>CAUYUJ010010302.1:457832-470332 GCA_963575745.1 Prorocentrum cordatum | reverse complement strand
TCGCATTGACCCGGGTTGGGGTGCAGGATCTTGCAGAAGGCCTGACTGACCTGGGTCTGGATTGACCCGGGTCATAAGATCCCCGAGTGCCGCTCATCGAGAATAAAAGACCCAGTCCTAACAGCACCAACACCAACCCACGGGCATGCCTCAACCGGGGGGAAAAATGATCCTAGAATTTGGTGTTGGTGTTAATACTTCGGCCACATAGTACGCCAAACTATTACCAGGATAACCGAGATCGGGAGCACCTTCCCTCGATGGAGACACGCCGCCGATATCAGTGCTGGTGTCAACCTCTAGGCCTCCCAAACAACACAGCGAAGACGTGGCCTCACTGAGGTCCTCGTTTTTGCATGAGGGATCATCGATCTGGCGGCGGGGGTTGTATCGATGCATGCATCTGCAGAACAGAGCCCCTGTCCCGAATGGTTTGGGCCCGCCGGCCCGCCTAACTTAGGTCCCCTCCCAAATGGTCAGGGGACTTTTAGTTGGTTAATCAGCCGCCTCGGGCCACCTTTCAGGGGCAGCGTTACGGTCAGACCTGGGACATAATATCGTCCTCCAAGAGCATGAGACCCTCCGCCGACCAAAACACACACGGAGAATATCCGATGGTACCCTCCCCCAGGGTGCACAAGAACATCCAACAACCACGGAAGAACACCTAGGGTACTTTCCCCGAACCGAGCTCGATCTGATATCTCGGTCCGACCGTAGTTCAAACAAGAATTCACGGAGTCTTCCGTTCGTCTTTGATTGAACGTACATCGGCGAATGGCGTCACATAGTAGCGCTATGTGAAGGGGATGAACTGTGTCTGCGTTGTGCGCGATTGGGCGCGCTATTGGGCGCCATGGGGACGACCAGAAGCTTTCGTGAGTTGCTTTCTAAACGTCAGCCGGGGGGGGGGGAAGCTCAGGGGGAGATCAGTCGGCCCCCAATCGTTCATTCATCGCCGATGCGGGGCCTAATGGCCCAACCAGCCCCGGAACGTGAGGATTTGCTATCGGAGGTTTGTCGGCGATGCATCGCCGATGCCGGCTCGATGTTTCCCAGCCTGAGTCGGTCCCCCCTATCGTTCCCCCTCAGTGTGGGGCCCAGGCATGCATGTGACGAAGTGTGGCGAGAGGGAGGGGGGGACTTCGAAGACTACAGAAGTCCTACCAGACAGCACTTGGCATCACACCACGCCTCGACGTGCCAGGGGGCACGGTGGTGGATTTCGGAAGTGAGCCGTTCTGGGAGGAGGCCTCTTCCAGGTCCGCGGCTCGATTGTAGACCTCAGGGGCGAATCGAATTACAATGTCGAGACGGATGATGTGACTCTGATGCGACTGACGAGTCTGCCTTCTCAGAGGCTAGCGGCCGGGGCAGGCGGCAGATGGTGGCGCCTCGGCGATGCACCCAAGGGTGACCCCCTTGCGAAGGGGTGACCTTTGGTGCTGAGCCTGAGGGCTCGGTACGGTCAAAGTGGGCAAGCACGGGAAGAATGAGGACGACGACCGAAGGCAGTTATTGTCCGTTGTGAGCAGGACTCGCCGTCGGCGTCGCCGCGGACTTTGTCCAATTGAGACAACATGTGCCACCGCGGACCCCAAACAGGGAGATCTTGCACTGTGGATGCGCAAGCTCTGTAGCGTGATCTGTGGTTTATGCGGCGTGAGTTGCGAGGCTTCATCTATGTTGCGCAATATAGGTGGTGCAATGTGGTATGAGCTCTGTGGTGCGCGATGTGGTGAATTTTTTGTGGCGCGATATTTGTGATGTGAGCTATGTGGTGCAAGCTATGTGGTGCAGTCTGTGCAGTGCAAGCTATGTGGTGTGAGCTATGTGTTGCAAGCTGTTGCGCACGGGTGGCAACGTAGGGAAGCCTCGGCGCACCCACCCAGCGCACGAGGCGGCCGCGCGGCGGCCACGAGCCGCAGCGCGGCGACACCTCGCCAGACCCACTCAGCGCACGAGGCGGCCACGGTCGGCCAACGCGGCGAAGCCTCGCCGGACTCGCCCCGCGCACGGGGCGGCCACGAGGCGGCCACGGGAGGCAAGGTGGCGAAAGAACGTCGCTTGGCCCGCCCAGCGCAGGAGGAGACCACGGGCGGTCGCTAGATCCACCCGATCCATTCCCAGCGACACAGAAAATAAAGAACCCCCAAGAGCAAGCACTGCTTCGGGGAAACGTCGTCTGCCCAGCAGCGGCCGCTGTCGGTCTTGGACACCACCTGCTGACTTGGGCACCGCCGACCGGGGCCTGACAGTCCACCACGCCCAGGGGGGTGCGGCTTCGCCATCGGGGGCATGTTGCCGATCTGGCGGCGCTGCTCTATAGGCCTCCCAGATGGGGCCCCAGAAGATGGGATCAGGTGATCGCTGCCGCGTCGCCGATGCATCGCCGATGCGGCTCGACGTGCTCCGCGCCGGCGCCGCCCGCCGATGCACCGCCGAGATCGCCCCTGCAGCGCCGACGCACCGCGGCCATCGGCGAGGCATTGGCGATGCGGGGCGACCCTCCGACCCCCATCTGCTGGGACCCCATCTCGGGGGCCTCTAGATTCGGAGGTGGACAGACCTCCTACCCTGACGTCGATTAAGGAATTGGCCGTTTTCGGTTCGCGAGAGGGCGTCGCGGCCGTCATTTTGCGGGTCTAGGTCCGTCGGTTTCGGTCCCAGGCCGTTTTCACTACGGGGAGGTTTACTAAAGGGAGGTTTGTCCAACGCCGAATTCAGGCGATCGCAAACATGGATCAAGGGGGCGGGGATCAGCGACGGGTCCCTCTTCCGTAGGACATCTCGCGGAACTCCGCCGCCGAGCGAGGCGGCGCCTGCCGCATGTTGGGGAGGGCAC
This sequence comes from Prorocentrum cordatum, assembly GCA_963575745.1. Classification (NCBI taxonomy): domain Eukaryota; class Dinophyceae; order Prorocentrales; family Prorocentraceae; genus Prorocentrum; species Prorocentrum cordatum. Next base: position 467,487 of record CAUYUJ010010302.1, on the reverse strand, counting down.
CTCCCCCCCACTCCATGGATCTGGCGGCCGCGCGCCAGATCCATGGATCGCTAATCCATGTTTGCGCGCCCCCGAAAAACGCCCTGGGCGTTTTTATTTTGCGTTTTCTACTTGGGTTCTGGACAGGCTGAAACCGCTGAAACAACGCTACGTTGGTTCTAGCGTTTTCAAGGTCGTCGTGTTGGCGTTGGCTTTGTGCTCTTGTTTCGCACTTTCAGACTGAACACGCTGAGTCTTGGCGTTGCCTCTCTGTTTCTGTTTCGCACCTTCTGTTTCTAATCCATGTTTGCGTTCCCCGATAGATGCATCGCCAGCTCCAGGTCCACGCCTCCCTCCCGGAGCCGGCCCCCCCCCCCTTGAGATCAGTTCCCCCTCGGCCCGTGGGCGCCCTTCCCTCGGGAGGGGCAGCAAAGCACGCAGCCACGGTCGAAGTCGACAGCTCCCATCGGCGATTCCACAGGAACCCCAAAACAAATGTATGGGGAAGTGTGGGACGGGGGGGGATCTTATGGGAGAGTCCACAGGAATAAAGACCCAGAAGAAGACCGGCGATTCCAATGGGATCTTGTGTTCCAATCGGCGATTCCACAGGAAAAAAGACCCAGAAGAGCTTATGGGAGAATCTGCGGGATCCTGGGGGATCTGTGTGCGTTTGTGTGTGTGTATGTGTGTGTGCGTGCGTGTGTGTGTGTGTGTGTGTGTGTGTGTGTGTGAATGTGTGTGTGTGAATGTGTGTGTGTGCGTGTGTGTGTGCGTGTGTGTGTCCCTGGGCCCCTGCATTCCAGCCCGCACTCTTGGGGGGGGGGGGGGGGGGCGCCGCCTCCCTGCCGGGCTCTTCTCGGGGAAGCCCAGCAGAGGGCCTCCAAAGCTCAGGAGGGACAAACATCCGAGGCGGGAATCTATACATGACCACCGCCTGGAGGATCAATGTTCGGGTACCTCGGCAGGCGGTGGATATGGACCTTTTCGGGCCCCTGGGGGCCAATCTATATATATATATATATATATATATGTATCCATATCCATATCCATATCCACCGCCCGCTGGGGCACCAGGACGTCGGTTCCAAGTCGGTGGATATGGATAAATCCCCGCCTCGGAAAAACCACAGACTCAGTGAATCGTCGATCCCCAGGAAGTATGGGAACATATGGGAAATTAGGGGGAAGTCGAACATCCAGAAAGTATGAGGTAATACTGGGGGATCCTGGGATCTGTGTCTATTGATTTGCGTGTTCCAGGGCCCCTTGAAAAGCACCCCTCGCGAGGCCCAGAGGATCAGAGGAGGAGAACTACCGATAACGATACCCCTCCCTTGTTTACGCTTTGGGCATCCTGGGAGGCCCTCGTCGCCTCCGCTGGATACGCCTCGAAGTCCTGGTCAGACCGCACCCTGGGAGAGGTCCGGGGGGTAGCGGTATCGGTATTATTTGGTGTCCCCAGAAGAGGCTCAAGAGTGGCACGGAAAGTTGGGGGCACCTTTGGCCAGGATCTTTTTTGGCAACTTCCGAGCTCAGAGCGTAGCTGGTACAGGGCCCCAGACCCCTGGCGTCGCGAGAGGGTCGACACGGCAAGTTTTTGACTGACTGACAGTTTTCGGCATCTTTGTGCCGCCCCTGAGCCCCAAGGCCACCCGAAATCGGCCCGGGTTGAAAAAGTTGTCCACGGGACCAGGTCGAGAGTTCCCAAGGGTTAGCGGCTCTTAGACATCGAGGCATTCGGAGGTTTGGGAGTGGAATTGGGACAGGACGAGCAGTGATGAAGGGGATGACAGTCGATCCAAGGGTGGTGGGGCCGATCTTTGCTATAACCAGAAGGCAGTGCACTAATGATTGAGCTGTACCAAAAAGTGCCGCCGCGTGCCCGTGCATGCACCCCTTCCCTTCCCTCCCTTCCCGCTACGTCCCAGGTTGGACGACAGAGGGGGCATTGGGAAAGGGGGGTCTGCCCTTCGCCATCCCCGCTCCCCTCCCTCCCTCCCACCTCCCCTCCCCCGTCCTCTCACCTGCCTTCCCCGTCACTCTCCATGTCCGCCGTCCCCACCCGCCCAGGAGCCATTTCGATCCGATTCGATACTTCGATCTCGGCCAGCCCCGATCCGATCCGATACCAGTGCGGCCCAGTGTTTGCGCTGCATTTTTGTGCATCCTGGCGCGGCTATCCGATTCGATTCCGACTCCGTGCCGATGCGGCCCGATTCCGTACAGTCAACCCGCGTAGTAGTAAGGATGAGCAATTTTCCAAGGTTCTTCTGCATCCTTCCCTTTCAGCCCATCCCTGGCCGCTTTCGTTGGCCGCGCCCCGCTCGCAAAGTGTCGACGTGGCCCTCCAAGGTCCTTGCATCCTTGTTTCGCGTCCTTGTTGTACGGGTGGACTGTACACACTCCGATCTGATCCCGTTCCCCAGTTCGATGCTGACGGATCGTGCCCGTCCCCTCCCTTCCGTCAGTTCGGATGCAACTTTTGGGAGGTTTAATTCTGACTTTGCTCTGGTCCGAAATCCGGCTTAATCCCTGTGAGTCCCGCTTAATCCGGCTGAATCCGGCGTAAACCTCGCTTAATCTGCGGCCCAATCCGGCGCAACAGCCCCCCAGTGGGGTTTCATTATCCTTGTTTCTTCTGACGAAGACCGATGGGCCTGTTTTCCACCACCACCACCTTTTCAAGTTGGAGGAGGGCATGTCCAGGAGGAGGAAGAAGAGGAGGAGGAGGAGGAGGAGGACCCCTTCTCCCTCCTGCTTTCGTGGTGGTTGCGGTGGGTAACAAGCCCACCAAAGACCTCCCAGGAGTCCCCCTCTCCCGTCATCGAAGAAGAACAACCACATTGACATAAACTGTTGGCGCTCCGCGCGGATTTATTGGATCCGCGCCTGGGCCCCCTGGCGGCGCCTCCGGCGCCGCCCCTGGCGCGCTCCGCGCGCCAGGGAGGGGGGTCCAACGCGGATCCAAGAAATCCGCGCGGAGCGCCAAGAGTTTATGTTTCTGTGTTTTTTTCCTCTTCTATTTAGGTGACCAGAGATTCCGAGTCGATTCGACTTCGGATTCCGATTTGAGATCCGATGTCTCAGTGGAGGCCTACTAGCCTGCCGATGTCCGTCGATTCGGCTTTTCCCGACTCGGCTGCCGATCTCCACCGGTCCTGCTCGTTTCGATCGCCGATCCGACTCGTCGATTCGATTCTGGGCTCGCCTGGGCCTGGGCGGGGCTACACAGCCCTCCTCGAAGTCAAGCGCACGTTTTTCCCGCGACGTGGCGGCGCCCCAGGACCCCCAAACTGTCGATGTTCGCGCCGAAGCTGGCGACTGCGAGCACAAAAGAAGGACCCCGCGGGCCGCGTTTCCCGCGTCGATCAACGGCAAAAGCTTGCGCTCGCTTTCGAGGAGGGCTGTGGGACGTCGGTCGGTCGGTGGGTCGGTGGGTCGGTCGGCCCAGACACGCTCGCGCCAAAAAGTCGGGACGTCGGGCGGGGCTGGGGCGATGACAGGTCCGTTCCAGAGCGTCCTGAAACGCTCTGCGAGGGCCGCGGCGCTCGAGACACCCTCCAGCAGAGTCGCCGAATCTCAGAAATTCTCGATTCATCCTCACCGGAAGTCATCCTCGTCCTGGCTTCGTCTGACACCAGAGAGCGGCAAGGACCGACCACAACGCTGTCTTGGGCCTCTGTTTGGTTGTTCGTTTCGTGTCTTGTTCGTGCTTCGTTTCGTGTTTCGTTTTCGTGTCGAACGCCGTGTTTCGTCGTATGTTTCGGTTTGTTCCGGTTTCGTTCTACATGTGAATTTTGAACCATCGGTTTCTCTTGGTCTTCCGCTTTATGCGACATGTTGCTTTCAGCATCTTTATGGCCGGTCCCTAGAAAAAGCGGCAATCATTCGAGGTTCGCGACGGGGCGATCCACGGAGGGTCAGAAAGACCCACGCCCGTGATGTCGTGCTGCGAACGTGCAGTGTTGCCCTTAGGCCTGTACAGGGCCCCTGATAGCTCCCCCCCCACGGCTTAAGTTGGGCCTGTCCCTCTCCAGGAGGAATATTCAGAAATTGCCAAACAAAAATACTACGGGCACGATGATGTTAGCTTGGCATCGCTCGGACGTGTGCACTTTTCTCTCGGCGAGGACCATCGAGGAGCATCCTTGATCATTTGGCGAAAAAACCACGCACGAAACCAACAAAAAACACAGGGAATGGACGTCCGAGCGATGGCCAGTTAGTATTTTCGAATATTCTAGATGTATTTTTTGATTAGCTTTCATTTGTCCTTCAAAATCCGCCTGTCGGGGGACATGCCCGACCTGAGTATAGGGCCCCTGATAGCCTCCCCCACGCCTTGTCCCAGCTTCTCCTCCTTGTCCGCCCCAGACCTCTTTCTCTGAGCGAGGTCTGACCAAGATTTCAAAGCGAATCCGGCCGGGGCGACGAAGGCCTCTCCAGACGCCTGATCTTTCCCCCGAGATCCGACTTCATAAGAGGATCACAACGTCTTGAGCACCTTCATGGATCCCACTGAGTCAAATCGATCAGCGAGGGTTCAGGGGCACAGTCCGGAGCGAAGACGCCGTCGCGATTTCTGTTCACCACGCCCACCACGCCCGGTTTTTCAGGATCTTCCTCTCCGCTCATCCGACCCGCTCCCGAAAGTTCACAGTCTCTCTCCACCCCCGCTTTGCCATGCCGTGTCAGGGCTTCTGGCAAGCTGGGAACATGGGTTTGCACCTTTCTCATTTTTCCCCGTATCCTTTTTCTCGTCCTCCCCTCAGAGGCAGCGATAGGGGGGGATAGGCATAGGGGGATGCATCGACATCGACCCCCAATCGTCCACTGATCGCCCAAAGGGGCCCGACAGCCCCAACCTGCCCAGGAACGTGCGGATTCACTATCAGGGGCCTATCGCCGATCTATCGGCGATGTGCTGCCGATTCCAGGTCGATGTGCCCCTCTTATATGCCAGCCCCCCCCCCCCTCGTTGCCCCTCATCCCCCCCGCAATTGTTCCGTCCGACGTGTTCGGCCTCTGTTGGAGGAATCGATTTTGGTTATGGCTTCCCGTCCTCGTTCTGGCCCTCCCACCGCCACTCTCCCTCCCCCCTCCCCCCCGAGATCCGAGACCCTGCTTTTTCGGAGGTCGATAGACCTTCTACCCTGACACGTCGATTAGCTAGCGCATTGGACGTTTTCGGTTCGCGAGAGGGCGTCGCGGCCGTCATTTTTGCGGGTCCAGGTCCTTCGGTTTCGGTCCTAGGCCGTTTTCGCTAAAGGGTGGTTTACTCAAGGGAGGTTTGTCCACCGCCGACCTCTTTTGTTCGTCACTGGGTCCCCATGGGCCGGCTGCTCATCCGGAGAGCAGTTGTTGCTTGGCGGTCCCGGGGTACGGTCGGGCCGACGTAGAAGATTGAGGTCGACGAAGGCATCGTTGCGGTCCCCGTCAGCTCCGCCTTCTCTTTCTGGCGTTGCTGCTGGTGCTGCTCATCTCCTCGCCCTCCCCCCCCTCTCCTCTCTCCCCCCTCTCGAGGGAGAAATCTCCATGCAATTCATGCACCAGCATGGAGTTTCCAGAGTTGGTCGGACCCCAAAGGAACCGGGCCCCTTGCCAAAGGACGCGTAGAGTGTCATTGATCGCGCGTCGTCGACGAAGGCGTGCCCCGATCGCAGTGGCAGGATGTTTCTCCCGGACGCAGTGGAACTCCTTGCGACCATGCCAGTGAATAGACGTTCCGCTCACCCCCGTCCGCCCTCCGTGGCTCGGGGGGGCGTCAGCTCGCCACCTCACCGATCCTGGCTGGGCCGAGCCTGGTGCCAGGATCGGTGTCTGCGCCTCCCGCGTGTGTGTGTGTGTGTGTGTGTGTGTGTGTGTGTGTGTGTGTGCAGTTGTGTGTGTTCAGCTGTGTGTGTGGCCTTGGCCAAGAAACGCGTATGTGCAATTCTTGCAGCCCGGCCGAGGTATAAGATCGAGGTCGGTTCGCGGAAAGGGTCCTTGTGTTCTTCGTGCGTGTTGGACGCTCTTGTGCATTCCGGGGAGGGTGCCCCTGGCTGTTCGGCGTGCCACGGCCGGCGGAGGGTCTCATGTTCTTGAGGGGTGTTTTTCTGTTTGGCCCAGGTTCGGTCATGCATCGATCTCCTCGCGATCCGCACAGTCATCGTCGTCATGGTCCTCCTCGCTCCCCCCTGCCGGGGGCGCAGTCCGCGGCGACCGCCACCGCGACCGCGCGCGCCCCGCCCTGAGCAGCGCCGCGCCTGGGCGCGCGGGGCGCAGGCGGGGGGGGGGACGCCGACTGAACACCCGACGCTCACGCCCAGGCGACAAGGAAGCTGCCCTGGAGACAGTAAGAGCAGGGCGAGACGAGACTCGGGGGCGGCCAAGGGGGGGGTGATAACCAGGGGGGTGGACGGCGCCTCTTCCTATCTCGATGCGTCCCCGGCCTTCCCTAAAACCAGCATGGGGTGAGACATAGGCTTACCGAAGCCACCAGAGTGCGGCTAAGCAGCAAAAGAGGAGGAGGAGGAGGAGGAGGAGGAGGAGGAGGAGGAGGAGCCTGGGCCGCGCGCGTGCCGCCGGCCATGATTTGCGCCCCCCTCCTGGACGCCCCCCTCCTGGACGCCCCCGACGACAACGGCAGCGGGCCTTCGGGAGGCCCTTCGCCGCCACGGCCAGACGCAGCTCGGAGAACTGGTGCACGTCGGGCCCCGCGAGGGCCTCGGGGACCGAGCTTGAGCCGCGGAGGGAGGACGCGACGACCTCGGGGCAGAACGTCAGCTTCATCCACGACTACAGTCAACGCGCATAGTAAGGACAACCGACTTTTTCAAGGGTGCCCTTGGGTCCTTGCCTGCCTCAGCCTCTGCGGCCCGTCCCTAGCAATTTTCGCAGGCCAGAATACTTCAACTTCGGCCTCCAAGGGTCTTGCGTCTTTACTATACGTTTTGACTGTATGCTGGGTCGTGAGCTGCCTCCTTCGCCCGAATCCTCTCAGCCAGCGCACGGAGGCGATCGTTGTCGATCAGCCGTGCAGGAGGAGGAGGAGGAGGAAGAGGAGGAAGAGGAGGAGGCGGCGGCGGCGGCGGAGGAGGCGGAGGAGGAGGAGGAGGAGGAGGCGGCGGCGCAGGTGGAGGTGGAGGTGGAGGAGGAGGCGGCGGCGGAGGTGGAGGTGGAGGTGGAGGTGGAGGTGGAGGAGGAGGAGGAGGAGGAGGAGGAGGAGGAGGAGGAGGAGGAAGCCCGAGCAGGCCCAGAAGAGAGCCTCATGAGGGTCCAGACCGAGTTTGGCCCTGCTCGGGGAAAGGGGCCCTGGATTTAGCTTCGCTCTTTTTCGGTCTCGTGGGGGCACCGCACGGGCCCCCGCACGGCCAACAGACGATTCTCCGGCTGCAGGGTAGGTCCAGGGTGAAAGTTCTGGGGCCGAGGACCCGTATCCTCGAGGGCTTCTTCCTCTCATGACGACCACGCGGGATGTTGTGGAGGGCTTCCTCCGTCCCGGCACTTTCTGCATTCTTTGGCGTCCAGGTGGCCTCGGATGCCTTAGTCGACGAGCGCGTTCCGCTACTCGCAAAGTGCCTACTCGCAAACGTCCGACACAAATACCATCTTCCTCGATGTAATGTATCGTAGAGCCCCCACGGCGGATCCAGGTCGTTTGGGAGTCGTTACTTTGCGAGTAGTGGAGCGCGCTCGTCTACTTCGGGCTCCCTTCTGAGCCCGTGCCCCGTCGACCGCCGGACGAGCCCACGACCTCGGGCCCACGAGCGGCCGAGCAGGTGCGATCCCCATCGCGGCATCGGGACTGAGCCCCTCCCTCTCCTCCTCCCTCTCCTCCTCCTCCTCCTCCTCCTCCTCCTCCTCCTCCTCCTCCTCCTCCTCCTCCTCCTACCCGAGTCGACCGCGGAGCCCCTGGGTCGCTCGAATGTCCTCGAAGGTCCTCCTTCTCTCTCCTCCTCCTCCCCCTCCTCCTCCTCCTCCTCCCCTCCTTCTCCTCCTCTCCGCCTCCCTCCTCCTCCTCCTCCACCTCCTCCTCCTCCTCCTCCTCCCTCCTCCTCCTTCTCCTCCTCCTCTCTACTCTCCTCCTCCTCCTCCCCCTCCTCCTCTTCCTCCCCTCCTCATCCTCCTCCTTCCCTCCTCCTCCTCCTTCTCCTCCTCCTTCCCCTCCTCCTCCCCCTCCTCCTCCTCCTCCTCCCCCCCTCCTCCTCCTCCTTCTCCTCCTCTCCTCCTCCTCCTGGGCCCCCCAGGTTTGCTGCACCCTTCGGCGTCCAGGTGGCCGTGGGAGGGCCCCCCAAGAATGGCTCCGGGCAACCCTCGCCAAGCACCGGGTACCCGCGGGCAGCTTCGGACAGCCACGGCATGGCGCGGGTGGCTGTGTCCTCTCGGGTCGTCCTGAGGCCATCTTGGAGGCCTTTTCACCACCCACCAAACCACCCCAACCCAACCCGAAGGCCTCAATTTCCAGTAGAGGGAGGTCGGGGAACATTGAAAAAACACATGGAACCCGTACCCCTCCCCGCAACCCGAAATTCGGGTCAAATTCGGGTCTTCGGGTTGGGTTGGGGTGGTCTGGTAGGTAGTCACCTTTGGGGTCACCTTGGGGCGATCTTTGGGGCCTCTTGGGCCGTCTTGGGCCGTCGGAATGCCAAAAGAAACAAATACCAAAATCCCTCAAAAACTTCAGGACGAGCAATGATTTTGACTTGTGCGGGTCCTCCTGGATGTCAAAGAGGGCCCCCCCCAAGATTCAGCGATGCTTGACTGTGCCGGACGGGGCTAGGACGATGATAAATCCGTTCCAGAGCGTTCCCGAACGCTCTGAGGAACGCTCTGAGAAGGCCGCGGCGCCCGAGACATCTCAAAGAGCCGCCAGATTCCAGAGATTTTCGGTTTATCCTCACCCGATGTTCTTCTCGTCCTGGCTTCGTCTTACAGTGAAAATCCATACCAAGAACCCCCTTGCTCACCTCCAGGGTGCCCTGGGTTTCTTTGATTTCCATGGTTCTGCTGTGACAAGCGCGACGCTCCAACACCAAAAATCGATGGGCGTCCTGGGGTATGAGGGTTGGGTTTGTTATGGAAGGTTCTTCAGGAGGAGGAGGACGAGGAGGAGGAGGAAGAGGAGGAGGATTAGGAGGAGGAGGAGGAAAAGGAGGAGGAGGAGTGGAGGAGTGGGAGGAGGAGGGGGAGGAGGAGGAGGAGGAGGAGGAGGAAGAGGAGTAGAAGAAGACGGACGATGATGATGATGATGATGATGATGATGATGATGATGATGATGATGATGATGATGATGATGATGATGATGATGATGATGATGACCATGATCATGATGATGATGATTATGATGATGATGGTGATGATGATGAGGATGAGGATGAGGATGAGGATGAGGATGAGGATGATGGTGATGGTGATGATGATGATGACGATGATGATGATGATCATGATCATGATGATGCTGATGAGGCTGATGATGAAGCTGATGATGAAGCTGATGATGAAGCTGATGATGCTCATGATGAGGATGGTGATGATGCTGATGGTGATGCTGATGGTGATGCTGATGATGCTGCTGATGCTGATGCTGATGATGATTCTGCTGATGCTGCTGACTATGATGCTGATGATGATGATGATGATGATGATTCTGATTCTGATGATGATGATGCTGATGATGATGCTGATGATGATG
>CAUYUJ010010302.1:430128-457732 GCA_963575745.1 Prorocentrum cordatum | reverse complement strand
GGAGGAGGAGGAGGAGGAGGGGGAGGAGGGGGGAGGAGTGTGGTCGAGCTCCTCCTGTACTGCACGGGTCCCGACCACAAGCTGGGCCAGGCCAGGATCGGTGCTGGTGCGCAGCGGGCGCACCCCACCCCCGGGGGGCGGGAGAGCGGGACGTCCCGCGTGGCGCGGGCGGGCCCCGCCCGGGCCCGATGGAGCTCGTGCTGCAAGGCCTCCCGCGCGCGCGCGCGCGCTGCGCGCCGATCGCGCGCGCGCGCCTCGCAGGACGCGCGCGGTGCGGAGGCCGCGGCAGCAACCCAGACCCCCTCGCGTTGTGAACACATCACGACGGAAGGTCAATTGTTCGCTATCTTCGGTCTCCGGGGGCCCTTTGCGGGGCCTCGGGAGCGTCAACAAAACGCCTCGGGACAAAAAACCGGTCCCCGGGAATGGGTCGAGACATTTGGGGGTCGACGGGTCGACGTTGTTTCAAAAATCATGACGTCGGGGGTCTGGGCCGACCGTGCCGTCAGAGGAGGGAAAGGTTCTCCGAGTTTCTTAATAAGCGTCGGGGGCGTCACCCCCGCCGACAGCCCCACATCGACCCCCGTCGCGGGCAGCTACCGCGACCAAAGGTGCTCCGACCCCCGTCGCCGCGCGACGACGAGGCAAGGTTGACCCCCGTCGGGGGGTACCCCCTACGCTTATTAAGAGACCCAGTGTACTCATATACCGCTACTCCTTGCCCGTTGTCCCGTTTTCGGCCTTCTGGGAGGCCCTCGTCGCCACCGCTGGATTCGCCTCGCAATCCTGGTTCGAACGCACCCTGGGAGAGGTCTAGGGAGTAGCGGTATCGTTACCTTTTGGTTTCCCCACCGTGCCCACCCGGCCGTGTCGGGAGCCACGAGACGGCGGTCAATGCTCGACTACACGTAAGAGTGACCTCTCGCCGGAGTGACTTTGTTGTGCGGGCCCACTGGGGTCCCCCGATCGCCGAACTGAATGCGATGGTGGCGTCTTGCGTGCTTGGGTTGGCCCTCCCGCGGCCCCCAAACAGCCGCGCACCACAGGTCACTCTTAACTACCAGTGTCACGACTGCGTGTAGTCGACGTGCAAGTGGGGGTCGGGCAGAGCGCTGGATCTTGCAGGAGCCTGCGGAGCCAGAGGGGGGCACCGGCCCAGGACCAGGGCGCAGGATCCCGCGAGGTCCTGCAGGATCCTGCAGGATCCTGTTAGGGCCTGACCGGCCCGGGTTTGGATTGACCCGGGTCGCAACGCTGGTGGGAAGGGTACAGTCGGACCGAGGTGCTAGATCGAGGTCGGTTCGGGGTGGGTGTCCAAGGTTTTCTGGCGCTTTCTTGCGCTCTCGGCGGCGTTAACGAGCCTCGGGGCGCTCTCCGGCAGCTGCGCCTCGCCGAGGGCGTTCCGGGGGTGCCAGGGTCGTCCCGAACGGCCGCCTGAGAGCCGAGTCATGGCCCGAAAACCACCGGGCACGGGGCAGTGGATCCCCGACCGTGGTGCCTCGGCTCAGGGGCAGCGTTCGGGGGGGACAGGCTCAGGTCGGCGGTTGCCACAGGTGCCTCGAGCCCAAGGCGCCCCCCCCAGCTTCTCGCTCCATCTTGCAGCCCCAGGGGTCCTCCGGGCCTCGTCGAGGGGTGCTCTGGAGGCCGCGGAGGCCTCCTTGTACTTAGATCCTGTGGGCACCCTGGGCCAGGGGCACGTCTAGCAACACCCAGTCAGGGGGGGGGGGGGGGCATGCGTCAGGAGGGAAAAAAGCACACAGGCACGATGGAGCGTCGACTCCCAGGAACATGTGGCAAAGTCTGGGGAGTGGGGGGCAGAAGACGAACCCCAGAGCATACGGGAAAATAACGGGAATCCTGGGAGTCGTGTCTATTTCTTTGCGGGTCGCGAATCCTGCAAAAATCGCCCGCCCACCGGCGACAAGGCCCGCCCGAGGACCCCCCCACCCCGGCCAAAAGGGCGCGGCTCGCCAATTCCGGGGGGACCCTGCCCACGGGCGCCTCGGACAAGCGCGTTCCGCTTCTCGCAACATCGCTGCTCGCAAATGGCCTGGCTCTGCCGCAGGGAATGCTCGCAGGCGATGTTTCTCCCCCGATCCCCGAGCTTTGCCCGACAAGTTTGGCCGTTCAGCAGAAGACGGACACCCTGGGATACACCCCATGGGGGCTATCCAGACGCACCCCTATCGAGGATGGACGCCCCCCATCGTATATCGCAGGGTTGGGCCCCAGATTCTTGGCCAATGCGAAGACCTCCCAAACCCTGGGATAGGGGTCGACTCATCCCCTGCTAGCTGCACGATACATCACACCCAGGCAGACGTATGGCTTTCGGACGACTGCGAGCAGGCACTCTGCGCGAGTGGTGGAACGCGCGCCCGGCGATGTCGGCGGGCGCCTGGCGTGCGCCCGGTGTGTGTGTGTGTGTGTGTGTGCCGAGGCGTCGCCCAGTGCCCGCCCGTGGGCCGCCGCCTCGTGCAGGGCCCGGCTCGGCTCCTCCGGCGCGATCCGATGCGACTTCGAGCTCGCTTGATTCCGATCTCGATTTCTCGTCCACTTGGGTCTCCCCCCCCTCTCCTCCTCCTCCTCTCCCATCCTCCTCCTCCTTCCTCCTCCTCCTCGCCCTCCTCCTCCTCCTTCACCTCCTCCTCCTCCTTCGCCTCCTCCTCCTCCTCCTCCTCTCCCTCCTCTCCCTCCTCCTCCTCCTCCTCCTCTTCCTCCTCCTCCTCCTATTTCTCCTCGTCCCCCTTCAATTCGGGATCGTTTGAGTTTAACCGATCCCCATCCCCATCCCCTATCCGCTTCGAGACCCCCCACCAACTTGCCCCCCCAGTTTGGGAGCTACACCCCTCGAAATCCGGAGGGAACGCCCCATGTTTCCATCTCGGGGGGGATCGGCCAGTGGGGTCGGTGAGAAACGATACGCATCACCGAGGCCTTACGACGCTGCCGACCTCAGCCCAGTTCGACTCCTCCCGGCCTGGCTGCCGATCCCCGCCGATCGCCGATGCGTGCCGGTCGCCGAGGCGGCTCGCGGATGCGATGCCGGGCTCTGCTGCTCGTGGGCGCCTCGTGCGCTGGGCGGGCTCCGAGCTCGCGCGGAGCTCTCGCAGCGCGGAGCTTGCTATGCTCAAGTCGGGCCTGTCCCTCTACAGGAGGAGTATTCAACAATAGTCCAAAAATAGTCTTGGGGCGCCTGAGCATGTTTAGACAATGTGTGTGTGTGTGTGTGTGTTTTGTTTTGTGAGTTTATCATTATTAGTTTCCTCCAAAATCCGCCTGTATGGGGACACGCCCGACCTGATGCTATGCACGGCTTGCAGGCAGAACTCACGGGTGAGGAGGCGCGGACGTCCTCAGGGTGCCCCCTGCGTCCTTGCCTCTGCGGCCCGTCCTTCGCGGCTCTCGCTGGCCAGCCCCTCAGGGTGTGGGCAGTCCGCCGCCCAAAAGTGCCAGCTTCGGCGTCCAAGGCGCTTGCGTCCTCACCGCCCGTCCTCACTATGCATTCCGACTGTGCACGGTTTTCCGATTGTGCACGACGTAGCGTACACCACACATATTACACCGCACAGTTTAGACCATGCACATATATCGATACATATACATACATCCATAACATCCATCCATACATCCATCCATCCATACATACATACATACATACATACATAGATACATACATACGTGCATACATACGTACATACGTACATACGTGCATACGCACATACGTACATACGTACATACTTACATACGTACATACGTACATACGTTCATACGTACATACGTACAGACGTACAGACGTACAGGCGTACATACGTACATACGTACATACGTGCATACGTACATACGTACATACGTACATACGTACACACATGCATGCATACATACATACATGCAGGCATACATACATACATGCATGCATGCATGCATACGTACATGCAGACATATCTATATGCATACATACATAGATACATACATATATACATACGTACACACACATACATACATACATACATGCATGCATGCATACATACATACATACATACCTACCTACCTACCTACGTACGTACATACATACATACATACATACATACATACATACATACATACATACATACATACATACACACATACACACACATACATACATACATACATACATACATACATACATACATACATACATACAAACATACATACATACATACATACAGACAGACAGACAGACAGACAGACATACATACATACATACATACGAACGTATATACAAACATACTTACTTACTTATTTACATACTATTGCACCGCACAGCTCTCGCGTGCACATCCAAAGTCGACCACGCTGCTGTGTGGGCTACCACGCTGGCAGGCATGCGCTGCACACCGACCACCCCGGGGGCTGTGGACGTGCAGACATTCCAGGGCGAGGGTATCCTGGCGTTTTGACGAGGCTCTGGCCATCCGGGGGCCCCCGTCCTCTTCTCGTGCCTCCTTATCTTCCTCCTCCTCCTCCTCCTCCTCCTCCTCCTCCTCCTCCTCCTCCTCTTCCTCCTCCCTCCTCCCCCTCCTCCTCCTCCTCCTCCCCCTCCTCCTCCTCCTCCTCCTCCTCCTCCTCTTCCTCCTCCTCCTCGTCCTCCTCCTCCTCCTCCTCCTCCTCCTCCTCCTCCTCCTCCTCCCCTGCTCAGGGGGCGCGGCCCGCGCAGGCCCCCCCCCTCCGCCCGCTGCCGCCGCCCCCCCCGCCCACAGGGCGCCCGGCGGGCGGCTCCGCTCCCGCAGGCGCGCGCGCGCGTGCGGCGCCGCGGCGGGGCGATGGCGATCGAGCGCTAGCCGAGGGGGTGGCCCCGTCGGCCGCAGGCCCCCGTTTCCGATGCTCGTTTTTCAAGCAGTGGCGAAGCGTCCCGGCTCGCCTATAGCCCCACCAAACAATGTTCTAAGAACCTTTCGTGGTTTCCACGAAATCTTCTTAGAACATTTCTGGCGGATACTGTTTTGTTTTATCACATCGGGTTCATGCTCTAAGAACATTGCTTTTGCTCTTAGAACATTTTGGGGTTCTAAGAACATTTCGTGGTAGGACTATAGGAATGCCGGGACGGTCGGTCCCTGCTCAAGTTTTGGGGACCTTCCTGGGGCACACCTAATGAACATGTTCGACCCCAGTTCCATTCCAGCACGAGCAGGGCGATTGGCTCCAAAAAGGTCCCCAGAAGGAGCATCTGACCCGTTTTTTTGCCCCTGAGATTCGGGATCGTTTCGCCGATCCCCATTCCCATCCCCGTCCCCATCGAGACCCCCACCACCTCGTCCCCCCACTTGGGGATACATGCCCTTCGAGATCCGACGGGAGCTGCCTGTGCCCTCATCTAGGGGGGTCCACTGGCCAGGAGGGCAAAAGGCCACGCGAGTGCGGGTGGGGATCGGTGAATCGATGCTCAGAGATGGTGGCGTTGCAAGCTTTTCACACCGGGCGGTTTCGCCCAGTCTCGGCCGGGGCTCAAGAGACGGGGGTTAGTCAGAGCTCTGAGAAGGCCGCGGCCCCCGAGACATCCTCCACAGCTGCCAGATTTCACAGATCTTCGATAAATCCTCGCCCGAAATTTCGATCCTCGTCTTGGCTTCGTCTCAGGTCAGTGCAAACGGGGTTCAGTCAGAGCGCCGGATCTTGCAGGATCCTGCAGAGCCAGGGTCCCATTGAGTCCCGGGCTTGGGTGCAGGGCCCTGCAGGATTTGGCAATAGGTCGGGCCTGTCCCCCTACAGGCCGATTTTGGACGAAAAATTTGAAAGACACCAAAGATATTCCAAAAATGTTCAAGAATAATAGAGTAATCGTCCCGATACTATTTTGTGAACTCTTTTTGAACATTTCCCCTGTAGAGAAGGATACGCCCGACTTGCGTCTGGCAGGATCCCGACTGACCCGGGCCTGGATTGGCCTGGGTCAGCAGAGCCCCGCTACAGTCAGAAACCCTGATAAGGACGCGCGACTTTGCTCAGGGTACCCTTGCGTCCCTGCTCTTCCTTGCTCTTGCGTCCTTGAGGTTTCCGTCGTCCGCCGCCCAAAAAATCCCAACTTCGGCCTCCAAGGGTCTTGCGTCCTTGCCGCGCGTCCTTATTAGGGTTTTTGACAGTATTGTTTGGGCAGTCTCACGGGCCGAGGCCCGCGCCCGGAGCCCGCCACACCCACGTGCGCAGGACCTCGGGCTGGTCCGGCTGCGCGCTGCGAGCAGGCGTCCCCCACGGGGCAGCCCCGGTTGGCCTCGGCAGGCCCCCCACGAGCAGATATTCGAAGAAGAAAAAACTCGGGGGTGGACAGACCTCCTACCCCGACACGTCGATAAAGGAATTGGCCGTTTTCGGTTCGCGAGGGGGCGTCGCGGCCGCCATTTTTGCGGGTCCAGCTCCGTCGGTTTCGGTCCCAGGCGCTTTTCACTAAGGGGAGGTTTACTAAAGGAAGGTTTGTCCACCGCCGATCGGCAGGCCCCCCACGAGCAGCCCAGATTCGAAGAAGAAGAAACGCCATGAACACAAACTCTTGGCGCTCCGCGCGGGTTTCTTGGATCTGCGCTGGGGTCCCCCAGGCGGCGCCTCCGGCGCCGCCCCTGGCGCGCTCCGCGCGCCAGGGAGGGGGGGGCCATCGCAGATCCAAGAAATCCGCGCGGAGCGCCAAAAGTTTATGTTTATGTCATTTTCCTTCGTCCACACGAGCAGCCCATATGGCTCTAGGTCTCCCAGGTGGGGGCGGAGTAGATGGGGTCGGAGGATCGCGCCGCACCGCCGATGCATCGGCGATGCGGCTTGATGCGGAGCCCGGGTTTCTCCACGCCGGCAGCGTCGATGCATCGTTGCGATCGCCGTTGCATCGCCAATGCATCGGCGATGCATCGTCGTTGCATTGGCGATGCGGCGCGATCCTCCGACCACATCTACTCCGACCCCATCTAGGTGGCCTCCAATCAATCGCCGATCCCCAGGGAAGTACAGGAAAGGGCGAAGACGAAGACCCTGAAGATATGGGAAGATGGGTGGAATCCTGGGATTTGTGTCTGCTCAGAGTTATTTGTGTGTCCCTGGGCCCCTTCAACATACTCCGACACCACCTGGGAGGCCTCTAATCAGGAGGGAAAGAAACACACAGACACAATTAATCGTCGATTCCCCAGAAAATATGGGAAAATATGGGAAGTGGGGGGGAAGACAAGAACCCAGAAAATATGGGAAAATATGGGGGATACTTTTATTTGTGTGTATTTATTTGTGTGTCCCAATTCCCCTTCATCTAAGTGGCGGCCTCGGCCCCCCGTGCCTCCCTCTGCGGCGCGGGGGCCCGCAGAACGGGGCCGCCAGAGGCCTGTGCCGGAGCGTCTCCCGGGACCGCCCCGCATTTCTCGCGGGCGCCTGCTGATTGTCGGGCATGGCCAGGGCCCCAGGTATCAAGGGTGGAAAAACCACCCCGACCCCCACAATTCGCGTTTACTCGACAGCCCTGGGCGTTTACGAAGCAGCCCTGTCCTGTTTGATGCCTTCCATGGGTGCGTTTACTAAACGGCTTCGCTTGTCGGGGTGCTTATTATCGGAGTGGATTTTCTGCTCTCTAAGGTAAGGGGACCCGGTTAGTGTTAGGGCCCCGGAGCCCCTAAATTGGCCAGAAACACTAAGCCAGGTCTGCCGTAGCTGGTGTTTTTTCGGGTGACGGCAGTTCTGGTCAGTGGAACGGGGCGGGGGGTGCGTCCCCCAGTACACATCGCTAAACCAAGTCCCACTAAACCCAGTTCTGGCAGCGCCCGATGGGGCCTGTTGATTGGAGGGCGCGAGGTACCCTGAGATCCCGGCGACTCAAGTTTTCCGAGCGGCGCGTTTGCGCCCCACTTCAGGCTCTGGGAGCCTCACAGACCGATCCGGCTCGAAACAGGGCGCAGAAAACGCTAGGGTCTGGGGCTCCGGTGGTGATTGCTTGCGAGGTTGCATTTTTTTTTACTCGCGCCGTCGGAGCTCTGGGTGGTAATGCGGCGGAAGTGCACCAGGGGGCAGCGAGGGCTGCCGAAGAGGGGCCCTTTGGGTTCCTAGAGGAGCCCGTCTGGGCCCAAGGGGGGGCCGTCAGGGCCCGAAAATGGAACCGTGCCCCACCCCCCCTCTTTCAATTCTAGGGGAACGAAAAGTGACATAAACATAAAAACTCCGAGGTCCGCGCAGATTTCTCGGATCGGCGCTGGGGCCCCCCAGCGGCGCCTCCGGCGCCGCCCCTGGCGCGCTCCGCGCGCCAGGGAGGGGGGTGCAGCGCCGATCCGAGAAATCCGCGCGGGCCTCCGAGTTTTTATGCTTATGTCACTCTTTGTTTCCCGAAATGCGCGCCCAAGCTGAGGCCAGCTGGAAGTGCTCGGGGGCCCTGTGGGGGGCGGCCAGGACTGCCTGGCCGGGGGGGGGGGGCTGCCAGTCCCCGAGGGATCTGGACGTTGCGGGATCTGTGCGCCCCGGGCGGTGTCGCCCAGATGTGGGCCCCGGGACTCTCACAGATCATCCTGGCTCGAAAAGGGACGCAAGAAGTCACTGATGGGCATGTTTTCTACCACCACCACCATAAGTTGGAGTGGGGGGTCCTCCTCCTCCTCCTCCTCCTCCTCCTCCTCCTCCTCCTCCTCCTCCTCCTCCTCCTCCCCTCCTTCCCCCCTCCACCCTCCAACTTATGGTGGTGGTGGTGGAAAACAGGCCCATCAGTCACCGCACACCAGACCAGCCCAACCCGACCCGCAGGCCCAAGGGAACCCTCGATTTCCAAGGGGGGGGGTCGGGGAACGCAGGAAAGAAAGCACACGTGGAACCCACACCCCCCCCCCCCAACCTGAAGCCTGGGTCTTCGGGTCAGGTTGGGGTGGTTTGGTCGGTAGTCCGGCGGTGGTTTTCCGCCACGCTGCACTTCTCTCGCATCGCGCATCGGCGATGTGGCTCGATGTGGGCCCCGGTTTTCTCCACGCCGACGTCGCCGACGCATCGCCGACCTCTGCGACGCATCGGCGATGCATCGGTGATGCATCGGCGATGCGGCGCGATCCTCCGACCCCAACTCCTTGGACCCCTCCGTATGCCTGCCGAGCCTCGGGCGGCGGACGGTGGCGCGACAGCACGCCCCGGCGGCCGCCGCTCCCGCGGGGGAGCGTGGGGCCCGGCGGACCCGCTCGCCATCAGCGTGCCGCGCGCGGAGATGGCCCGGCAGTGGCTGGACCGCCACAGCATGTACCACATCGAGGCGGCCTGCTCCCGCTCTCGACGAGCGCGTTCCACTGCTCGCGAGGTGCCTACTCGCAAATGTCCGACAGGAAAACGGGTCTTCCCCTTAACTATGTGCGTTATTGACGGGTCTTCCCCTTAACTATGTGCGTTATTGCAAATCCCCCGCAGCGGATCCAGGCCATTTGCTAGTAGTTGAGTTGCGAGTAGTGGAACGCGCTTGTCCACTCTCGGAGAGCGAAAAATCTCGAAATTCCGCGCGGATTCCTCGGATCCGCGCTAGCCCCCCCTTTGGCGGCGCCTCCAGCGCCGCCCCTGGCGCGCTCTCCGCGCGCCAGGGAGGGGGGGGTCCAGCGCCGATCCAAGAAATCCGCGTGGATCTCAGAGTTTTACGTTTACAGTGGAAACCGATGCCAAGAAGCCCCCTGCTTGCCTCCAGGCTGCCCTGGGTTTCTTGGGTTTCGATGGTTCTACGACGGAAAACGTGACGTCCCAATACCAGAAGTCAATGGACATCCTGGGGTTTCAGGGATCGGTTGCTTGTGGAAGGCTTCTTGTGGTCGAGCCCCTACTGCTTCTTTTATTCATTGTTCGTTCCCCTGCCCTGGGTCGGTTCCTAGGCCCCCAGAAGCTCTCGAACCCAGATGTGCTCGCGTCGTGAAAAAGACCACGATAGGAGATGTTTGGCCGATTTGGCCTGTGAGGGGTATCTCTCTGGAGTCCCCGGGACAATTCAAAATCGAGGCAGGGTAGTGTCTAGGCCTCCTAGATGAGGTCAGAGTAGATGGGGTCGGAGGATCGGGCCACATCGCCGATGCATCGGCGGCTCGATGTGGAGCCCGATTTGCTTCACATTGACGTCGCCGACGTCGACGATGCATCGCCAGTGCATCGCCGATGTAACGGCGCGAGGCGTCGCGATCTTCCGACCCCATCTGCACCGAACCCATCTAGGAGGCCTCTATAGAGATCGATGTTTAATTCGTTGTTTTGCCTATCGTCGCGGCCCTCACACACCCCCTCCCCCACCATGTAGATGTTGGCTGTGTTTGGCGCCTGCTTCAAGCAGGTGGAGTCTCCCCCGCAGGACGTACTGATGCAAGCAGCGGCATTAAGCAGAGGTCCAGAGACATCCAATAGTGCATGGAGACGCCCGAAGCCGCTAGATCCCACGCAAAGACATCCACTCCTCCATATTGGATTCCTCAAGCGGTCCATGCTGGCTCTCTCTCTCTCTCTCTCTTTTTTTTTTTTTCTCTCTCTCTCTCTCTTTCTCTCTCTCTCTCTCTCTTTCAAGAAACACGCTGACCATGACCATGACTTGTCGACGCCGATCCCGTCATGGTCCATGCCGGCCGTCGCCGCGTCGCGAGGATGGTCCACGAGTGGATGGGGACCAAGATAGACGGGGACCAAGATCGGCACCGGCGCGTCCGCATTCAGCCTTGGCCGCGGCCCTTCGGGCGGGTGGTAGCCGGGGGGGTGACCCAAGTGGGGGGGGGGGAGGGAAGGGCCCCACATGGGGCCCTTTCGGGCCCCTTTTGGAGCAAGCGGGTGCCCAAAAGGGGCTCTGATAGGCCCCTTCAGGGCCTTGTCTTCACCCCCCGTTTGGGCCACCTCCCTGTCCCTCGACGGGGGGACGATTCAACAATAGTCGAAAATAGTATGCGGACGATTTTTGTGTGGACTAGTTCTGACTAGTTTTGATCATTTGTTTGCTCCTTCTGATTGTTCGTCCAAAATCCGCCCGTAGGAGGACATACCCGACCTAACATGATCACCCGCCCGAGTCCTTCGCTCTCAGCTCTCCCCCCCTCCCCTCGCCGACGTGGCCCGTGCCCCGCCCTCGGCCATGGCCACCCCTGGGCCACCCCGGGGCCACCCTACAATGAGCGGCTTGAATAAGGACGGTCGTTCCTTAGGTTTTACATGCGTTATTTACAGTTCCTTATGCGTTATCTATCATTTATCGTTCCTTATGCGTTATCCCTTGGGATAAAGAGGGGCTGCGTTCCTTATTTATCGTTCCTTAGGTCAGGCCGATGACTATATTGTGTTCCCCCCCAGGGGGCGAGCCGAGGGGTGAAGAGAAGGGCCCTGCAGGGGCCCTCTGGGGCCTTTCTCGCCCCCCCCCCTCTGTGTGGGCCACGCCTCCCCTTGCCGCCCGGCCGAGCCCTTCGATCTCGGCCTTCCGCCCCGCCCCCCGCCGACGCGGCCCGGGCCCCGCCGCCCAGGTGGACGACTGCGGGAAGATCCCGAGGGGGCCCCCGCCCGCGGCCGCCCCCCGGGGGGGGGGGGGCCGCCGCCGCCCGCGAGGGGGCGCCGGGCGCGAGAGGGGGCGCCGGGCGGGGGCGGAGGGCTCGTCTCGACCCTCGGGGGCGCCCAAGAGGGGGGCGATGGCTGGGGTTGGGTCGGGCCTGTCCCCCATACAGGAGGAATGTGTTCAAAAATAGGCAAAACATGGTCTGGGGACTATTTTGGGCTATCTTTTTGACCATTTTTGAGTTTTTTTGAGTTTTATAATTTTCCGTCGAGAATCCCCCTGTAGGGGGACACGCCCGACCTGAGACTAGGGGGGGGGACCCCAGATCGGCCACAGAGGCCTCCAAGAGGGCCCCAGGACGGCCTCAGAGCGCCCCAAGAAGCGCCCAAAACGGCCGAAGAGGGTCCCGAGAGGCTGAACAAAAACTCCCTCCAAGAGGCCCCCGAGAGGCCTCCCACGAGATTCCAACGAACATCCACTAGACCTAAGCCCACAACCCAGGCGATATAATGGCGGGGGCCAGGATGTTTCCTCAGATTTCATGGCGCCTCTTCTTATTTCATTACGTCACTGGCCCCCCTCTGGGCCGCGCACGTGCCGCTGGCCATTATTAAGTCGGGCGTGTCCCTCTGCAGGAGGAATATTCAAAAATAGCAAATAATAGTCTGGGGACGACGTTTTTTTCTTATTTTTAAACAACTGTGTTTTGCATGTTTTGGGTATTTTTCATTTGTTCTTCGAGATCTGCCTGCAGCTAGGGGCAGGGGCACACGGCTCGTTTCGACTCCTTGGACTCGACTCGATTCGATTTCGATGGTTTCCCATTCCGATCGATTCTAGTCCGGATTCCGATTTGAGTGCCGATGCTTCAATGGAGGCTTGCTAGCCTGCCGATTGCTGCCGATTTGACTTTTCCCGACTCTGCTGCCGATCCGATTCATGTCGACTTCCGATCCGACTTGTCGATTCGATTCTGGGCCCTCCTGGGGGTACACATCTGGGGGCCGCTGAGGTGTGGAGGAGGACCCAGAGTTAAGTCGGGCACGTCCCTCTACAGGAGGACTATTCAAAAATAATGAAAAATAGTCGGGAGACGATTTTTCTATCAATTGTTGATCGTATTGCGCATTGTTGGGATATTTGTGTTTTTCGTTCTAACTCCGTCTGTAGGGGGACAGGCCCGACCTAAACCAAGAGATCCGGGGACATGATTTTTTCAATCCGGTGGTTTTTCCTGGATTCCGGGGTCCGTTATCGGGCCCAGGGACCATCAGAAATGTATCTGGGACGAAAAACCACTCCCGAGGCACGGGTCGGGACCTTTGGGGCCGCGGATTGGAAAACATCATAGCGGTGGATGTCTGGGGATGGAGCAGGTCGCATGCGTCGAGAGCGTACCTCATGACGCCCAGCCCCCTATCGGCCAGAAAGGTATGTTCGGCCGCGCGCAGGGGGGGGGCAGGGGGAGGTTTGAACACGTTGCCGCGCTTGTGATTGAAAACAGGGTGATTCCGAAATTGGCATCGACATTGAAAAATCGCTGTTGCTTCGAACCAAAAGTGTCGGTCACACTTCGGCGCGTTCGGAAAAACCTGTCGCTGGCTTCGGTCACAGTCGGGTGAATTTTCGGGCAGTGCTTCGGCAAATATTCCTCCCTGATAGAGACGAGGCTGCGTGACGTTCTGTCTGTCTGTCTGCGGCCTTGCAGTCCCTTGGCATCGCTTGGACGTTTGCATTTTTTCTCGGCGAGAACCATCGAGGACCATCCTGCACCATTGAGCAGAACAAACACGCACGAAACCGAACAATGCACGGGAGATGGACGTCCGAGCGACGGCAAGTCCTTTGCGTGACGTTCTGGGGCTGCCAGAATCCAGGCCTCCCAAATGGGGTCCGAGTGGATGGGGTCAGAGTGTCGCGCCGCATCGGCAGTGCGGCTTGAGGTGGAGCCCGATTCTCTCCACGACGGCAGCGCCGATGCGCCGCCGACGTCGCCGATGCATCGGCGAGGCAGTGGTGACGTCGGCGACATTTGGGCCTCCTTTGGGAGGCTACCACAGCAGCGTCTCGAAAGGCCGCCGGAGGCACGAGCTGCAACCTTCAGAGCGTGAATTACCTACCCCGCTTTCGCTTCCAGGCAAAACCAAGCCATACCACGCGCCTCCTCGTCAAGCGGCCTGACCAGTACAGGCTGTAATTTGGCATCGTTTGGTATCTCTTGGAAGCGAGGGTGGTCAAAAGCGAGGTAGGTTTGGTTTCCCCCTAAACCTGCAGAGTCTAGAGGCCCCAGACCTCCAGAGACTCGGAGTCCGAGGCTTCTCCCTGCAAGGTGCGGCCTCCGGACCCCGAGGCTGTCAGGGAGCGAACGACAAGCCGGTCCCTGGGAGAGGGTCTAGAGTCGGGAGCCTCGAGACGGGGGTCAGTGCAAACGGGGGTCAGCCAGAGCGCCCCGACCTTGCAGGATTCTGCAGGGCCAGGGTCGCATTGGCCCGGGTTTGGGTGCAGGATCCTGCAGGATCCTGCAGGATCCTTCGCATTGACCCGGATTTGGGTGCAGGATTTTGCAGGATCTTGCAGGATTCTGCAAGGCCTGACTGACCCGGGTCTGGATTGACCCGGGTCAGCAGGTGCCCGATAGAGTGGTGGAAGTCGATTAACGGAGAGGAAGCATGTTGCCAAATAACTTCCAGATGTCGAAAACATGTTTCAGACATGTTTTAGATTTGTAGAACTCATGTCTGACACATGTTTAGAACTTGTTTTCACACATGTTAAACACATTGTTTAAGTAAATGATAGGATTCTGAGAGTGTCCTTTGTCATGGCATCCACAAGTCTAGAGGTCGGGGGCCCCGGGGGCTGTCCAGAGCCGGTCCCCATGGAGAAGGTCGAGAGGTCCGGGGCCCCGGGGGCCTGAGCGGATCGTAAAACGACACGAAGATCGGGACAAAATCGGATCGGGATAATTCGAAGTCTGAGAATCGGCGGGTTTGGAGGATGTATTGGGCGCCGCGGCCGCTCCAGAGCGTTCCGGAACGCTCTGAGAGCGCTCCAGAACGCTCTGGAGCGATTTATCCCGATCCTAGCCCTGTTTTAGATCGGATCGTCGGAGGCTTCTAAAGGGGGAGGCAGGTGCACGCGCCGCGGCGGCGGCCGGAGGCGCGCCAGCGCAGGCCGGTGGTTGGCATCGGGGGCAACGGCAGGGGCAGCGGCAGGGGAGTGCTGGCCGAGGGGGGAAGCATTGGGCCCTCGCCCATGCATCGCCAAGCGGGGCCTGGGTTCCCAACCATCGAGCCCGGCAGCCTGCGGTGTCGCCGTCGGGGGATTACAGCATTCCCGGTCCCTCGGCGGTGTTCAGAGCCCCGAATCATCAGGGGTAACTCGGGTCAGGGTTAACTCGGGTTCGTTGTTCGGGAATCCGAACCCGAGTTACCCCGGACCCGAGTTACCCCGGATAATTCGGGCGTCCAGAGCCCCACATCATCAGGGGTAATTCGGGTCAGGGCTAACTCGGGTTTCTTTTTCGGGAATCCAAATCCGAGTTACCCCGGACCCGAGTTACCCCGGATAATTCGGGCGCCCAAGGTGTGTCGCCGATTCGAGGTCATCGTCTCCCCCCCCTGAGCTGGTGCCCACCTCTCGACCCCCGTCAAACCCAGGGCAGCAATCAGATTATTTGACGGCAGGTCCACGGCCCGGGCCGTCTCCATCGCGAGGTGCGGAGCGCCTCGGGTGCAGACTTTTCTGCAGACTCGGCCACGACAACTAGCTGCGGGTCTGATGCTTGGCGAGCTGCTTGCACCTCTGGGCCAAGCCTCGCACCTGGAGGGGGAGGGCGGAGCCCGGGGATGGGAGGGGGAGGGAAGCCGACGGGGGGGAGGGGGCGGAAGGCGGAGGGAGTGAACGAGGGAGGGAGGAAAGGAGGAGGGGGGGGACGGACGGGGCGGAGGAGGAGGGTGTGAAGGAGGCAGGATCATAGGGGGAGGGAGGAAGCAGGAATAGGATATATAGGGAGGAGGAGGGAGGAGGAGGAGGAGGAGGAGGAGGAGGAGGAGGAGGAGGAGGAGAGGGACGGAGGAGGAGGGAAGGAGGAGGAGGAGGAGGAGGAGGAGGAGGAGGGAGGAGGAGGAGGAGGAGGAGGGATGTAGGAGGAGGAGGAGGAAGGAGGAGGGATGAGGAGGAGGAGGAGGAGGAGGAGAGGAGGAGGAGGAGGAGGGAGGAGGAGGAAGGAGGAGGAGGAGGAGAGGAGGAGGAGGAAGGGGAGGAGGAGGAGGAGGAGGAGGATGAGGAGGAGGAGGAGGAGGAGGAGGAGGAGGAGAGGAGGAGGAGAGGAGAGGAGGAGGAGGAGGAGGTGAGGAGGAGGAGGAGGAGGAGGAGGCGGAGGAGGAGGAGGAGGAGAGGAGGAGGAGGAGAGGAGAGGAGGAGGAGGAGGAGGAGGGGGGAGGAGGAGGAGGAGGAGGAGGAGGAGGCGGAGGAGGAGGAGGAGAGGAGGGGGAGGAGGAGGAGGAGGAGGAGGAGGAGGAGGCGGAGGAGGAGGAGGAGGTGGAGGAGGAGGAGGAGGAGGAGGAGGAAAAGGAGGAGAGGTGACTCTGGTGCTGAGGGCCATCCTTTCAACCGGAGTGGAGCGCCTCGTGCCGCCCTTTGGGGGCGGCCAGCGGGCCTACACGTGCCAGCGCCGGTACACAAACTTCTCGTGGTTGCACACGGAGCTACGCAGGCGGGCCTCGGGTTGCGGTTTTCGGGGGACGGGTGCCCCGCATGCGGCGTCAGGCTCCTTGCCCGCCCGCCCTTCCCGCCCTTCCTCTTGTCTCGAGTGAGCCAAATTCGAGCACTGCCATCAGTAATTGGCGGTGCACGCGTGCGAGCAAGTTGCTTGTTAGGGGTGTTTCCTGATCTGCACGGGCATGCGTTCTGTCTCACTGTCTTCATGTCCCGCCCTCATCAGTGCGGCCAGCGACACATGCAGTCGCCCAGCCAGACTCGATTGCTTGTCTGCTTGCTCGTGCACGGGTATTGAAGGGTTCTCGGAGGTTTTCTGAACTCGGGGCGGCTTCCATCAGCTGCGCCTCGCCAGGCGTATTCTGGGAGTGCCCAGATCGTCCTGGCTGGCCGCCCGAGTCCCGAGATGTGTTTTGGGCCAGGAACCAGTTCTCCCCGATCGATCGGGTACGAGGTCGATCCCCGCCGGCCCAGTCCAAGCAGATTCCGATCTGTTGGCGATCCGGGGCGGTCCGATGTTCGCGCGGAGTTGTTGGGCGCATCTTGGCACAGCAGATACGACTCGATGTCGACGAGTTCGACTCCGTACCGATTCGGCCCGATCCGGCGCACCCTCCAGTTGGATCAGATTTTTTCCCTATTCGATTATGATTGGTCTTGGCCTTACGTGACTGGCGATGTGTCGCAGCCAGTCCCCGAATCCCCCCCACCCTACACACCCAGGGGGCTGCCCGAACGCAACCTCTGTCGAGAAAGGACGCCCCCCCCAGTGTCTTCCTGGAGCTGGGCCCCAATTGTTGTGGCCGGTCGGAAGTCCCACTGAGTTCTGCAGTGGCGGTCGAAGAAGTATCGAGTGTTGCTCCGTCGTCCTGACCTACTCTTCTTGAATGGTGGCACAGCTCGCTCTAACGGCATCCGCGTTTAGGCCTGATCCATCCGCCAGCGCAGACGTCCCCTGCCCAGCCGCCGACGCAAACGTTCTTCCGTCGTTCCACTGTGTTAGCGGTGCGGCGGGCTCGCAGCACCTCGATCCGGTGCAGCGGCCTCTGGAAGCCAGTGCCGGGCCCTGGGGCGGCAATAGAACGGGTCGGGCCGAGATGCCAGTGCCAGGGCAAAGGGGGTTTGTCCCTGAGGGTTTGACGATTTCTCGCCAATCGGCTTTGGGGATCGAGCCAGATACATCCAGGTAGATGCAGATCAATCCAGGTAGATGCAGATAAATCAAGGCAAGTCCAGGCACATCCGGGTGAGTCCAGGTAAATCCAGAGATCTCTTGGGGAAGTTGGAGCAGATTGCGGCCGCTCCAGCGCGAGCCCAAGGACGGCCGAAGTCGTTGAGCCTGCAGTGCTGCTGCGAGGCCCGGGGCCCCGAGATCGAACACGCCGAGACGCCGCAGGCCTGGGCGGAGCGCCTCCGGGGGCCCGCGCGGGGCCCCGGGGGGGCGACGCGAGAGCACCCGAAGGCCGCGCGGAGCCCCTGCGAAACGCGGGGGGTCCTCCGAGGCGCAGGCGGGGGTGGCCTCCCAGGGGCGGGGGTGGCCAGGAGGCGCGTGGCGGCCTCCACGGTGCGAGCCGGGAGCCGCTCGGGGGCCTCCGGGAGGTGGGAGGTGGGCGAGCCGCTCCCGGCCGCGCGGCTCGCACGGCGTCCGGGAGGCGGGGGCCCGCGTCAGCGCGGCAGGAGCTCTCGCCGCGCGTGGGGCCTGGCGCGGGCGACCCCCCCTCCTCTTCTTCCTCCTCTTCCTCCTCCTCCTCCTCCTTCTCCTCCTCCTCCTCCTCTCCTCCTCCTTCTCCTCCTCTTCTGTCCTCCTTCTCCTCCTCCTGCTCCTCCTCCTCGCGCCCCTTCTCCCCCGCCGCCTTCGCGTTCTCCTCCTTCTCCTCCTCATCCTCCTCCTCCTCCATCCTCTGCCGTCCTCCTTCTCCTCCTCCTCCTCCTCTTCCTCCTCCTCCTCCTCCTCCTTCTCGCAACCGTACTTCCCCGCCACCTTCGCGTTCTCCTTCTCCTCCTTCTCCTCCTTCTCGTCCTCCTCCTCCTCCTCCTCCTCCTCCTCCTCCTCCTCCCTCCTCCTCCACGCTCACGCTGCGGGCATCAGGGTCGACGGGCGTCGCTGCCCTCCCCTCCCTTTCTCCTCCTCCACCTCCTCCTCCTCCTCTTTCTCCTCCTCCTCCTTCTCCGTAGCCATGTGGGCTCAAGCCATTTTGGCTCAAGGTTGTTTGTTTTCCCCGAGCGCGACCGCGGTAAGCTTGTCAGGCGCCATGGACTCCCACTTCGCTACACGTGCTATGCGCGTGTACCAGCTTCGGGCGCAAATGCACGAGCACTTCGAGGATCTCGCCGGCCAGTCATTCGAGGGGCTGACGGTGGCGGCGCGAGCGGCCCGGCAGTGCGGGCTATTGGATGCGCTCTTCTCGAAGTCAATGGAGCGCCTCGACATCTGCTACCGCGTTCTCCGCCACTTGACGGAGCAGAAACAGATGATGACCATCATCAACGATGTCCGCACTTTCTCGGGCAAGGCCGCGCAGTTCAAGAAGCAGGTGTTCATGCTGGAGGTCGTCGCGGCCACAGGCCACAGGCAACGAGGACGTGATGATCCAGGAGAACACTCGTTTCCACAAGGGGGCCACCAAGAACGACGCAGACCTCGAGAAGATGGACGAGCTGATGCAGAAGGACCGAAAGTTGGAGTTCGAGACACCCTCGCAGCTCATGAAGGAGATGCTGGGCGACACTGCTGAGAAGGCTGGAGTCTCCACGTGCACGATCCTGGAGAACACTCGGTTCCACAAGGGGGCTAAGAATGACACCAATTCCACGCAGATCGAGTTGTCGACCTAAAGGCGGAGTTCGAGACACCCTCGAAGCTCATGACGGATGTGCTGGGCGGCAAGGCTGAAACGGTTGTGGTATCCGCGTGCATGGCGGAGTCTCCCTGCGTGCTCAAGCCTACCGAGTACGATTGGTCCGTCAACATGGGGCGCATCACAAAGGCGCAGGCCCCGAAGGAGTCCATGACCATCTACGCCGCGTCGAAGATCAAGAACGACAAGGAGGGCCACCAACTTGCCTTTAAGACCCTGTTCCAGGAGGATGGCTTAATCCTGCCGCCCGTCACCGCTCCGCCGCACGTTGTGGGCGCGGGCAAGGACAAGGTCGGTTCAACGGCAAGGCAAAGGGCAAGGGCTTGCGCTCCTGCTGACGGTCTTGCTCGTCATCTTCAACAAGATCCGCTTGCAGCTGCAGAGGCTGTGGGCTATCGGGGCCAGCAACGCCAGAATGCTGTCCCTCCGGCCCTCGAGTGCAAACGTCCTCATCCTCCTCCTCGTCGTCCTCCTCCTCCTCTTCCGTCCTCTTCCGTCCTCCTCCTCCTCCTCTTGCTCCTCTTCGTCCTCCTCCTCCTCCTCCTCCCCCTCCTCCTCCTCCTCCTCCTCCTCCTCCTCCTCCTCCTCCTCCCCTCCCCCTCCTCCTCCTCCACCCCTACTCCCCCGCCGCCTTCGTCTCCTCCTCCTCCTCCTCCTCCTGCTCCTCCTTGTCTCCTCTTCCTCCTCCATCCTATGCCGTCCTCCTCTTCCCTCTTCCTCCTCCTCCTCCTCCTCCCTCCTCCTCCTCCTCTTCCTCCTCCTCCTCCTCCTCCTCCTCCTCCTCCTCCCCCTCCTCCTCCTCCTCGCACCCCTACTCCCCCGCCGCCTTCGTCTCCTCCTCCTCCTCCTCCTGCTCCTCCTTTTCTCCTCTTCCTCCTCCATCCTATGCCGTCCTCCTCTTCCTCCTCCCTCCTCCTCCTCCTCCTCCTCCTCCTCCTCCTCCTCGCACCCCCACTCCACCGCCACCATCTCGGTCTCCTCCCCCTCCTCCTCCTCCTCCTCCTCCTCCTCCTCCTCCTCCTCTTCTTCCTCCTCCTCCTCCCTCCTCCTCCTCCTCCTCCTCTCCTCCTCCACGCTCACGCTGCGGGCATCAGGGTCGACGGTCGACGTTGCCCTCCCCTCCCTTCCATTTCTCCGCCTCCTCCTCCTCCTCCTCCTCTTCCTCCTCCTCCTCCTCCTCCTCCTCCTCCTCCTCCTCCTCCTCTCCTCACGTTCACGCTGCTGGCATCAGGGGCAGCGGTCGACGCTGGCCTTACCCCCCTGGCGGGGCTCTGTCACCAGGGAGGCCGCATAACCAAGAGATAGCGCCAGATATGATGGCAATTATGGGGAGTTCCTGGAGGCGAGGGAGAAAGGGCATCCAGGGAGGAGGACGGAGGAAGGCGACCCCCTCCGCCCTTTTTCTCCCTGCTTCGGGTTCTCCCCAGGCTCCGTGGATTCAAGGCTGTGGGGGCAGCGTTGGCTCTAGCGTAAAAGTCGGCGCGGTGGTCTTTTTGAAGACGGTGTCCGCTCAGGGGCATCTCCTCCTCCTCCTCCTCCTCCTCCTCCTCCTCCTCCTCCTCCTCCTCCTCCTCCTCCCTTCTCCTCCTCCTTCTGCTAGAAGGTCTCCCCCTGCAGAGTCGGTGCGTTCATGGCACTGTAGATCCGATGTGTGACTCATTTTGCCGAGTCTCCCCGTCGAAAGGCTACTGGCACCGTCTGCTCTCACGAGTTATGGTCTGGCCTGGCCAGGTTTTCCTCTTACCTTGGACGTGTCTTGGCGGTTGCCCGCACCTACGGCGACTCGACATTTCCGAGCCTTGGGGCCCCTGGCTTCTCGGCCCTTTCCTTTCGGACCGGCCTCTCGTCTGGATCATTTTTTTGGACAGCCCCAGGGTTCAACAGGCGAAGAACGGTATAACATGAACTTTTTCGCTGTTGGGCGCGTTTGTCCCAGGGCGGCTGGACAAGATTACACCCTGCCGGTGGCACGTCACAAACGTCCCAGCCGCCCTGGGGCAGCGCCCCCGGCGACGGAACAAATTATTTTATACCGTTTCTCGCCCGCTACAGGGTCCGAAGCTGGATTCTGGGCGCCAGAAGTGGAGGAGCATTGGATCTCCATACTTTTTACAGCATTCTGACGTATGGCTAGGCAGCAGAGTCAAGCAGGATCCTCGTCACGGACGGTTGTGCGATGGCATGGCTCGGGCGACCCGCAGCCAGCGCAACTGGCGCAGTGGCGTGTGCAAGGCCGCCCCAGCGGGCGAGGACGCGTCGCGCGCCGCGTTCCCCTCCAATGTCGGCCGCCCGAAGATGCCAGGAATTATGGTCGGCATGGGCCAGAAGGACAGCTACGTGGGCGACGAGGCCCAGAGCAAGCGCGCGCGGCGTCCGGACCCTGAAGTACCCCATTGAGCGTGGCATCGTGGCCAACTAGGACGATATGGAAAAGATCTGGCACCATAACTTGCACAACGGGCTCCGCGTGGCTCCAGAGGGGCGCCCTCCACTCACGGAGGCGCCCCTGAACCCGAAGGCGAAAAGAGAGCGCATGACGCAGATCATGCTTGAGACGCTCAACGTGCCGGTGATGTGCGTCGCGATGCAATGTTTTTGGCTGTACGCCTCCGGCCGCACCACGGGGATCGTTATGGATTCCGGCGATGGCAGGTCGCACACCGTGCTAATTTGCGGACGCTTTGCGCTGCCGCATGCGACCCTGCGCCTGGAGTTGGCGGGGCGGGACCCCCACGGAGCACTTGATGAAGATCCTCACCGGACGTGGCTCCTCCTCCTCCTCCTCCTCCTTCTCCAGTACATTTAAACCAATGTATCGTTGTGTGTCCCATTTGGGAGCTACTTCGCGGCCGGCCATTTCAGCCCCGATCCTCTTCGCTGACCCGCCCGTTGTCCTGCATCGGCGAAAGGGGACGAGATCGCGCGCGACGTCAAGGAGGCGGTCTGCTACGTCGCGCTCGGCGTTGACACCAAGGCGAGGACCGCCGCGCAAGGCTTCCGACAAGGAGCAAACGTGCGAGCTCCCCACGGTAGCATATATTACCGAGGGCAGCGAGCGTTTCCGCTGCCCACGGGTGCTCTTCCAGCCCAGCTTCGAGGACAAGGAAGCCACTTGCATCCACGACGCCACGCCCCAGTCGTTCACGCAGTGCGATGTTATTCGCAAGCACGTGCAGGCCAGCGTGATGTTGCCTGGTGGCATCACGGTGTTCGAGGCGTCGGCGAGCGCATGACCATGGAGCTGACGGCATTGGCTCGTTTCACAGTGAAGTAAAATCCGTGGTCCAGCCCGAGCGCAAGTACTCAAGGGGGATCGTTGGATTTATTCGGTGGGCATTTCACAGCAGATCTGAATTTTCAGGGGGGGTACGATAAGTCGGGCCCCACCATTGTGCCCAAGAGGTGTTTCTGAGGGCTTCGCCCCCGGGAATTTCTGAGAGCCAAGCAAGCCAGAATTGTCAGACGTGTTGGATGGATATCGCGAGCTTGCCTCACGCCCAAAGGTGTACACTTGGCGCTGGCAAATATGATTCGCTGTGGCCGCACTGGCGTTTTGAAGTGTGTCAAGACAGTTGTTCACGTCTTTGGCCCCTGCTTCAGCGCGCAGTGCCACCTCACCCGCATGTTGCATGTGCCTCTCCTTTCCTGTTTCCTGTTTCCTCTTTTTCCTCCGTTCCTTCTCTTCTCTCGCAGTTTGCGTGCTCCGTTGGCGTCTTTGATGGGCTGCCGCCGTGTTGGCCCACGCAGGGTCTGCGCCGGCATGCCCCAGCCGCGGCGCGCCCGCGGCATCGCTGGGGGCATTCGTGTTTGCCTCACCTCCCCCCTTCTGGCCTCCTCCCCCCCCCTTTTCTCCTGCTCTCCTCCCTCCCCTGCTCCTCCCTCCCCTGCTCCCTCCTCCCTCCCCCCCTCCTTCCCCCTCCCCCCTCCCTCCCCCCTCCCCCCTCCCCCCCCCTTTCCCCTCCCCTGCCCTCCTCGTGCTTGCGGGGCGAGGCGCCCGGCCTCCATGGGGCCGTTGCCGCGCCAGAGCGCGGGCGCCGACCCGTGTGCGCAGGACGCGCGTCGAGGCCCGCAGGTCGCGCCAGCCTCGGGGCTGCCGGCCTTGCTGTCCCAGCTCTGACGCTCATTGGGTTCGTTGGGCTTCGCTCTCGTTTGCTACGGGAGCAAGAAATGCCATAAGACATACACATAACAATTCGGAGGTCCGCGGGGATTTCTCGGATCGGCGCTGGGGCCCCCCGGCGGCGCCTCCGGCGCCGCCCCTGGCGCGCTCCGCGCGCCAGGGAGGGGGGTCCAGCGCCGATCCGAGAAATCCGCGCGGACCTCCGAGTTTTTATGTTTATGCCACGTTTTGCTCCCCTGTCTGCAGCCTCGCCCTGCCACTCAGGGGCTCAGGCTTTGACAGTACACCACCTCCTGGTATATACCCGGTGCAGAAGTCCTGGTGCCCTGCTTCTCGGTGCAGAAGTCCTCGTCCCGCTCCTTTCCTTCTTTCTCGTCCTTCTTTGCCTTTCACCGCTGAAACGTTCACTGCGCCCCACCGTGTGTCTGTGGAGTATGGCCATGGCTAGCCTCGACCTCCGCCCGCTCTGCCTGCCGTGCCGGGGCGGCTTGTGGAGTTTTGCTGTTTCCCTCTCCGTGCGTGCGCCTCTGCTTGCACAGCTCGTGTCTAGTGCCGGCCGCCGCTCGGCCGCATTTGGCATCCTGCGTCGTTCCCCCTCCTTCCCTCCCTGGCGCTCTCTCCTCCTCGCCCTTTCCTCTCGTCTCGCATGCGGCACGGTTCAATGCATGTGCTTGCCTATCGCAGGTCGGCTCGCGTGGTGTTTCCAGTATGCATGGCGACCTTTTGATTCGCACACCGGTCGAGTCCAAATCGGCTGAAGCTAGCTTTGTGGGCGCGCTCCCCCCGTCTCCCCCCTCATAAAAGATAGCAGATCCATCCGAATCCTCCTCCCCCCCCCCCCGCGCAAAGCCGGAACCTGGGGTGCGCCCTCCCCGAGCTGCCGCCGAAGCGCGCGGTGCGCAAGCTCGAGGAGTCCTTCGTGGAGGAGCGGAGGCGCGGCCCGCGCGGCCGGCCGCGGGCGGCTGCTCTCAAAGAAGGGCAGATCCGCCACAGAACTAAAGTACGCAGGTGCACTCCAACGGATTGTTCCTGGGCCTCCAGGGAGGGTGGCGGTGCACAAGGCACCATTGGGAGCCAGCGGCTTTGCACACCGCCTCCCTCCCTGAAGGCGCATGCAGAGTTAGTGGGAGGGCGTCTCTCTCTCTCTCTCTCTCTCCCTATATGTCTAGGCGTAAAGACAGGTTGTCTTATTTTCCGTCGCCTGCATCTCCAACATCTGCGTCAGCGGCGGAAGACTACTGTTGTTAATCCTCCCCCCCGCAGTGGCTAGTTCTTTGCCTCGAAGAAGACAATTACTTTAGCCAGCGAAGAACCCACCCCTCTGCTAAAGCGTGGCGACTATGTGCAGGACCGCTCAATGCGCATGAACATACTGATGGGGGTGCGACGACAATGGGGCGGGGTCGCATGGGGTGTGCCGACAACGGCGCGGGACAGCATGCGACCGCAGCCACTTGGGCCTTCGTTGGAGCTCCTAATCGGGGCACGAAACGTGTGAGGGGTGCGCCGAAATAGGGCGGGGCCGCAGGCGACCGCAGGTGGAGTTCCTTATTGGGCCACGAATCGTGCAAGTGGTGTGACGAACTGAGGCGGGACAGCATATGAACCCAGCCACTGTGGTCTTCGGTCGAGCTCCGTAGGGGACCACGCCACGTGAGAGGGGTCTGTCGAAATAGGGCGGGGCACAATGTGAACCCATCCACTGGTGCTTTCGGCGGAGCTCCCAATGAGGCCACGAAACGTGCGAGCGGTCTGCCGAAATGGGACGGGGCGGCACCACATGAATCCAGACACTGGGGCTTGCGGAGGAGCTCACTTGGGAGCCGCGAAACGTGTGAGCGGTCTGCCGAAGTGGGGAAGTGGGAGGGGTCACCATATGAACCCAGTCAGTGGCGCATTCGGTGCAGCTCCCTGTGGGGCCACGAAACGTACCAGGGGTGTGCCGAGATGGCGCTGGTCACCAGGTGAACCAAGCCACGAGGGTTTCCGGCGGAGCTCCCTATGAGGCCGCCAAGCGTGTGAGGGTTCTGCCGAAGTGAGGCGGGTCATCATGTGATCCCAGCCACGAAACGTGTGATGGGTGTGCCGAAATAGGGCGGGTCAAACTGTGAACCCTGTCATTGGGGCCTTCGGTGGAGCTTCTCTGGGACCGCGAAACGTGTGAGGACGTGCCGAAATTGGCGGGGTGCACCCATGCGGCCGCAGCCACTGGGGCCTTCGGTGAAGCCCTCACGGAGCCACGAAGAGCTTTAGGGTGTGCCGAAGTCTGCAGGGTGGTCCCATGCGACGCAGCCACTGGGGCCTTGACATGTGAGGGGTGTGGTGAAACGGTGGTGAAAATCATTATGGTGGTGAAGAGCATGAAGATGGTGATGCTAACGACGAAGACGACGACGACGACGGTGGTAGTGGTGGTCGTGGTGATTTTACATGATCATGATCAGGGGGGCGGGCGGTGAGAGCGCCTTACCCCCCTACGCCGTGTACCTCATGCGGCCGGGGCGATCGGCTATGTCTGCGGATGTGAGAGGTCACGCAGGCATTACTGTCGCGTCTACAGACCCTCTTGACTGGGGGACATGAGGGAGATGCTGATTTACGGTCGGTGTCGACCCAGCCACCGCGCTGGGACCGCTGGTGTTTGCTTCTGGTGAGCTTGACGCTATTGTGTGGATGTTGCAGTGCACTCGTTGGCACCAGGGCCAAGGTTCACGTCTGTCTGGATGGACTCAGCGTTTCGGCGCTCCAGGTTTCGAGGCCTGGCGGACGTCTCAGTGCGGGGGTGAGAGACCCACTGAGGGCGTAGACCATCTCAGTGCGGGGGTGAGAGACCCACTGAGAAACCCTGGTCTGTGGATCGTGTCCCAGGCTTGCGCTGCTCAGGTCTGCTCTGTAGTGTTATGTTCTCCGGCGGCGTCATCGGCAACGAATTCGTGATGCGCAAATCGACGTCAACACGCTCGTCTACTGACTTGCATGCCTTTCGAACTTCCTTGTGCAGTTAGGGATCACCTTTTTCGTCTTTACAGCTGACCCTTTGTATAGTCCTCGTTGACATTTTGTCTTGAGGCGGGGACTATCTTTGTCTCCTTTCTCTCTGCGGCGTGGCTAGGCAACATTTCACAAGGTGCGCTCTTGTGAAGCATAGGCCGCGGCGGCTCCAACAGGCCTTGTGAACATTTCTCAAAAGGAGCAAATGGTTGCACAAGTTTACTCTTGTGAACTACAGTTCCTATGTAGCATCATTGTG
The DNA here is from genome assembly GCA_963575745.1 of Prorocentrum cordatum. Lineage (NCBI taxonomy): Eukaryota > Dinophyceae > Prorocentrales > Prorocentraceae > Prorocentrum > Prorocentrum cordatum. The sequence goes on along the minus strand of CAUYUJ010010302.1, from coordinate 431,303 downwards.
CCGGTAGGGGACAATACGTCCCACCTGGCCTGCCCTGTGTAGTTTCGCGCTCCAGGTAATCAGTGCGCTGTGAGGGCGACAATAGCGTCCGCCCTGAGCAATTTACCATTTCCCTAGGGGGTCCGATGCGCCTCCTAGGGCTCAGAGGTCAGGCAGCCCCTGACTATACCACTACACATGATCATGATCATGTTCATGATGACTGTGATGGCGATGATGCTGATGACGAAGATGATGCTGATGACCATGATGGTAATGTTTTTGATGCTGATTATCCTGCTGCTGACGATGCTGATGCTCGTGCTGCTGATTACGATGCTGATGCTGATGACGACGACGACGCCGACGACGACGGTGATGATGACGATGCTGCTGATTATGATGATGCCGATGATGATGACGATGATGATGATGGTGATGGTGATGATGATGATGATGATGATGATGATGATGATGATGATGATGATGCAGGTGCAGGTGCAGGTGCAGGTGCAGGTGCAGGTGCAGGTGCAGATGCTGATGAAGAGTGTGATGATGATGACGATGTTGATGATGATGACGATGAAGATGCTGCTGATGATGGTAATGATGATGACGATGATACTGATGATGATGCTGATCCTGGTGATGGTGATAATGATGATGATGATGCTGCTACTGGTGATGATGTGGATGACGATGGTGATGATGATCATGACGATGATGATGATGATGATGATGATGATGATGATGATGATGATGATGATGATGATGATGATGATGATGATGATGATGGTGATGATGATGCTGGTGACACGGATGAGGAGAAAGAGGAGAGCAGGAGAGGACGAGGAGAAGAAGTGAGACGCGGGGCGATGCGAATTTCTAACGAGGACCCAACACAGCAGGACTGTCAAACACTGCATAGACGTACGCTTTCGAAGGTCCGCACGACTTCCTCGCATCGGCGCTTGGCTCCCCGCGTGGCGCCTCCTGCGCCGCCCCGGGGGGGGGGGGTCAGCGCCGATCCAAGATGTGCGCGCGGACCTTCGCAAGCTCATGCCTGTTTCCGATGTGTGCTCCTCTTGCGGTCGTCGCCCCGGACCCCCGACGCTCTGGGTTGCATGTCTCGATGGCTCTCACGGGTTGCGCGGGCTCCCACCTCCTCCACCCGAGCATAGGGCGACGAGATCTAT
>CAUYUJ010010302.1:407628-425128 GCA_963575745.1 Prorocentrum cordatum | reverse complement strand
CTCTCTCTCTCTCTCTCTCTCTCTCTCTCTTTCTTTATTTCTTTCTTTCTTTCTCTCTCTCTCTCTCTCTCTCTCTCTCTCTCTCTCTCTCTTTCTCTACGCCGGCGCGGGTCTCGAGGCCGTGGGGCTGGGCGCCGACGATGACATCTTCGTCGCTGGTGCAGATCTGAGCGACGCGTCCCATTACGAGGGCCTCCCCGAGCCGCTCAGAAAATAGTTCACGTTTCTGCCTGCGCGGGCTGGATAGAAAGTCCATCCGAGGCTTGCCGTCGTTCCAATGGTTTGGCCTTGGGCCCTATGGGCATGCCAGAAGATTCACGAGAGGATGGTTGAGGCAGCTGGTTCCGAATCCCCGCGTAGCATCACCGACGAGGCCTGCAGCCCCGACCTTAGCCAGCCGTGCCACGCGCAGTACGTGGACAACTTCATAGCGATCCCGTCCAACAGGGACAATGTGAGACAATCGGCGTCGTCTGCCATGGCGGCTCCGGAGAGTCTGTCTCGTCGCACATGAGGAGGATCGCGGATGGGAAGAGTGCCGCCGCCAAGTTGTTGGGCTGGATCATTGATCGGAGGACTGGGCGACTCGTTGCTTCTCCGGAGCGTCTGCGGCGCGCTCGGCTTGCCATTCGCACTTTTTTCCCGCTCGCGGTCGGGCGCGAGGTCGGGGCGTTGAAAAGCTTCGAAGATCTCGGCCATATTGTTTTTTATTTCCTTGGTTCGGCGGGAAGGCCTCAGTTTGTTCCGGAGTTGCTATGGCGTCATTCACAAGCGTCATGACACCGACGAAACCCCGCGGGCCTCTGTCCGGCATGAACTAGGCGCGTGGGGCTCCATCTCTCCGCTTTTTTCATCGAGATCTTCGGGCTGCTTGAGGAGACGAGGTTATCGCGGTCGAGGCGAAGGAGTGGGGGCTGTGCCGCCGCGGCCCTCGACGGGCCGGCTGAAGGTGCAGCCCCGTGGATGCGCGGCCCCGACGACATTCAGGATTTTGGATTCGATCGGAAGGCTTCTGGTGCTCTGGAGGCCCCCTCTGCTAGGGCGGACACCCCTGGCGACGTGCGTGGATTTGGGGGCTTGGCTCGTGGAGGCGGTTTTCCGGAAGTTCCCGGGGAGATGATCGAGCAGGATTGGATGGTGGTGGGCCAGGACGAGTTGCGACAGGAAGGCGGAAATATCGTTGTTTTCGAAGCCCGCGCTATTCTTTTCGGCAATAGGCATCTCTTTCGAAGTCGCCAGAATCACGGAAACGGAAAGCGTCTCGTTATTCGATGAGCGTGGCTGACTGGCGCTGCATCTAAAAGCCGCAGCGGGAGTCGGGTCATGATTAACGTTGCCCAGAGCATCGCTGCCCGCTCTCTGGCGACTGGCTCGCTCTCCACTACCGCTGGCTCCCGTCGGAGTGGAGCGCAGCCGACGGCCCCTCATGGGCGCGTCGGCGCCCCGCGGCGCTTTCGGCGCCGGCCGCGCGCGATGCCCGCGCGGGCGGCTCCGGCGCCCGCCGCTGGCCCTGCCGGCCGAGGGGCTGCGGGCGGGGGTGCTCCTCCGCAGGCCCCAGGGGGGCGTGGCAACCCCTCGGGCGATGGCCCCGCAGCCAGCTGAGGTGCTACTGCCGCCCTTGGGCCGACCTACGTCGTCGGGAGTTGCTCGAGTGGTGCCGGCGCGCCCTCGGCGCATCGCGCGGCGGCGCCCGGCCGCCGCGGCCGCGGCCCCGGGCTCGGGCGGGCCCCTCCGCCACGAGGGACCAGCGGGCCGCGCGGGCGACTGCGCGGCAGGCGAGTGCTGCGCGGCTACCCGGCGCGACGGCGCTGGAGGCGGCGCCCGTCAAGCCGGGGGCGCGCGATCGTTACCGGGACATCTTCTGCGACTTCCTGGCGCGGGTGAACGGCCGGGCCCTGGCGACGGAAGAACTGGTCGGCGAGGCGATCGCGCTGCGGCTCGACGACCTTTATTTCGACGGCAAGGACCTGAGCGCGAGGTCCTGGGCTTGCGCGGCGCGACCTTCTTCGCGGGCCTGAACAAGGCGTCGGGTGAGCTGATGCCGCAGTCTCGTCGCGCCCTCCAGAGCTTCCGCAAGTTGGCGCCGCCGCGATCTCGATTGCCCAGCCCTTGTTGGTGGTGGCGATAGTGGTGATGGAGCTCCCGGCCCGGCAGCGGATTCAGAGCGCCCTCGCGGTGCCCCTGGTCTTAGCAGCTGCACCTGAGGCCTGGAGAGGCGTTCCACATCAGGGCCGAAGACCTCGCGCCTTCCGCCGCGGCAAGCGTCAGCGGGGCGAGGAATTGTCGCGCGACCCTGCGCGCGGCCGAGACCGAGCGGGAGTCCAAGGCGGGCGAGTTCGACGAGAGCCTCTCCCTGGACTTCGGCCGACAGTCGTCTTTGGGCCCGGCCATCGAGCTGATGGCGCACCGACGCCTAGGGGCCGACCGGCGGGCCGCGCAGCAGACGCACGTTGGCGTCGGTCGCCACCTTGCGGCGCAGCTCTTCATTGTGACGCTCAGCGAGGCGACGCGCGACTTCAAGATCGTCGGGGGGCTTTGGGGGTCGAGTCCGCCCTAGGCACCGCCCGCGTGGACATGCCCCGGCGCGGCGGCGCCTCGCGCGACTGCGCCTCGGGGCGCCGCCGCTTGAGGGCGCGCGCCGTCGCGGGCGCCGGAGTTCGCGGCCCTCGGCCCGACGCTACGAGACGGGGGGCAGGCCCGGGCAGGTGGTTCACAAGCTCGGGCCGGGGCTGCAGGCCCACGGCAAGCGATGCGTCGAGCTGTTCAGCGAGGAGGTGTTTGGCCGCGCTGCCCTTTACCATTCGGCTCTGGCAGCGCGTCTTCATCAAGGTCCTCTCGGGGGCCAGGCACCTCTCGGAAGCGATCTCTCGCGTAGGTGTGACTGCCTTGCTGTGGGACACTAGCCTGGGCGAGAAGTGCGACCTGGGGTCCGGGTGCAATCGCCGCCTTTTCCTGGGCTTGGGTGAGGGCTGGGCCGGCGGTTGTGCCCCAGGTGGCCACGCCCTGCTCGTCCTTCAGCTGGGCCCGAGACGCCCCCCCTGGGCCGCCTCGGCCCCAGAGCGATTCGGAGCCGATGGTTCTGGGGAGGGTGTCTGAGGCTGACCAGGAGAAGGTGAATATTGGCAACATCATGATGTTGTTCTCCGCTTCCCTGGTTCGAGAATACATGCAGGCGCGCGCCCCGTGCTCTCTCGAGAACCCAGCCCGCAGCCGCTTGTGGATATGCCCAGCTATGCGCCGTTTGTCTCGAGCTCGTGGCGTCACCGTCATCGCCGCAGGTTCTTGTCAATTCGGAGCTCCTTGGAAGGAAAGTACCGCGTTCTTGTCCTTCGATCGTGACTTGGTCGGGCTCGAGACTTTCAGATGTGTTGGTAGCAAGAGGGGCATCTGTAGTCGGACTGGTCGTGGTCATCTGGCAACTGCTTTACAAAGTTAGCTGAACCCTACCCAAAGCGTTTGTGCAAGGTTACTGCTCGTGCGTATTGGCCGAATGTTTCGGGGACTCTGTTGGGCGCCTTATGCAGTCAACGGTTATGCGGCTCTGGCCAGCTTTGCTGTTTTGGAATCGACAGTTTTTGCAGGTGTTCGATGCAGTTCATCGCGGCCCCGAGGTCCGCTTCATGCCGTTGTGTTCGCGGCGGCTCGGCTTCTTTGACATCCTGGTTGTTTGGTTGTAAAAGAGATTGGGCCTGGGATGGGTTGTACTTGTGCGTGAATTTTGTGCGTCTCCTCGGATTTCAGCCGCCTGTCGACCCCCAGTCGGCCAGAACCGAAACAACTGCGGTGGCTCAAGCTTCACCACCCTTCCCCCGTCCACCCGGAAGTCTGACATTTAAGTTTGCGACTGGTTTCCGGCAGTTCGTCGCGGCCCCGAGGTCCGTTTCATGTTTTTGTGTTCCCTGTGGGTCGGTTTCTTTGACGTCTTGGTTGTCTGGCTGTAGAAGAGATGGGAGCCTGGGATCATCATCGCCATCATCGTCACCATCATCCGCATCATCACCATCATCATCATCATCGTCATCATCATCATCACCATCAACATCATCATCATCGTCAGCGTCATCGTCATCGTCATCATCCCTGCTCCCCCTCTTCCTACTCCGCCCCCTTCGGCGGCGGGGATGGGGGGTGGAGGAGGCTCCCCTCGTTTCCCTGTTCCTTCTCCTCATTTGCCTTTTTTTCCTCCTCCACCTCCTCCTCCTCCACCTCCTCCTCCTCCTCCTCGTCCTCTTCCTCCTCCTCCTCCTCCTCTACCACCTCCTCTTCCTCCTCCTCCTCCTCCTCCTCCTCCTCCTCCTCCTCCTCCTCCTCCTCCTCCTCCTCCTCCCTCTCCTGCCCTTCCGCCTCCTCAGCCGCGCCCCCGTCTTCCCCCCCTTCTGCTAATCCTCTTCCTCCTGCTCCCTCTCTCCCTCCTCCTCGTCCTCCTTCGCCCCCTTCCCTGGGCCATCCCGCGTGGCCCGACCCGCGGCGCGGAGGGGGCACGAGCTGGCGCCCAGAAGCTCGGTCCGATGGCCAGAACCCTGCGCCGCCGGCCGGGCGGAGAGCCCGCCCCCTTGGCATCGCTCGGACGTGTGCATTTTTTCCTTCGGCGAGGGCCCCAGCGCGGATCCGAGAAATCCGCGCGGACCTCCGAGCTTTTTTTGTTTATGTGTATGCAACTTTTTGGGGCATCGCTCGGACGTGTGCATTTTTTCTCTCGGTGAGGACCATCGAGGAGCATCCTTGATCATTTGGCGAAAAAACCACGCACGAGACCGAACGAAAAAACACAGGGAATGGATGGACGTCCGAGCGATGGCCCGCCGCCCGGCCGCCGAGGTGCCGACCTCGGCCCACCCCGGGTTCGAATCCCCCGTTGAGATCCAGCGCTGCAGGTATTTTCGGGGGCAGAAAAGGAGGAGGAGGAGGAGAAGGAGGAGGAGGATGAGGCACCACGTTTGGTCGTCGCTCATGTGATCTTTCGGGGGCGGAAAAGAGGGGGGTGATGACTAGGGGTGTGTGGATATATCATGGCGGGGGCCATGAAATCTCCTCAGATTTCGTGGCGCCTCTTCTTGTTTCATTGAGTCCCTGGCCCCCCCGCTGGGCCGCGCACGTGCCGCCGGTCATGATCTGCACACACCCCTCTTGGACACCCCCCGCTTGGCCGCTCCCGAAGGTATTTGATATCGGGCGTTCTCGCCCAGTTTCGGGCCCCAGGGCCATCACGTATCGATCCAGCTTGACACCTGCAGCAAAAAGGTGGGGGCTGCGGTCGGTTCGGGGAGGGTGCCCCAAGGTTCTTCGTGTTGTTTTTGTTGATGTGTTTGCGCATCCTGGGGGAGGGAACCCTCGAATGTTCATCGGTTTGGGCCGGCGGAGGGCCTCATGTTCTTGAGGGATATTTTCTGTCCTAGGTCAGAATGTAGGGCTGCGGTCGTGACAGACATTCCTCAGGATGAGATGTTTTGTTGTTTGCCCTCTGGGCCATAACGCGCGTTATGCCCTTAATTACCCTCCCCCCCTCATAATGTGACGCTCCCCTCCTCAGTGCGTCCCCGGCACTGCCGCAGTGCGTCTAGCACCACAGTCTGGGGGCGGGGGGGGCGCTACGTGATGCCCCCTCCCATCCCCCCTCCATCCCCCCTTTCCGCCTCACCCCTCTTCCACCCCCCCGTCTCCCCCCTCCTCCCCCTCCCCCCTCCCGTCCCCCCCCCCCTCCCCCCTCCGCCCCCCCCTTCCCCATAACGCCCGTGATGGCCGCGATTGCTCGAGGGCCTCGGAGGCCTCTCGCCGCCGCGGCTGGACGCCCGTCGGAGTGCTGGTCACCCCACGCGCTTCGGGACAGGTCCGGGGGCCGGTCGTTGAGGAGGAGGACGGAGGGACGGAGGGAGGGAGGGAGGGAGGGAGGAGGAGGAGGAAACGAAGGAGGAAACGGAGGAGGAGGAGGAGGAGGAGGAGGAGGAGCGTTTTTCTCCCTCGGAGGCCTCGCGTCGAGCGTTTTTCTCCCTCGGAGGCTTCTTGTCGCCGCGGCTGGATGGATGTCGCTCCGAGAGACGAATCGGAGCCTCTTCTGGCGCCGCCAGGAGGGGCTTCCTGTCCACACGGCTGGCTCCGCCTCGAGCAAAGTGTGATGGTGGACTCCGGCCGAAGGCCGACTTTGAGCTCCGCCTCCTCCTTCTGCTCCTGCTCCTGCTCCCTCCCTCCCCCCTCCCTCCCTCCCATCTCTACCTCCCTCCCTCCCATCCTTACAGTCGGGGCCCTGAAGAAGGAACCCTTTTTGTTGGGGAGGGGCTCCACGTTCCTTAAGTGTTTCACAGCTTGCCTCAGGCTTTCCTTCTGTTTTCGACAGGAAATCGAAGGTTAACTTATGGAAAAAAGGGGCCTTGTTCCTTATTTAGGGTTCCTTAGGTCAACGCCCCGACTGTACCTCCCTCCCTCCCTGCCTCCCTCCCTCCCCCCTCCCCATGCAGAGGCACGACGGACCGCCGAGAGGAGCCCTCTGGGCTCGGCGGGGGAGCCGCCGTGGTCTCGGCTGGCCCTCTTATACGAGACGATCCGATGCGGCCCGCCGCCCGCACGGCGCTGCTGTGCACGCTGGCGCGGCCGGTCCGGTTCGGTTCCGACTCTGTGCCGGTCCGATTCGATTCCGGATCCGCGCCGATGCGGCCTGGCTCGATGTCTGTTTCGATCAAATCTCACCACCTACCAAACCACCCCAACCCAACCCGAAGGCTCAGATTTACCCTCGATTTCTAGTGGGGGGGGGTCTGGGAACATCGCAAAAACAGATGTGGAGCCCATACCCCCCCCCAGCCCGAAATTCGGGTCTTCGGGTTGGGCTGGGGTGGTCTGGTAGGTAGTCCGGATCCGCGCCGCTGCGGCCTGGCCCGATGTCTGTTTCGATCAAGTCCGATGTACCAGTTCAACATGGGTCGCACACGCCCCTCACGAGCCGCGGTCGTATCGATGTCCGCGCCCTCGCGGCCCGGATTCTGGGGCGCGGTCCCGTGGGTACGCGTGGGTCCGGATGCGCTCCGGGCGGGGCACAGGCGCGAACACCAGCGGCCTGTGTCCACGGGGTCGCGGCCAAGGGGCCTGGCCCGCGAGGCCGTGGATGCGGATACAGTCAACGCGCATAGTAAGGACAAACTATTTTTTCAAGGATACCTTTGGGTCCTTGCCTGCCTCAGCCTCTGCGGCCCGTCCCTAGCAATTTTCGCAGGCCAGTTTCTCAGGTTCCCTGGGGGTTTGGCCGCCTGCCGCCCAGAATACTTCAACTTCGGCATCCAAGGGTCTTGCGTCCTTACCACGCGTCCTTACTATACGGTTTCACTGTACTTCGGTAGCAAATCGTGGGAGCCTGGTGTACCCTCTTAATTCCGTCTTTTGCGTGGATTAGCGTCGAGTGGCGTTGGGGAGTCGATGAGATAGCGCCGCTTTGGCGTCCGCGAGGGTCGATTGGCGTCGATTTAGCGTCGATTATCGTCGATTTAGCGTCGATTCGCAAGAGCCGACAAGATGGTGCGGGAGGCTGCCATGAGTTGCCACCGAAGGATACGTGTTCCGCCCACGAGCCCCCCTTTCGCCGTTGCCGCCTCGGCGTTGTTCGAGTGGGCGATCGTCTACAGAATTGATTTGCTCCAGAATTTCTGTTTCTTCTGATCTTCACGTGTACAGTGGGGGCCCATGCCAAAAAACACCCTGCTTGCCTCCAGGGTGCCCTGGGTTTCTCGGGTTTCGATGGATTTGCTGTGGAAGGCGGAGCGTTCCCACACCAAGAATCAATGGACGCCTGGGGTCTCAGGGTTGGATTTCTTGTGGAAGGTTTCTTGTGGATCGACCCCCACTGCATCAACAAAAACTACGAACATCGTACGGATTTAATAATTTGGGGTCAATCAGTTGTGCAGTCGATGTCCTACTCGAGTTGTCGCCGATGCTTACTCGAGCAGCGACCCACCCCCCTGAGATCCTTGGCCCTCACAGGTGGATCTGGCTCGAACAGTGTTGCAGAGCGATGGGGTGCAGGGCTCCAGTCTCAAGTCGGGCCTGTCCCTCTACAGCGGGAATATTCAAAAATCCCAAAAGGATAGTCTTGGGACGATTTGTTTTACATTATATTCTTTTGAACATTTTTGGACTATTTATTTTTCCTTCTGAATCCGCCTGTAGGAGGATGTGCCCGATCTAACTCCAGTCGTGGTTTCCATCGGCGTTGTTGAGCTTGCTTGTTTTGGCTGCGCTGTCCTTGGGCTGGGGAATCAAAATGAAGCGAATCAGACAACAGCTTGGTAAACCTAGTTTCTCGGAGGCTCGCGCGGAGTTCTTTGATCGGCGTGGGTCCTCGCGCCAGTGAGGGGGTTCCAGCCCCGATCCAACAAATCCGCGCGGTTCTCCGAAAGTCTGTGTTTCTGGAGCGGTTCTTGTTCTTCGAAGCTCCTTGCCAAGGACGACTCCCTGTGGAACTTGCCTGGACGCCGACGGCGCCGATCCAAAAAGCCTGCGCGGAGCTCCAAAAGTCTAAGCTCCTTGGGAGCTGCCTTTGTCTTTCGAAGCCCGCTGCCAAGGACGACTCCCTGTGGACGTTCCTGGACGCCGACATCGCCACGGCCGTCGTGCCCCGGTTCCTGTGCCGGCCGCAGGCGCCAGCGCGGCGGCCACCGAGCAGGGTCGGCTGGCTATTTTTCGGGGGCCACATGTGAACCCTACCCCTACCCCCCACGATTTCTGAGGGGGAGGGTGGGGTTCACTTCGTTCGGAAGCTCCCGAGCGAAGTGAACCCCACCCTCCCCCTCAGAAATCGTGGGGGGTAGGGGTAGGGTTCACATGTGGCCCCCTAAACTTGCGGGCAATACTTTTGTCCATTGTCCATATCCACTGCAGCCTGGAGTTTCGGGCTCCCCTCCCCAGACACCCGAGTCGCACTTCGTGTGGATGAGTTTGTCCGCTAGAGTCTCGAGTTTTATCCGTATCCAGTGCGCCTCGGCCTCGTGGCGCCCCTTCCAAGAGAGTCCAAGACGCGCTTGCGGACATAGATCTTGCCCGCATCATTGGCCAGATCTCAGGGAAGGAACATGTACATATACTGCTGCTCGTCCTGGAGAGCGCTCGTCGCCTTTTTTGGCCCTCGTTCCCTTGCTTTCGCCTTTCTGGGCCTCCTTGGAGTCCCTCGTCGCCACGGCTGGATTCGCCTCGAAATCTTAGTCAGAACGCACTCCAGGAGAGGTCCGGGAAGTAGCGGATTGGTATCCTCAGTGTTCTACAACAGATTCTACAGGCTTACACCACATTCGCCGACCACCCTAAGTGTAGAGTGTTTCCGAAGGTTTTTGGGGGGCGTCCAGGGTGCTGGTGATGTAGATGAAAGCGAGAGGGTGGCCTCTGGGGTGTCTTGGGCGTCTTGCAAGACGACCTTGCAGTGTCCAACTTGCTTCACGAGGCAGAGGCAGAGTCCAGCGAAAAGCCCTTCTTGGCAGAAGGTTTGTCCTCCATCCGTGCAAGTGGTTCGCATGTTCAAAGCCACGATCGTAAAAATTGAAGGATTCTCCAGCCAGAGCTTCATCAAACATAGCCGAGCTCCTTCCGTGCGACTGATGCTGGCCTTCTTGTTCACTTCCGAAATTCTAGCCATGCCATTGGACGAAGGCTCCAGCGGGAGCTTCATTTTTCCAAAGGGGGGGAACCACCCGGGCCCGACAATTGGCGCTTATTAAACGGCCTTGGGCGTTTACTCAACAGCCCTGCCCTGTTCGATTCCTGCTGTGGGTGCGTTTACTAAACGGCTTCGCGCGTCGGGGTGATCATTATGGAGGTCGATATTTCGCCCTCTAATTTTGAAGATGGATTGCCGTCCACCCGTGTAACCGGTAGACTGTGCAAGACGATTGTGCGCGTCTCCGAGGCGAGAGGCTCGCAGCTGGAAGGCATGCCGCCCTCCGTCCGTGTGGTGCTTCAGGGCGACGAGATCTATACGTAGCTCGGCGGCGAGCGAGGGGGGGAAGCGAACCAGAGCAGGCCTTCGCCGAAGGCGGCGGGACTCCTCAGAGGCCCTCGCGCCTTCTGAGGTTTCTTTTGTGTGCTTCTGTCCTCGGGGAAGGCTTGGGAGGAGCGGCGGCGGCGACGACGACGACGACGACGGGTCGCCCACCCTCGAGCTGCGAAGGGTTTGGGGGGTCCGCTCTTTGGAGGGGCACGGGGGTCAAGAATCAGGGGTGGACAGAACCCCCTTTAGTGACACGTCGATTGGTGAATTGTCCGTTCTCGGTTCTCGAGAGGGCGCCGTGGCCGTTGTTTTCCAGGCTTGCGCCCGCCAGGTTTGGGCCTCAGGTCGTTTTCACTAAACCACGCTTTACTAAAGGGGGGTCTGTCCATCCCCGAAAGAAGTCCAGGCCCGGACCTCAGGTCCGGACCTCAGGTCCGGACCCCAGGTCCGGGCCCCAGGCCCGGGCCTCAGGTCGGGAGGCCTGACAACGGCTCGCCGAGGCCTTCCGTCGGGGGGCCGCCTCCGAGTTTTGTGTGTGGGGGGGGGAGCCTCTTGGGCCCTCTGGGAGCGCCCTGGCGGAGCTCTCTTGGGCCGGTTCGTTGGGGTCCTCACAGGGCCCCCACGGATGCTCCGATGCACCCCTCTGTTGTAGCACCCGTCGGGGGGCGTTTCGGAGCTTTCTGGGGAGCCTCTGGGGGCCCCTGGAGCCCTCTAAGTCCGTCCTGGAGCCCTCGTGGAGCCGTCGGCCGCTGGAAGTCTACGGAGCCCGTCCTGGGGCCTGGGCCGTCCTGGAGGCCTCTTGGGCAGGCCAGTTCGGTTCCACCGCTTCGGGTTGACTGTTCGGGCCAGTTTCGATGGACCAGTTCGGTTCGAATCGGCCGGTTCTGTTTCAGCCGGTCTGGTTTTGGCTCCGGTTTTGCCGGTTCGGTTGCAGGAGCCGCCGGTTCACGGTTACCAGTCCGGTTCAAACGCTTCTTGTCTTTAATGTTGCCTGTGCCGAGCGCGGCCTCTTCTGGTCCTCCCACCCCAATGCCATATTCCGCCATCCCGTCCCTGTTGCGCTGCCGTGCGGGGGTGTGGTGGAGAAAGTGAGCCGGGAAAAGCGGGGGACGGGGGATTCCAGGAAGACGAGCGGAGGGAGGTGAAGGTTCGGGATTTCGTTGTTGCTGTTATCCCGGGAATTTCATAAAGTGAGGAAGGCAAAGTAGTTGTAGGAGAAGAAGATGCAGTTGTGGATGAAGGCGCGGGCTGGAGTTGCCTGGCACTGCCCTGCTTTGTAGACGGGGAAGTCGCCGCTGTCGTGCCGTGTGGTTGCTGGTGCTGCTGCCAGGGTGGCAGCGAGTGCGCAGTGGAGTGGTGGAAAGCGCGGGAGTTGTGGAGCAGGCGGGAGCCAGTTGAGTGTGGCTGTGCCGTCGTGGAGCAGAACTGGTGGGGGCGTGGGAGCGCTGCGCCCCGCGAGGGCGGCTGCAGCGTAAGAAGTCTGTGAGGAGGGAAAGAAACACACGGACACAATTCATCGTCGACCCCCAGGAAAATATACAAAAATTATGGGAAGTGGGGGGGAAGACAAAAACCAAACAAAGATTGGAAAATATGGGGAATCTGTTTATCTGTGTGTATTTATTTGTGTGTCCTGGGGCCCCCTTCAGTCTGACGCTAGGAGAGGAGGCATGGATGCTGTTGCTCCTCGCGGCGGGGGCGGCCCGTGCCACGGGCCGTGCGGGCAGCACAGGGCGGGGGCTCGTGTGGTGTGCTGGAGGGAGCGCCGCTGGGTCGAGCCGTGTGGGTGGGACTCGTGCGTCGTGCTCTTTTGCACTGCTGCTGCTGCTTTTGCTTCTCCTCTTGCTCTCCCCCCCCTTGCTGCTCTCCTCTCTCCTCCTTAGCCACGGGGCGACCTTCTCGCGCAGGTAAAAAAGAAAAAAGTGCGTCGGCTGCACGTAGGAGTGGCCCTTCGCCGGAGTGACCTCTGGTGCCGGCCCAGAGGGGGGGTCGAGTGCTTTTTTCGGCTACACGTAAGAGTGACCTCTCGCCGGAGTGACCTCTGGTGCGGGCACAATGGGGCCCCCCGATCACCGCTTGCGATGCGATGGTACCCTCTTGCGCGCTCGTGCTTGGTCCCCCCGCGGTCCCAAAAAGCCGCGCACCAAAGGTCACCCTTACCCAGGGTCACTCTTGCGCGTAGCCGATTTTTCTTATGGCATGAACTTGACCTCGCGTCGGCACTCGCATCGCGTGATTACGCTCCCACTTGGGCGCGCCAGGTTTGGGCCCACCCCTTGCAATCGACAGCGACGCCTGCGCGTCGCACCCGACAGCTTGCATCGGTTACCCGAGGGGGGGCTGGTCGACCAGACGGCGATCTTTCCGGCCCAGGGCCAGTCCCGAAATCCAGCCCAAATCCCCAAACTTCTGGTTTGAATATTTTTGGATATCTTTCGGATAAATTTGAATATATATATATATATATATATATATATATATATCTTGAATACCTTTGACTATGTTTAAGTATGTGTTTCGAACCACTGGGGATCTTCACTAGTATAAGTTACCCGAATAGATCCAAACGTATTCCAGACACTCGGATGCGGCCGGTTTTGGCCACGACGCTGGGCCTGGTCAGACGTCATCGCGACGCAGCTCGGCAGTGCCAGACCTCATCTCGGCGGCCCCCGGCAGCGTCTGTTTTCGCAGCGACTTCGAAGTGCCATTCGGGGCGCTCGAATTCAATCGGCGGAATTCCGCGGTTGCCCGCTGGCACGAAAAATCTGTCGATTGGCGCCCCGCCGATCGTTGATGCGGCGCGGCAGCGCCGGCTGGCGCGATTGCGTTTGGCCCCCACGGGCGACCCTGAAGCCGCGCACCAAAGGTCACTCCAGTCTAGGGTCACTCATGCGTGTAGTCGACTGGGGTTGGTCGTAGTTGCCGTCGCTTGATCCTGTTTCCGCAGTTGGCCTGCTGTGGGCCTCGTTCTGGTTGATCCGACGGTGGGTGGTTTTTTCGTGGTAAAATGTTTCACACATGATATTGTGAACTATCCTAAGATACTCGTCCGGGTCTTCCGTGTCCATGGCGAGGCGGAGGTTAGCGATGGTGTCGGTGATATTGGCGACGTACGTTTCGTCTTTGATCATGCGGCTTGGGTCCATTCCCTCGATGTGGCGGCGCGCGAGTCAGGGTCCTGGCCGTGTTCGTGTGCTTGGTGCATGACGTCGTCCGTCCTCCGTTCGCCTCATGCCCAGTAGCCCGTAAGTGTCCATTCCCTCAGGCTGGGTGGCGGCTGGATCCAGGTGATCTGGATGTTTTCGGTGGGCGGTGAGGCGTATGTCCTTGTGCTTGTCCTCTGGAATCCAGTTAGTGTAATCCCTGCAGACCTGGTTGACGTCGCTGTTTGGGTGGGCCAAAGCCGACCCGAACAAAAATATCGTGACGGGGGAGCACCCCTCTTGTGTCGCAGTTAGTGCCTGTTGTTGGGTGGGTGAACTTGCGCTTCCCTGGTCGTTAGTCGGATTGAGATCGTCCTGGCTGATGGTGCTCGTCTGCTCTGTGTCCGCCTGCTTGTCGTAGCAGCTCTTGCCGTCACGGCTGTTTTGGCGACCGGGTAGTACCTTGGTAGGGTTGGTCGGTGTCGGCGTCCTGGGCCGCAGCCTCGGCGTGAGCGTCGGCGCGAGTGGGTGGCGGCTGCTTGGCCGGTGGTGGCGGCAGTCGGACAGCCGGTGGCATAGGCGATGACGTATGGGCGTCGTGTGCAGTCGTAGCCCGTGGCGCGATGCTCGGCGTGCCGTGGTGGTCGGAGTCGGGTCTTCTTGGCAACTGCAACAGGTGGTGCCTCCTCCTCCTCCTCCTCCTCCTCCTCCTCCTCCTCGTCCTCCTCCTCCTCCTCCTCCTCCTCCTCCTCCTCCTCCTCCTCCTCCTCCTCCTCCTCCTCCTCCTCCTCCTAGGCGGCTCCTCGGCGCGGCCCGCGCGCCGCGCGGCGGCCCGCAATGGAGGAAAGCCCCCAGCGCCAGGCAAAGGCGCGAAGAGCCTGAGGTTGCACCGCATGCTGCAGGCCGAGCAGTGGAGTGGGCCCTGCGTCTTTCCCCCTCGCGACGTGCTTCGCGGAGGCGGCAGCGACGAAGGGAGGCCCCCCAAGCCCAGCCGCAGCCGGCGGCGCGCCGACCGCAGGCTGAAACTCGCCACCTGCAGGCAAGCTGTCTGGGACCGCTACACCCTCACTCCACCCTGGTGGGGGTCGCCGTGGGAGGTACATACGGAGGACGGGCAGTGGAGGCCGCCAGAGTGGATAGAGCCCGACGTGAGCCCGCTAGTCGCCACAGCTGGACAGGGGCAGCGTCACGAGAGGGCGACCAGTTCGTGCGAGAAGGACGGGCAGTGGCTGCCTGCAGTGGAAACAACCAGCTCGTGTGAGAAAGACGGGCAGTGGCAGCTGCAGGAAGGCGCTGGCTGTACACGTGTGAACGACGGGCAGTGGCAGGTGCGAGAAGAAGGCGGCGAAGCGGGGCACACACGTGATCAGCCACAACTCGGGAACATCTGCGCTATCTACACCCTGAAACACTCTACCTCGTTCCCCCTCGTCGCCACGGCTGGACCAGAAAACAGGAATGGCGAGAAGACGGGAGAGGCGAAAGTAGAGAAGGACGGACAGTGGCAGCGTCAACAAAGAGTGACCAGCTCGGGCGAGAAGGGCGAGCAATGGCTGCTACGAGAGGCTGTCGGTGCTTGCGAGAAGGGAAGGCAGTGGCAGCTTACAGCAGATGCAACCAGTATGTGCGAGAAGGACGGGCAGTGGCGGCTACGCGAGGCTGTCGGTACGTGCGAGGAGGGCTGGCAGTGGCAGCCTACAGCGGATGCAACCAGTTCGTGCGAGAAGGGCGGACAGTGGCTTCTACGAGAGGCTGTCGGTGCGTGCGAGAAGGGCTGGCAGTGGCGGCCTACAGCGGATGCAACCAGTTCGTGCGAGAAGGCAGGGCAGAGGATGCTACGAGAGGCTGTCGGGGCGTGCGAGAAGGGCGGGCAGTGGAAGCCTACAGCGGACGCAACCAGTTTGCGCGAAAAGGACGGGCAGTGGCAGCTCTGGGACGGCAGTGGCGGTGCTCGCGAGAAGGGCGGGCAGTGGCAGCCGGCAGCGGATGCAACCAGTTCGTGCGAGAAGGACGGGCAGTGGCAGCTCGGGGACGGCAGTGGCTGTGCGCGCGAGAAAGACGGGCGGTGGCAGGTGCGAGAAGAAGCGGGCGGTGTAGCGGAGCCCCCACGTGATCAGCTACAAATCGGAAACCAGCGCGGCACAAGCATGGCTATGTGGAAATCCCGTGCTGAAATCGCCAAGGTGTGGCTGGCGGACGGAGACAGAACGATAAAGCCCGACATCATCAACTACAGCGCTGGGAACAGCGCTTGCGAGAAGCTGCAGCGGAATACGAAGGCGAGAAATAATACCAACGACATCAGCTACATCATAGAAAGCGGTGCAGAGACCGTCACCTGCAGCGCGAGGGAGCAGAGCAGAGCGGCTTCGCACCACGAGAAGTGGCTGGCCAAGCGGTTCGGGCGAAAGGCGAAGCTGGAGCCCAATTCCTACCTAGCTAGCTACTCCGACGTGGGAGCGAAGACCAGAGTCGTCAGGGCACAGCCGACACTCGAGGAGTGGATCTACGGCCCTGGCGGGTGATGCTGGCGTGGACGCGGGAGTGCGGCGCGTGCGCGACCAGCTGAGGGTGGCGCCCGAGCACGGCCGCCCCATACCCTGCATGGGAGCCCCTTGAGAATGGGGGCATACCTGGGGGAGGGGCACAGCGCCGAGGTCGGGCCCCAGACTTGCACCCGCAAGAGGCCGAAATCCCTGAAATCTCCTCCTCCTCCTCTTGTCAGCGTCCTCTGCCTTCTCCGCAGTGGTGTTCTGGAGTACTCCAGGTGCCGTTCGGATCGGTGGTGTCTCAGGCGCGAGCGCGCTCGTGTCGTGCGCCTTCGGGTAATGCGGGTCGTCGGCGGTGAGGACCTCGTTGGTGCGGGGTGGGACTTGGTCGTAGACGTCGCTCCATTCGATGCTGTTGCGGGCTATGATGTCGGTGCCGGTGCATCTGGTACATGTACCACCTTTTGGGTTACCTTCGCTGTGTCATCTCGAGCCGCACCCCGTGCATATCGCAATCGGGTCGTGTCTGGTCGGCGCTGGGGTGTCGTTGCTGGATATTGGGTGGTTACCAGTAGAAGTGGCATGTCCTCGCCCTCCTGGATGTTCCAAGTGTTTTCCAGTATCAAGCCCATGTTGAAAGGGCCTGTGATCAAGTCCCTCGCGATGTCACGTACGATCCGTGCAGCTTGTGCCAGCTCCCGTCCGCGTAGCATGTCTGCAAGGGAAGATACAGGGTCTCGGTGATTGAGCTGGTAGATGGCGAAGGTGAACTTTTAGCGGAATTCAGAGTCGCTCTTGAACTTGTTCTGGTACCACGTCATGTGGACTTGCTCAGGTGGGGTGACTTCGATCACCTCGTTGTCTTTTTCAGGCGGTGGTCACGGCGTTAGCCGTGGCCGGGCCTCATCGTCGTCGACCTTGAAGGGGGCACTCTGCTGGTAACGTAGTCACTTGTAGTTTGGTTCTTGTACTTGAAATCTCCTTGTTGTCGTTTGTCAGGTGTGTCTCTTCCATGTCGATCGCAGCTTCCAATTCTCTTGAAACTTCCACATGGTCGCGAGAGTCTCTGGGTTGTGGTAGTACGCTCGGGCATTGCTGTAGTCAGGGTGGGCCCATTCATGGGCATTGCAGCTTGTGCTTGTGAGATGGCAAGGCGAGTAGTCCGTCATCTAGATCGGGTGGGTCGGACTTCGGGGTTGCTGGTTCGTAGATCTAGTGAGCCTCGCGTGGACGAGCGTACGGATTGTATCTTGGTCTCATGTCTGGTTTTTCCTGCTCAGCCATCGGGTAGATCGTCCAGCGTGGGGCTGTGCTTGGTGCCGGTATTGCATCGGACACGATGGCAGTTGTCCCGATCTGCTGGCAGTGGGGGAAGGCTTGGGACCTCCTGATTTCCAGCGACGTGACGTTGAGTGGCCTCCTGTCGATGCGGCCTATCGATGACCAGGTGGGACATCAATTGTGGAATCTTGTCATCTGCGCAAGGCTTGCCAAGTTGAGCTTGCTTCCCGCCGTATTCAAGGTCTTGTTTGAGCTCGTAGAGTTGTCGCAGTTCCTGTAGCTACTTGCCCACTTCTGTCTTGTGCTCTTCGGATAGCTTGTCGTAGTCGGTCATCTTGATCACGATTAGCTTGCCGTTTATATTGACCTTGGTTGGTGGTTGCCATTGCGCAGTATCCTTCGTTGGCCTCTCAATGGGATCCGGCTCCCTTGGTGGTATCATCTCCGGTCCATTCCCACGTTGTTTGTGCCGTCGTTCGTCCATGTCGTGATGCTGTTGCCGATTTCGTCTGCTGCGTCAGTCGCCACATCCCTGCATTTTGTGACTAGGCCTGTGTGATCCAGCTCCCCAAGCTCAGCTAGCCACGTCGGTAGATTGCCTCCATTGGGTGACCTGGTCC
>CAUYUJ010010302.1:352628-402628 GCA_963575745.1 Prorocentrum cordatum | reverse complement strand
TCCTCCTCCTCCTCCTCCGTCCTCCTTCTCCTCGTCCTCCTCCTCCTTCCCCCCTCCAGCTTATTGTGGTGGTGGTGGAAAGCAGGCCCATCAACGATGGGGACAAACATAAGACTCGGGGTGAGAAGCCGGTCTCGGGGAGAAGGGGTCTGCCGCTCGGCGCCGCAGAGAGCGCGCGGGGAGCGTCGACCCGATCAGTCCGACTCGTGGCTCGCGCCGCACCGCCGTCCTCTTTGGCCAGAGTAGGGCCAGTTTCAAGTCGGGGGGCCCGTCCCTCTACAGGAGGAGTGCTCAAGCACAGTCAAAGCATAGTCGGGGCACCATGTTTGCTGAGCATTGTTCGGCCATGTCGCACACGCTTTTTTGTACAGTCAACGCGCCTAGTAAGGACGCGTGCCTTCACCTAGGATGCCCTCGAGTCCTTGTCCCTGCGGCCCGTCCTTCGCCGTTTTCACTGGCCGCCCCCCGCCCCAGAAATCCAACTCCGGCCTCCAAGGGTCTTGCGTCCTTACCACCTGGCCTTCATACACGTTGTGACTGCAGTTTTTATTTCTCGTCCAAAACCCGCCTGTAGGGGGACGTGCCCGACCTGAGGCCAGCTGAGGCAGCGGCGGGCGGCCCTCGGGGACCCCCCTCGGGGAACCATGTGTGCTGATCATTGTTTGGCCATGTCGGAATCGCTTTTTTGTTTTTTTATTTCTCGTCCAAAATCCGCCTGTAGGGGGACGTGCCCGATGAATCCGCTCCGGAGCGTTCTGGAGCGTTTGCAGAGCGTTCCGGTTGAGGGCGCGCACTGGGGGGGCGAGAAATGGGGTGGGTAGCGAGGGCTGCCCAGGGGCCCTGTGGGGTCTCCAAGGGGGCCTTTCAGGGCCCGAAAAGGGCACCTTTTTCTCCTCCCCGCCAAGTATCGCTCTCTGATGGATTCGCGCCCGCTCTGGAACGCTCTGCGAAGGCCGCGGCGCCCGAAACCTCCTCCAGAGCCGCCAGATCCCAGAGTTTCTCGATTTGTCCTCCCCCCGATTGATCCTCGCCCTGGCCCTGGCTTCGTCTTCACCGAGGCCACGTCGATCGTCTTCAAGCCCAGAGCCTCCGACGCTCTGGGCTTCTCGATCGCGGCGTCTGCCCTGCATGTCGGCCTCCATGCTGCCATCGACAGCGGATCCGGGACGAAGAAGTGCCCCTGCAGGGGGACGGTGTCGGGAGCTTTGGGGCCGGGGATGTCTGGGATCCGATCGACCCGAATCCGATTTACCATCGACTCTGGCCGGCCCGATCCGACTGGCTCGCGGTACTGCGCCGCTCCGGCGTGGCCCGACGCTCGCACGGCGCAGCCGTGCGCCCCGGCGCGGCCGATCCGAGCCGATTTTGGGTCCGCCGCCGATGCGGCCCGATTGGGTGGGCGCTCCTGTGAGCAGGGCGGAGGGTCAGAGAGCGCCTTTCTCTACTTTGACAGGGCCACCAAAAAAGGAGCGTCACGGTTGTCAAACGCATCGCCGGTGAAGCCGACGAAGATGTGCAACATCCAACCGGTCGCTTGCCCAAAGTCTTGGCTTGACGCCAGGTGTGGCGCATCAGTTTCAGCTCGACAGAACAGGTTGGTTGCACCCCTTGACGTCCGCTTGGGGTGCTCCGCAGACCTGACCCCCCGTCCCATATTCCAATCTTTAGATGCTCGTGTTGGGGGCCTTCCTGGGGCCCACCTAGCGGATCTGTTCAACCCCCGTTCGGCGCAACTTCGGCTCAAGCTCGACTCAAAGCTCGACTCAGGTTCGTCTCAGGTTCGACTCGGGTTCGACTCGAGTCGACGGGCGTTCGACGCAGCTTCGACGCACGAGTGGAGCGAGTGGCTCCAGGAAGGTCCCCAGAAGGAGCACCTAACAATCTACTTTGAGCGCCTTCGACTGCTTCCGCGATCGAGCCGGCGCCCCTCTTCCCTCGACTCCTTTTCGGGGGCGAAGGGCCCCCAATGTTTCCATGGCTTTGTTGTGAAACTTGGCGCGGTCGATCCGATGCATTTCTGGCTTCCCGCCGATGCGGCCCGATCCGATGCACACGCCGATGCGATCCGATTTCAAGTTCGTTGTCGATTGATCGTGTCCTCGATCCTGAACTTCCCAGATCCTCCATCTCACCAGCCCGAAAGCGTACCGCCTATCCTGCCGCGAGCCGGGCCGCGCATCGATTCCATGACAGCCCGGTTCGGGACATTTAAAACGACGCGAAGATCGGGACAAAATCGGATCGGGATAAGTCGAAATCTCTGAGAATCGGCGAGTTTGGAGGTTATATTGGGCGCCGCGGCCGCTCCAGAGCGTTCCGGAACGCTCTGAAAGCGCTCCGGAACGCTCTGGAGCGATTTATCCCGATCCTAGCCCTGTTTTAACATTGCAGTGGTGCGTCACCGTTTCTTACGTGCCCTCTGTGTACCTCGTGGCGAACAGAGGGTCGCACTCCGCTTTGCGGGCTCCTGGTCTCCTCGGCCCGTCCTCCCCTCTTCGTGGCCGTCGTCCTCCTCCCGCTCCACCTTCATGCTTTTAGATGCGTTCGTTGCAAGTGACAAGCTGCGGGTATCCAAACTTGCTTGATCAGGCTGCGTCGCCGCGGCACCAGTATTTCCAGACTGCAGCAGATACCGCTCCCCAATATTGGCATCGTAATGTTTCGGTGCCGATCTCGATGATTCCCCCAAGACTGCCTCGACTCGGGATTGCCAATTTTAGGAGTACTGACGGTCTCGAGGCTATTTAAATCTTCGATCCTCGACTTGTGATCCTCCGATTTCGAAATCCATCCTCTGATTTTCCCAATTTCGATCCTTGATCCCCGAGTCCCGAGGCTGGTTAGATCTTTCTATTTCCATACTGGAGCCTCAATCGACGACGACAGCGGGGAGGAGTCGCCGGCGCGGCTAGGACTGGGATAAATCGTTCCAGAGAGTTCCGGAACGAACTCTCTCTCTGAGCGTTTTGGAGAGCTCTGAAATGGCCGCGACGCCCGCCGAGACATCCTCCAGAACCGACGGGTCCCAGAGGTACCCGATGTGCCCTGGTCCGATTTTGTCCCGGTCTTGTCGTCGTCTCAAGGCGGGACGAGCCCAGGGTCTGCGCGGTGCATGCCAGGTGAGCTCCAGCACGTTCCGCTTTTGCAGCCCAGCGGTGCTGGACGAGCTGGTGGTCTTCGTCAGGGCCGAGGCCCCCCAGCTGCTGCGGCGGGTCCCCACTCACAAAAAGATAGATAAGTACATATGTATGTATATCTATATATATGTATACATAAACAGTAATGACCTTCGCCCCATCCTGCCACCGTGCCTGGGTTGTGGGTCTGAGGCTTCGTGGACGTTAGTTGGGATCTCGTGCGAGGCCTATCGGGGATCTCTTGGAGGCAGTTTGGAGGCATCTGGGGGGCCGTTTTGGAGCGTGATGGGGCCTCTTGGAGGCATTTGGGGGCCTCTTGGAACCCCCTTGGAGTTATCTTGGGCCCTCTCGGGGCGGAAGGCTTGAATGTTTTGTTCGTGATCCCCCTCTTGGAACCGTCTCGGGGCCCTCTTGGACCGTCTTGGGCGCTTCTGGGACCATCTTTGTTCACTCTTGGGCCGTCTTAGGGCCGACTTTGGGCCGTCTTGGGGCGATCTTGGAGGCCTCTTGGGCTGTCTTCGAGCGCAGGAAAACCGAAATGGCGATAAGACCAAACCTTCAAATACCAGTGGGTAATAATGGATTTAGGCCTTTCGGGGTCTTCTTCGGTTGACTCTTGGACGCCTCTTGCGGCGTCTTGGAGGCCTCTCGGACCGTCTTGGGGCCATCTTAGGCGTCTGGGAGCGGTCTTTAGGCGTCTCGAAGCCCTCTTGGACTGTTTTGGGATTCTCTTCGGGCACTCTTGGCCCGTTCTGGGGCCCTCTTGGGCCCGAGGCGGGGAGACGTGGGCGAGCCCAGAGAGCACGCGGCAAGCCCCGGGAAATTAGAGACTTTGAGGCCCAGACCGTTTAGGAACCCTCAGGATCGAGTATTTAGGCTCAGAGAAATCGGCAAAGGTTGTGTATATGTATGTATGTATGTATCTAGATGTGTATATGTATATGTGTATATATATATGTATATATGTGCGTATATATATACACATATTTATTTAGATATGTATATATGTGTTTTTTTTATATATATATATATATATATATATATATATATATATATATATATATATAGGTGTGTGTACCCGCTCCGTGCCGAAGGGCACGGTGGCGGATCTATACATAGCTCCCAATTGAGGGGGCGGCGGGGTCGTAGGCAGTTTGTCAAACTCTGGAGAAGCCCGCCGCAGGCGCCGATTTTCGTACACATAAAACAACGAGCCCGCCGCAGGCTCCGATTCTTTTGTCAAAGCATCGTGGGTGGGTCACGGAGTGTGTCGCGGGTCGCGGGGTGGTTGCGGGCGGGTCGCGGGCGGGTCGCGGGCGAGGGCGACGACAATAACGTACTAACACAACACATCATCGCAACAACAATCCGCATTGCGGACCCCCACTTCAGCCACGCACCCAAGACAGTGAACAACCGTTCGTGCCCATCACCCTGATACATACACATGCATATTTTTAAGAATAGGATGACGAAGTTTACATTCACATGTAAAACATTTATATACACATATGTGTGTGCATATAGATGTGTATTGTTTTCTCCATCTCTGAGCGAGGGGGCTGAACGGTCTCAGACCGTCCCTGGGTGCGCGGCTGATGTGGCCCTCCGTCGGGCCGATCTCGCTCGTTACTGCTGTTGTGCTGTTGTTGTGCTGCTATTGTCGTCGGTCCCCCCTCGAGCCACCCGCGCCTCACCTCGAGACCCACCCGTCGACCCACCCGCCACCCGCCTGCGACCCGCCATGCGATCCACACCGCGACCCACCCCGCGACCCACCCAGATCCCACCTCCTCCCCCTCCTCCCCCTCCTCCCCGTCCTCCTCCTCCTCCTCCTCTTCTTCCTCCTTCTCCTTCTCCTCCCCCTCCTCCTCCTCCTCCTCCTCCTCCTCCTCCTCCTCCTCCTCCTCCTCCTCCTCCTCCTCCTCCTCCCCCTCATCCTCATCCTGGTCGCCTCTCCCTCTTGCTCCGCCTCCTCCTCTTCCTCTTATTCCTCCGGCCCACCACGCCGCGGCCCATCCGAAAATGCAGCGCCCGCGGTGGGCTGGTCTTGCAATGTGCGCAAGAGGTCGGCGCGTAAGCGCCGAGCTTCTGCAGAGCCCCGCAGTCTGCCGGCGACACCGCCGCCCCCTCGATCTTATCCGCAACTGCTAGGGTGTTTGTTTGTCGCGGCGGTGGCGATCGTCCTCCTCCTCCTGCTCCTCCTCCTCCTCCTCCTCTTCTTCCTCCTCCTCCTCCTCCTCAGGGCACGGTGGCCTAGAGCGTAATGCGAAACGGCGCATCTGCACCAAGGAAGCGGAAGGAGAGGAGGGCGGCCGCGGATGGGGGACCGACGTTGGGCAAGGCATTCAGGGCGTGAAGTTATGCCTAGCGGAGTCTTCTGGGGCCTCAGTCCCCTTAGGGGCCGACGATGTTCTACACCGTCACCCTCCCCGAAGGCACATGCAAAACTCACCTGCTGGCGTCTGCGTACGGGGTCGTGTGGCGCAGGCCTGAGGACCAAGGTTCAGCGATCGCGGTTGTTCGGACGTCCAGGGCAGCTCTGGTCGACACGGCTGGATTCCCCTCGGGATTCTGGCTTGACCGCACGATCCCATCCCCTAGTTTCGATTCCGCTCCCGATGCGATCCGACACGGACCGATCCTCTCCCCGGTCTGCAGGAGCCGAGCCCGATCCGCGATCCGATCTCGTTCCGATTCCGCGCCGATTCGAGCGCGACGTGATCTGTGTCCGATCGGATCCGGCACGCGATTCCGTCCATCTTTTCTTCCCCCTCCCCTTCCTCCTCCTCCTCCTCCTCCTCCTCATCATCATCATCATCATCATCATCCTCCCCTCCTCCTCCTCCGCCTCCTCCTCCTCCGCCTCCTCCTCCTCCTCCTCCTCCTCCTCCCCCTCCTCCTCCTCCTCCTCCTCCTCCTCCTCCTCCTCCTCCTCCTCCTCCTCCTCCTCCTCCTCCTCCTCCTCCCCCTCCTCCATCTCCTCCTCCGCCTGCAACGGGAGGTCCAGCGGCACCCCTGAGACCCACACCAAAGGCGGCTTGTGTTTGTTCAGTTCGGGCGCGCTGGTTCCGTTTGGCCATCCAGCAGCAATGTCTCATGGCGCCAGCATCGCAGAACAGGTCTCGTTCGGACAACGATAGGATGGGCCCGGAGTGGCCTGGAGAAGTTCGTTCCGGAATTCGAGGTGAGTTTCGTGCGGATTTTTTGGGGGGCCAGGAGTGAAGACTGAAAAAATCCACGCGAAATTCACTTCCTTTTTCACTCGCCGTGTCGGGGGTTTGCAGTGACAGAGATCCACGAGCAAATCCGCTGCAGCACGTCTGCGAGGTCGGCACAGTGAAGTGCTCCGTGCCCCGGGACTGTAAAGAGTCGGCACGGAACGACAAGCTAAGCCTTGGGATTGCAGAGGAGCTATTGCTCCTGCTCTGGGCAGTTTCTGTCGGGGGTCGCCCGGGCCGCTCTCCGTCTCCGCGGCTGGAGCCCCCCTTCTGAAAAAGCTTGGGCAGAGCGCGTTCAGGGCGAGCTTCGACGGCCGACCCCCTCTCGACCATGAGACAAACGACACCACCCCACCCGGGGCCCTCCATGCTCTTCAGGAGGGAAAAAAAACACAGACACAATCAATCTTCGATTCCCAGGAAAATATGGGAAAATATGGGAAGTGGGGGGGAAGACAAAAACCCAGAAAATATCGGAAAATATGGGGACTATTTTTATTTGTGTGTATTTATTTGTGTGTCCTAATTTCCCTTTAGCTCTGGACGCCCGAAATGGGTACTGAAAGAATGGGTACAGTGCCCAACAGCAATTCCTGATCATTGTGAACAGGATTCGCTGTCCACGCCGCCGCGGCCTGTGTCCACTCGAGACAGAAGGCCGCCTGCCCCACAGCGGCCGCTGTCGGCTTCGGACAACAGTTGCTGTTGGGCATAGTGCCCATTCTTTCCGTTCCCATTTCGGGCGTCCAAGCATGCCGCGCTGCGGCCCATGGGGGGCCGTAGCGTAAGTATACCCCCCATGACGTGGACTACCCGCCTGACGTAGCCCGGACCTCGGTGACACCGAGCCCCGCCCGCGCGAGAATGGGCGTGGCGCCTGACGTCTGGCGACACGCTCGTCTTGGCATGGTGCTCCAGCTCTGTGCGTGGGCCACATTTCAGATTGAAACTGTTGCCAGCGCCAGCCATGCCTGCCGTTGCGAAAGTTGTTCTCGCCTCAGCGCCGGCCACATCCATGATTGCGAGTGTTGCTCTCGCTCCAGCGCTGGTCAGATCCATGGTTGCGAATGTTGCTCTCCCCTCAGCGCTGGCCATATACACGATTGCGAAAAGTGGCTGTCGCCGCAGCGCCGGCCAGCTTCCTATTGGAGCCGAAGAGGGGTCGGCGATACAGTTGGCACTTTCGCATTGCATGTTGCTGTGTCGCCCCGTTCTGGTGCAACTTTGCTACGCCGCGCGCGTGACGCACTGGTGTCTCCGAGCCGTTGGTCATGTTAGTTAAATTTATTTATTAATGTGTCAGGTTAGCTTTGGCGGAGTGCCGACAGGTCGGGTTAGGGACTTGCTACGTTAGGGGGGCGCCTTGTACCACGCAAAACCCACGCCAGATTTCCTGGTATACGCTGAGTCCCGTGGGGCCGAATGTGGGGTGGTGTCGTTTGTTTTTTGGTTCACGGCTTCCTCTTCTCGAACAGGGAACATTTGTAGAGAGGACCGCGCGGATTTCTTGCGTCGGTTTCGGGCCCCTCTGGCGGCGCCTCTGTCGCCGCCCCTGGCGCGCCCCACGCGCTGGGAAGGGGCGGGGACAGTGCAGATTCAAGAGATCCGCGCGGACTTCCGAAAGATCAGTTCCTCTATCCTCCCAACTCCTCCTCCTGCCCCTCCGCGCAGCACGGTAGTCTCGACTGGCGCCGCCGCAGGTTTCTTGGTACGCCCTCCGGCGGCGAGAGGCGCCTCGTTCGATGCAGCTTGTCGTGCTGAAAGGTTCTCGTCCCCTGCCCCCCAGGCAGGGCTCGAGCCAAACGGTGTTTTGGTAATGTCGTGGGCCGTGTTCGTTTTGAGCTCGTGTTGCAGCGGAGGCGGAATCCAAGACAGGACGAGGGATGACGAACACACCGACAACGGAACATACTGTTTCGCTCGAGCCCTGCCCCCCCGGGGGCGCTCACGCCGTCGGGTTGGGATGCCCCCAGGGTAAATCAATTCGGTAGTCGACCCCCTGCTCGCATCCTCCTGCTGCCGTTCCCGACGTCTCGGCCGGCGAGGGCCGATCGGCAGGGGGGCGCCTGACCGATCCGCACCGAGCTGTGACGACCGATCGACGGCCGCGGCTGCGGCAGGGGCCCCGCCGCAGCCTCCTCCTCTCCTCCTCCTCCTCCGCCTCCCTCCTCCTTCGTCCTCCCCCGCGTCCTCCGCCACATCCCTCGTCCTCCTGCTCCCTCCCTCCTCTCCTGCTCCCTCCTCCCTAATTATTATCCTCGTCTTATGATGTTCCAACCTGCTTTAGCCTTGACCACGAGAAAGAAGTTCCAGCACCAGAAAGCGTACCCCAAAACTCGAGGGTTTTCGCGTGTCGGGCCCTGGGAGACTCGTTTGGCGTTGTTTCGACACTGTTTCGACACTCTCTTGACACTTTTCCGGGGGCTCGAAATTGTTTCTGGGATTGGGCCCTTAAAGTAAGAAGGGGAGCACCATAGTCCTCGGCCCCCCTCCCCCGTCCCCCCAGGGCTGTTCGGAAGAGCTGCCGGCAGCTGCGCCCGAAATCGGCCCGTCGTTGCATCGGTCACAGGCTTGCGAAGGAAAGTGCAAAGTTTGCACGACAGGGGGACAGTTACGGAACCTGCGCCTGCGTGGTTCCGCGGTTTTTGCTTCCAGTTTCGTCATCATCGTGTGTGATTGTGCGAAAAGTTTGCGATCGCCGTCCTCAATGCAGTTTGGCAATTCATTTAGACTTAGCCCGTCTTAGTATTGCGTGGTGGACCAGTGTGTGTGTGTGTGTGGACCAGTGTTTGTGTGTGTGGACCAGTGTGTGTGTATGTGTGTTAAGCGTCGTAAGCACTTTAAGTTGCCAGCAACATTGGAGTACCTGTTGCACAGTTCGAGTACCGCTGGCAGTCGCATTGAATCGAGGGCACAACCATTGCCTTGCTCTCCGCTCTTTGTCGTTCTTTCTGAAGTGCGACCCGCCGATAGGAGACAGGGTTCGATCCTTGCCATTGTCCAGGCGAGGTCAGATCTGTTCTGCCTCCCCTCCTCCCTGTTTCGCCTCCCTCTCTTCGCTCATCCCCTGCAGAGAGCCTGGGCTCGTCGCCTCCCTCCTCAATCCTCCTCGATCCTCCTCCTCGATCCTCCTCCTCCTCCTCCTCCTCCTCCTGATCCTCCTCCTCCTCCTCGATCCTCCTCTCCTCGATCCTCGTCGATCCTCCTCCCCCGCGCGAGAACCCGCCGAGGCCGCGGAGGGCGCCTCCCCCGCGGCCGGCTTGGCCAACCCCGCCCAGCACAGGGAGCTGCAGGCGCGCGGTCCCCCTCGGTGGTGCGGCGGCGCGGCGCGATCAGGGCCCCGATGCTCCTCCTCGTTCTCCTCGTTCTCCTCCTCCTCCTCCTCTCTCCTCCTCTTCCTCCTCCTCTCTTCCTCCGTCTCCTCCTCCTTCCTTCCTCCTCCTCCTCCTCCTCCTCCTCTCCTCCTCCTCCTCCTCCTCGCCTCTTTCTCGCCCCTTCTTCCTCCTCCTCCGCCACCTCTCCTCCTCCGTTCCTCCTCCTCCTCTCCTCCTGTTCTCCTCCTCTTCCTTCGCCTCCTCCTCCGCCTCCTCCTCGTCCGTCTCCTCTCTCCTCCTCTCCTCTCCTCTCCTCCTCCTCCTCCTCCTTCCGTCTCTCTCCTCCCCTCCTCTCCTCCTCCTCCTCCTCCTCCTCCCTCCAACTCCTCCTCCGCCTCCTCCTCGTCCCTTCTTCTTCCTCCTCCTCCTCCTCCTCCTCCTCCTCCTCCCTCCCCTTTGGGGCGGCTGGTCATTCTGGGGCTTTCAGTTGACGGTGCTGGGACCCGGTGACGGCCCCAGACCGAACATCGGGGTCGACAAGAACGGGGGAGTATTGGGGTGTGGGTATCATGGCGGGGGCCTTCAAATATCATCGAGATCGGGGCTCAATACACGGTGG
The DNA here is from genome assembly GCA_963575745.1 of Prorocentrum cordatum. Classification (NCBI taxonomy): domain Eukaryota; class Dinophyceae; order Prorocentrales; family Prorocentraceae; genus Prorocentrum; species Prorocentrum cordatum. The sequence continues at coordinate 392,337 of CAUYUJ010010302.1, read as the reverse complement.
TCGCTGCAAATGGGGTCAGTCAGAGCGCTGGATCTTGCAGGATCCTGCAGAGCCAGAGGTGCATTGACCCCGGCTTGGGTGCAGGATCCTGCATGTTTTTGCAGGACCTTGCAATGCCTGACTGACCCAGGTTTGGATTTACCCGGGTCAGTAGATCCCCGACAAGATAAAAGGACCCTTAATAATATCATGGTGAAGGCGTGGCCTCACTTACTCAGGTCCCGATTCTTGTATCATGGGTAATAATTATAGGCGGTTTGGTTCGATACACCTGCCGACAAAAAACTTGTTCCTAATGTTTCGGGCCCTCCTAATTTGGGTCCCCTCCCAAAGGGTTTGAGTTCCTTTTTGGTTAATCAAGATATTCCAGATTGCATATGCCCCCCCTCTTCAGAGTAATAACTGGCAACAAACTGCGATCTTCTCTTGTATCCGCCGCGGGATCGACGTGGAGTCGACGCGGGCTCGACCTGGATCCGACGCGGACAGTGGCGCGTTGGGAGAAATAAGGCACCCCAAGTATGCAACATCAAGACATCAAGTGGGGTGAGGTGCCGTTCAGGGTCTGTCTGAATCTGGCCGATCCGATCCGATGTTGACTCTGGCCAGCCCGAGCCGATGAGATTCCGATGTTCCGGCCATTATTGCACGGCGCCGTTGGGCAGCTTGGCGCGGCCGATCTGGCTTTCGCCGAGCGCGTCCCACTACTCGCAGAGTGCCTACTCGCAAACGTCCGGAACGCACCTGTCTGCTCTGATGCAATTCATCGCAGATCCCCCGCGGGGGGTCCAGGCCAGTTGCGAGTAGTTCTACGTGGCGGCGCACCCGCAGGCACGCAGAGGGCACGCGTGGCGACGGGGGCGTCGCCACGCAGAGCTTCTAAAGACCAAACATGTTGAAAACCAATTGTTTCCACTACTAAAGTACTTTGCGAGTAGTGGAACGCGCTCGTCGAGACTCGAAGCTCGAGGTGTCGAGGTCTTCGGGGGTGCCTTCGCAGGGAGGCCCCCCCATTGAGCCCCCCCCCCCCCGGACGCCGGGGGCCCCAAGGGGGCCCCAGAGCGCTCTTGGAAGGCAGCGAGATGGGCAGCTCCGAGAGGGTTTTGAGAGGGCCCCACGAAGGGGCAAGGCGGGAACTTCATGGCTTCTCGAGGCAGCATCGGTGTTGGTTCAGCCGCAGGCGCGTCTGGCACCCGAGTTCTCGACGGCGGCGTCAGAGAGCTTCTTGGTCGCACGTCCTCCATGCCCGTCGGTGCATCTGATGATTGAACGGTTTGCGGACAACCCGTTTGCTTTCCGACGTGTCTGTCGGTGCATGTGTGCGCGTATCGCCGCGCTTCGCCTCGCGTGGGTCCGTAGATTTCGTCCACAGGATCGCGTTATCATGCGCTTGGATTGGGCTACTGGCGTCCCATTCCGATCACTACCACTCCCATGGTCAGGTCCTCCCTGAAATGGAGCCGAAAGATTTCCCACGAGTGCCCGAAGACGGTTCCGACGGTCCTCAAGGCGGCACAAGATTATCCCAAGACGGCACAATATTCTTGGAAGATGGCCCAAGTGCACCGAAAGTCGATTCAACAAGGTTCCACGATTGCCAGAAAAAAAACAGTGTTCCAAGGGCGATCAGAAAGAGCCCCGAAAGGCCAAAATGACAGTTATCACAGCTTGTCGTTTGGTTTTGACAGATGCTAGTCTTATCGCTGGTCGGTCCGAAGAACGCCCAAGAGGTTCCCAAGATGGCCCCAAGACGCTCCAAAAGGGCACATGGGACACCCTCAGTTGACCCCAATCTTGCTCAAGATAGCGCCCAAACGGCGCAAGGGGGCCCAAGGACGGCCCAAGAGCACACGTGTTGAAGTTTCGGGTTTTGAAACAAGCGGGCGAAAACCCCATTTTGAAAAGAACCGTCCTCCACCCTTCTCACTGTTGAATATTTTGCACACCGAACGTGCGCCAGCGCTAAGGCAAGGACTCAGTGGTGAAAGCGACCTGTGCCCCATCCTTGCAACTGTTGAAACATTGTGAACCGAATTTGCTGGGTGCTTCTAAGGCGAGATGCCCATTTTGAACACGACTCTTCCTCCATCCTTCAAGCTGGTGCAGAATTTTCAAGCGACAGGGCGCGGCGCTGAGGCGAGAGCCACCATATGAAAAAGGGCCCCGTCATTCTTGAAGTTGCTGCACCAAGTTCAATCGAATGTGCGCGGCCCTAAGGCTAGAGCCACAGTTTAAGAAGGAGCTTGGAGCGATTGCAAACTTTAAGCCGAATGTGCGCGGTGCTAGAGCTCTCCTTTGATAACGACCAGTCTTCCATCCCTAAATATGTTGCGTATTTCAGAATGCTGGATCTCAAAGAATGAGGGAGTCTACGGCGAAACGCCCGGCCTGCCCTCCTACCAACACGTCTTGGGACGAGACAAGGAGGAGTTGTTGAAAGGAGAAGGAGGGGAGGAGGAGGAATCGGAATCGGAATCGGAACAGACGCGAAGCGTCACTTACAAGCAAACCTCTTCTTGGTGAGCACGCACGGCACACGCGCACGCACACGCACACACAAGAGGCAAGACAAAAGACATAACTCTTATGCAACAGTGTGTTCACCTTATTTCATGTCCCTCCACAAAGTAAGCACAAGAGCTGGAGAATCGTGATGCACAACACAGCCTCCACCCTGTATCAGAAAATGCCAACGCCATGCAAATGTGTTCTCCCGTCTGCAACGACAAGCAATACACATAACAGAACCGAGACTACCTGATCAAGTTCCTCCACTGAGTAAGCACCCACGCAATTAACGAAGGCCACAACAAAATGCCGTAACGAAAAAGTAATGTGCACCTCTCTCATGGTCACTGCTGCTTGCACTTCTCATCTGAATGGGTTGTGGAACCTGGCGGATGCGAAACGGGTCTCGAAGGAGGCGGACCTGGAGAACCCATCACTTGGTTCAGCGCGGAAAGGACATCTGGCGAAAGCGGGATGGCCGTCCGACTGCCAGCAGCTCCATTTGTGCGCCCCGGAGAAGCGCCACCAGCGACCCGTGGCTCCCGCTGAAAGGCCCCCGCCGCGACCGCGGGGCCTTTGCTGGGAGCGGGGGGCACGCCGAGCATCACCTCCACTCTCTCCTCCGACTCCCCCTTCACGACGACGCTGGCCGAAATCCTGGGAGGTTCTCCATGGGCTGCCGCAGGAGCGTCGACGGGGACTGCCGCCTCCAGTCCGCCGCTCGCCTCCCCCACCTTGCCATCCCTCCCCAGGGCAGTCATCCCCGTAGGGGCCCTGTTGGGGCTGTGGGAGGCTGGGGGGCCGAGGCATCGCCACCAGCAGCACCACGAGCTTCACGATCGCCGCCTGCGGCGCGAAGGACGTTGGCCAGGGCCTCCCCCAACAGGGTCGGGCGGCAGCCCCTGTGCCCCATGGCGTGGAACCCACGTAGGAGCGCCTGCGCTGCGCGAAACTGCGCCCGCGCTGCCTGCGCCCTCCGCTCCGCAGCCGAGCGCCGGGGACGGCCAGCGGCGCGCCAAGGCGGCTCCATGGCGGGCGCGGGCGAAGGGCGAAGGGAAGGGAGAGGGAAAGAGAGGGTGGGCAGCGGCGTGGGCCGCCTGGCGCGGGCTCGCGAACCCGCGGGGGTTCGACCCGAGTTGGCGCTGAGGGGAGGAGGAGGAGGAGGAGGAGGAGGAGGAGGAGGAGGAGGAGGAGGAGGAGGTGGAGCCAGTGAACCTTCGGACCATCCATGGAAACCGTCTGTAACCCCGTGGAGCCCAGGAGTGTGCGCGGGAGGGGGGAACGGGGGGGGGGAGGAGGAGAAGGAGCGCGACGAGGAGGCGTAGGGACGAGGAGGAGGAGTTGGAGGAGGCAGAGAACGGCGGTAGGAGTCGGGGGGAGGAGTCCCTAAGGGCTCGACGACTCGTCTCCAGTCGCCTTGCGCGGACCAGGCTGGATGAATATACGCAGACTGACGCCACTCGCAGGAAGTCCCGACAATCCGAGACAGACCCAGAGATGTTCGGGACGAGTTTGGAGCAGACTGTGGGAGATTCGGCGCGACCCGAGGTGGCCACAGATGCCGTGAGGGTCCCTGGGCCTTGTCAGGAGTGTGTTGCCCTTGGTCCGAGGTGCCCCCGGGAGTGCCCCAAGGAGGCCCCCGCGGCCTCCGGAGAGCCCCGCCACGCGGCCCCGAGGGCCCCACGCGCCCGAGAGCGGAGCGGAAGCTCGGGGGCACCTTGGACCCGGGCAGCTGCAGCAGCCACCGAGGCTTTCGCCAGGGAAGGATAAGGAGAGAGTTTGAAAAAGGAGACAGCGACCAATGATCGTCGGTTCCCAGGCCATGACAGGAGGATGAGGAGGAGGAGGAGGAGGAGGACGAGGAGGAGGAGGAGGAGGAGGAGGAGGAGGAGGAGGACATCGCAGCGCAGGAGGCCCACGCCTCGGGCGCCTTGACGCCTTCGCCCTTGGGGCCCCGGGCCCCTCGACCAGGGCTCGGGCGGAACGGTGTTTTTCGGGGTTGGGCGGACCTCCTACCCTGACATGTCGACTGAGGAATTGGCCGTTTTCGGTTCGCGAGAGGGCGTCGCGGCCGTTATTGTTGCGGGTCCGGGTCCGTCGGTTTCGGTCCCAGGCCGTTTTCACTAAGGGGAGGTCTACTAAAGGGAGGTTTGTCCACCGCCGAGTTTTGGCGATCTCGTGTACGGTTTTCGTTTTGATTTCGCTTCGCAGCAAGAGCTGAACCAAGACGGAGCCTCCGAGGAGCAGAAGGTACCGATGCCGCCGCCCGTCGCCCGTTCTCCCTCGCTTCGGCCTCCGCGGAGGCTCTCGCTGCCACCGCTGGATTCGCCTCGAAACCCTGGTCAGAACGTTCCCTGGGAGATAGTTAAAAATTAAGATGGGAACGATTTTCCGACTATTTTTAGATTGCGTTCGAGCGTGTTTTTGTTCTTTTTCATTTTTCGCCCAAAATCTGCATGTGGGAGGACATGCCCGACCTGTAGCGGTATCTAGACTTGTGGGTTCCCAAAACGGAGTCGCACGAAAAGCACAACGAAAACGAAGCACATTGCTGCTCGAGCCCTGCCGGACCCTTCGACCATCTCTCTGGGACCGGTTTCTCGTCCTGAGCAGTTGCTTGACAGTCCCAGGATCCGAAGCCGACCTCCAGAGGCCGAATATTTAGACACAGTGTAGACTCTGTCATATTCGAGTCTCTGGAGGTCCTTGGGAGTAGGGCATGGCAGGAAAAGGATGAGGAGGGCGACGGAGACATCGATCGTCGACCAGGCGCGCCTGAACAATCGCCTGCGGCTGTGCAGCGTGCTCCAGATCCTGATGAGGCACGAGCGGGCTCGGCAAGGCGGCGTTCGTCGTCGTCGCCTCCGCTGTGTGTGGGGGGGCTAGGAGGATCAGGAGGAGGAGGAGGAGGAGGAGGAAGAGGAGGAAGAGGAGGAGGAGGAGGAGGAGGAGGAGGGAGGAGGGAGGAAGGAGGAGGAGGAGGAGGAGAAGGAGGAGGAGGAGGAGGAGGGGGGAGGAGAGGAGGAGGAGGAGGAGGAGGAGGAGGAGGAGGAGGAGGAGGAGGAGGAGGAGGAGGACGTACGCACGTAATTACGCACGCACCCGCGCGCGCGCCCGCCCGCTCGCCCGCACGCCCACCCGCACGCACGCACGCACGCACGCACCAGAGGTCCACTGGAGAGGGAAAATGTCCACTGTGAGGCATTTCGGGGCCTCTTGGAGATCTTGTGGGGGTGTCTGAAGGCTTCTTGCCTTCTTGGGGCCATGTTAGGGTTCTCTTGGGCCGTCTTGGAGCCCTCTTGGGCTGCCTTCAGGCCCTCAGGGGGGCCTTGTGGGCCGTTCTAAAAGGAGTTTGCGGGCCCCTTCAGCCGTCTTGGACGCTGTCCAAACCAAAAAGGTGGATAGTCCATAAATGCTAGTGCTCCCACGAGGTTTGGGCGATCTGTGCATCTTGGGAGCCTCTTGTTGGTCCGCGTGGAACCCTCTTGGGGGCGTCTTCGGAGCCATAATTTGGCAGTCTTTTGAAGCCGTCATGCGTGTTTTTACGAGGACTCCTCGGCGTGTTGGGGCCCGGCTTGAGTTGGCGTGGATGGCATCGTGCGCATCTCGGAGGCCACGGAGTGTAGGTCTCGAAGCTCCAGAGGCCCCAGGGGTGCGTTGGTGAGCTCTGCCCCCCTCACCCCTTACGCCAACCCCAGCGGAGGGGGAAAGAGGGAGGGGGCCAGCCAATCATCTCGCGCGCCTCTGCACCCGCGGCAAGAGGGGATCGGCGGATTCCTTCCATCGCGTCCTGGTCAATCCTAGATTCCCTGGCAGTTCCTATTATTCAATGGCGTCGCTCATTCCGCCGGCTCGTTTTGTGCCATCGCAGTCGTTTGCCTGCGCGTTCGTGGCCTCTTGGGGCTTCTTGGGGGCCGTGTGGGGGGCTCTTGGGCCGCTTTTTGGGCCTCTCGGGAGCCTCCAGGGGCCTCCAGGGGGTCCTGGGCTCTCTTGGGGGCCTATTCGGGCTTCCTGGGGGCCTCTTGGGGCGGAAGGCTCGAATTGGTGGTTCGTGTTCCCCTTCTTGGGCCCCTCTTTGGGCCGTCTTGGAGCCCTCTTGGGCGATCTTGGGCGCCTCTGGGGCCGTCTTGGAGCCCTCTTGGGCCGTGCTGGGTCCCCCTTGGGGGCCTCTTGGGGCCCTCGTGGGTCCTCATGGGTCTCTCTTGAAGGCCTCTTGGGTCGTCTTGGGGCGATATTTTGGGCCTCGTGGGCTGTATTTGAGCGTCGGGAAGACGAACAGATGAGAACGCCAAAATCTTTGAACAACCGAATGGAAATTATTGTTTTTTAACTCCTGGGCCACTCTTGAGACGCTACTATTTGGCCCTCTTGGAGGCGTCTGCGGCCATCTAGAGGCTATCTTCGGCGTCTTGGACCCATCGGTCGGCGATTCGGAGCTCTCTTGGACCGTCTTGGGGACTTTTTGGGCCCTCTAGGAGCGCTCTGGGACGCCTGAAAGCCGCGCCGAGAAGGAAACACCATCTCTGGGTCGAACCTCCCGGGGTACTTTTCATCCAGGGACCCCCAGGGGCCGCCCCGCGCGCGCGAACTAGAAATATTGCTTAACAGTTGCCGGAGATGTTGGCACGCCTCTGGCCCGTTGGGCCGGCGATTTTTGTTTTATTGTTACAGCATCGAGAATCGAGGAGAGGGAGGAGAAGAAGAAGGAGGAGGAGGAGGAGGAGCAGGAGAAGGAGCAGGAGAAGGAGCAGGAGGAGGAGGAGGAGGCGGAGAAGGAGAAGGAGAAGGAGGAGGAGGAGGAAGAAGAAGACGAAGACGAATAATAACACTAATAATAATAATATTCATAATAATAATAATAATAATAATAGTAGTAATAATAATAATAATAATCCGAATGCTACTACTCATCATACTAATAATACAAATAATAATAATGATGATACTACGAATGCGAACAATGATAATAGCACTAATAATATAATAAAAAGAGGAGGAGGAAGAGGAGGAGGAGGAGGAGGAAGAGGATGTGGTGGCGGTGGAGGAGGAGGAAACAGAGGAGGAGGAGGAGGAGGGAGAGGGGGAGGGGGACTCTGACCTCCAGCGTAACTGCAATAGATGATTCGTACTCCCTCCTCCCAATAATGGGCAACTGTGTTGTTTGCCAGGCGCGTACTTGAGGGGTGCCGACACCCAACAATGATCGGCGAATAATTATTCCGCCGTCGCCGTTGCGGAGGAAGAGGCGAAGGAGAAGGAGAGAAGGAGGAGAAGGAGGAGGAGGAGGAGGAAGAGCAGGAGGGGGAGGGGGAGGAGGAGGAGGAGGAGGAGGAGGAGGAGGCGGAGGAGGAGGAGGAGGAGGGAGCAGCAGAAGAAAAAGAAGAAGAAGGACAGGACGAACTGTTGGGTGCGCAGAGTCCACTGCCAGCCAACAGCTCTGGGAGGGGGGGGGGACCGACACCACTGAGGACCTCCCGAGGTCACATGAACAAAAGAAGATGTTGAGGTCTTTCGCTGTGTGATGCGTCTGGGGGCCTGACCTCTGGACCCCTTCCCCAGTTGGGGGACCCGCGCGTGATGGGGGGGCGATAACTGGGGGGGGGGGGGGGGGCGGCCAGCGGGGGGCTGCCGGAAAGGGCCCTTTCGAGCCCAAAAGGGGGCCTTCAGGGCCCGAAAAGGGCATTTTGATTCGCAGGAGTGGATCAACGGTCGGTTCCCAGGAACACATGGGAACGTATGGGACGTGGGGGGGACGACGAAGGCCAGGAAAAGATGTGGAACTCCTGGGGAATCTTGGGATCTGTGTACATTTCTTTGTGTGCCCCTGGGCCCCCTCGGATTCTCCCCCCCGCGGATCGCCGCCCCGTGAGGCCGCGCCCAGCCCAGGGCCGCCTCCTCGCTCCGAGTGGTCTCCTGGCGGCCCGAGAGAGGCCAGCCTCCAGAGGGCCCCGAGCACGCGGAGAAGCCTCAGCCGATGCTCTCTCGAGCCTCGGGAGGTCCGCCGCCGCCGCCGCCGCCCCTCCCCGTCGAGGGAACAAGCTGGCCACGAGTGTAAGTTTTGTCAGAAGGGACAGACACAATGAATCGTCGATTCCCCAGAAAATCTGGGGAAATGTGGGTAGTGGGGGGGGAAGCCAAAAACCCAGGAAATAATATGGGAAAATATGGGGAATGTTTTGATTTGTGTGTATTTATTTGTGTGTCCCAGGGCCCCTTCATTCTGGCGCGCGGAGCGCGCCAGGCGCGGCGCCGGAGGCGCCGCCAGGGGAGCCCAGCGCGGATCCAAGAGATCCGCGCCGAGCTCCAAGAGTTCATGGTCATGCAGTTTTTCCTCATTCTACTTCTGCTGCATCTTCGGGGGGCCCGGGGACCTTGTCTGTCCCATTGCGCCGTTCCCAGAGATCCGATGTCGTGATTTGTTTCACGCGGGGTCCCAGAGGCCTCGACCCATGCCCCAGGACGGGTTTTTCTATCCTGAGCCGTTGTTTGACGGTCCCCGGGCCCGGCGACGGCGGCTGAGGCCGAAAATTGGGAAACTATATTCCCCTTGGTTTTTTCCATGCGTTGCATCTCTGGGTGATTCTCGGCAACGCGCAGAGGGGGGTAGGGGGAGGGGGAGGGCTTCTTAGAAGCACCCCTGCTTCTTAGAAGGCGCGGGCCTTCTCTATAGACGTAAAGCCGAGGCCTTCTAAGAAGCAGGGTGCTTCTAAGAAGCCTTCCCCCCTCCCCCTACCCCCTTGTGCGCGCCGCCAAGATTCGTTCGGCTACACGCTCAGAGCGACCCTTCGGCGGAGTGCCCTGTATCCGAGGCGGGAATTTACACATGACCACCGCCTGGAGGGTCAGTTTTCTGAGCTTCGGCAGGCGGTGGATATGGACAGACTCGGGCCCCCGGGGGCCGAAAGAAATCCATATCCACCGCCCGCTGGGGCACCAGGACGTCGATTCCCAGGCGGTGGATACAGGGTCTGGCTTGAATAAGGAACACTTGCTTTGCAAGAGAGGCTAGGTCGTTCCTTTGGTTGGCATGCGTTCCGCTACCTTTTTGGCGGCGAGCCCCCCCTGGTGTTCCGTCGGACTTCCCAGACTTCCTTGGACAAAAAAGGGGCTTCGTTCCTCAATGATCGTTCCTTCGGTCAGGCCGAAAACTGTATGGATAAACCCCCGCCTCGCACTGTGCCTGGCATCGCTCGGACGTGTGCATCTTTCCTTCGGCGAGGACCATCGAGGAGCATCCTGGATCATCCGACGAAAAAAAAAAACGCACGAAACCGAACCAAAAACACAGGGAATGGACGTCCGAGCGATGGCCAGTGTCGGGCGACGAAATCTATACATATCCACTGCTCCCTGACCATGCCCATATTGAACCCAGGAGCTGTGTATGCGCCCTCCTGGCCAAGCCAGGAGGGCGTGGCGTATACACCGCTGCGGGGTTGAGGATGGGCCTGGCCTGGGAGCAGTGGATATGTATAGATTTCGTCGCCCTACAGTGGGGGGCGCGGCTCCCTCGAGGGGGCGCGGGAGGGCCCGGCCCCAGGAGCGCGCCGGCCGTCGCTTTTGGCACGGGGAGCAGCGCTCGGAACGAGCCGCGCCACGGGGACCGGTCCCTGGCCTATGGGGTCAAGTCGGGCACGTCCCTCTACACCTTAATTAGGCGATGCTTAAGAAAACGTAAGTTTTCGGCCAGAGTCTCGATTATTCTTAACGTTTCAATGTAAATCTTAAGATTTTAATCGAAATCTTTGGTTTTTATTCAAGTTCTGAGACTATGAATTTCAGGGTGTATGCAGGAGGAGTATGCTAGGCCTCCTAGATGGGGTCGGGGTAGATTCGGGGGAGCGTAAGACCCGGGTTTGCCGGGACTCGGGTTCGCCATCGTTTTTTGACGACCGCGACTCGGATTTTGACGAGGAGGAGTTTTGTGGGATGTCTGCAGCGGGAGGCCTCGTCAAAATGCAGGCTCGGCCTCGTCATTTTTTTGACGACCTCGTCGGGGATTTCCGAGTCCCCCGTATCCGGGTCTTACGTCTCCCCGATAGATGGGGACGAACACATGAACAGACTCAGGACATAGCCAACAGCTGCTCCAACAGATTGGGAAATAAGCGTCCCCAGACTATTGTTCGCCTGTCTTTGAACGCTCCTCCTGGATAGACAGAGGGCTCCTAGATGGGGTCGGAGGATCGCGCCGCATCGCCGATGTATCGCCGATGCAGCTCGATGTGGAGCCCGATTTCCTTCACGTCGACGTCGCCGATGCATCGCCCACGTCGACGCCACATCGCCGGTACATCGGCGATGCATCGGCGATGCATCGGAGATGTATCGGCGATGATGCGCGGTCCTCCGCCCCCATCTACTCCGACCCCATCTGGGAGCCCTCTATCTATTCAGGAGATAATATTCAAAAATAGGCAAAATAGTCAGGGTACGTTTTTTTTATATTATTGAGCAGTTTTTGGTTGTTACCCGATCCGCGGCAAATCCGTGTCGACCGCGTCGAGATGGGGCGGGGCCAGGACGAGGATGAGTCCGTTCCAGAGCGTTTTGGGACGCTCTCAGAGCGTTCCAGAACGCTCTGGGAAGGCCGCGGCGCCGGTACATCCCCTAGAGCCGCAGGATCTCAGAGGGTTTCGATGTATCCCCGCCTGAATTTGGCCTCGTCCTGGCTTCGTCTCAACCCGCGTCACATCCATGTCGAACGCGTCGAATCCGTGCCGCCGCCGCCGCAGCGCCGCCGCAGCGCCGCCGCAGCGCCGCCGCCGCCGCCGCCGCCGCCGCCGCCGTCGCCGTCGTCGTCGTCGTCGTCGTCGTCGTCGTCGTCGTCGTCGTCGTCGTCGTCGTCGTCGTCGTCGGCGCCTCGCCGCCGCCGATCGGCGTCGCCGCCGATCGGCGCCGCCGCCGCCGCGCCGCCGCCGCCAGCTGGTGCGGCGGCCGCCGCAGGCCTCGTGGATGCGGGTGCATTCAGCGCGCTGCTGGCGCTGCTGCAGCGCGCGGACGAGGAGGGCGGGCCACGCGCAGAATGTCAGCATCGTCTAACCAACCCCTCCTCCTCCTCCTCCTCCTCCTCCTCCTCCTCCTCCTCCTCCTCCTCCTCCTCCTCCACTTCCTCCTCCTTCTCCTCTCCTCCGCCTCCTCCCTCTCCTCCGCCTCCTCCTCCTCCTCCTCCCTCCCCTGCAGCAGGGCTGGACCTCAAGTCGGTATCGTCTAACCAACCCCCATCCCCATCCTCATCCCCTCCGAGACCCCCATCAAATTACCACCCCAGTTGGGGATACACCCTTCGAAACCCGAAGGGAACGGCCTGTATCCCCGTCTAGGGGTGTACATCGGCCTGTGAGACCCAGGCCACGCCGCTGGGGATGGGGATCGGTTGAACGATGCTCCGAATGGTGTACGGGCATCGGACGGGGATAAGACGAGGATATCCCAGAGCGTTTCAGAACGCTCTCAGAGCAATCCGGAGCGCTCTGAGAAGGCCGCGGCGCCCGAGACATTTTCCAGAGCCGCGGGATCTCAGAGGTTCTCGATTGATCCTGACCCGATTCGATCCTCGTCTCGGCTTCGTCTGAGGGGAGGAGGGGAGGCTTCTTACAGACACCTCCTTCAAGCAGTGGCAAAGCGTCCTGGCTTGCCTATAGGCCTACCAGGGAATGTTCTACGAGCCTTTTGCGCTCTGCGCGAAATGTTCTCTGACAGTTTCTGGCCGAGATTGTCTCGTTTGTAAAACATCGGCTTTCTGGTCTAAGAACCTTCCCTGGTAGGCTTATAGGAATGCCGGGACGGTCGGCCTCTGCTCAATCGGCCACGCGCAGAGGGGTTTACGGGGAGGGGGGGAGGCTTCTTAGAGGCACCCCTGCTTCTCAGAAAGCGCGGGCCTCATCTACAGACCTGAGGCCCGCGCCTTCTGAGGGGCAGCCTCCTTCCAAGAAGCCTCCCCCCCCCTCGCCCCCCCCCGTGCGCGCCGCCGACAGGGTGGGACCGGCGGTGGTGGCGCCCGCAGGGCCGGCGTCGCGTCGGACAGAGCCCAGGCCTCCGACGCGATCGCCGTCGTCTCCTCCCTCCTCCAGACGTGGTCGCGTCGTGGGACAAGCACGGCGCACGGCCGCTGTGGCTGTTTTCGGGCGCTCGTCGGGCCCCGGGGCCGTCAAGGGCCGGCTGGAACGGGTCCCGGGGCACCGGGTCGAGACATCAGTGGGGCCCATCCAGAAGGGCAAGAGGTCACGGTAATGATGCGTCTCAGTGTTTTTGTCCAGGATTTGTCTCGGTTCTTGATGTTCCATTGTGGTTGCAAAAACGATGGCCGCTAGAGACTCTGGATATCTTTAGACGTATCCTGGGCCAGTACTATCATGACGTCATTCCCGTCCGATCCGCGTCTTGAAAAGATGAAGATTCCGCATGCCCAACAGGGCATCCCCAGTGCGTCGTCATCGTCCGTCGTCGTCCTCGTCCTTGTCCCCATGGAGCATCCGCAGTGCATCGTCGTCCGTCACCGTCGTGGTCGTCGTCGTCGTCGTCGCCGTCGTCGTCGCCGGAGGTTGAAGTGGAGGGGGGAGGGAGGGAGAAGGAGAAGAAGCAACCCGTTCCGGCTGCATGTTCCGCTCCTCCCCCTCTCTCTCCGTTCTTGTTTGTAGCCTTTAAGCCATGTTGGCACCGCCCGCCAGCACAGGCGCCTTTTTCCCCCGCTTCCTTGTTCCACCCTGTCTGTAGCCAATTTGGCCCAACCGCCCTGCTGTATCGGAGGCGCTGCTGTCCCCTTCCGCTGAAGCGGCGCCGCCTGCGTCGCGATGTTCGCCCTCCTGCAGTCGGCAGGGCGTCGACGCTAATCACAGGCGCCGCCGCCGCGTGTTTCAATTCGGCGGGCGCCACTCTGGCGATTCACCCAAGCAGAGGAGCATTTTGTCCTTCGCGCGCCCTCCATGTTTTTTGGCCAGTCACAAGCTGACCTTCGCCGGGGAGGAATATCCCCGCCCAGAGCGGGAAGGCGGCCACTGGGGCCAAGGTCATGCCAGCGGGGAGAGGGTCGGCCCAGCGATGCCCAGCAGGGCCTTTTTCGACGAGGGGGCCCTGCGTTTTTGACCCGCGTTCCCGCGGCCACCTCTAGACTGCACGGCGCCAGCGCCGACGCCTGCGAATCGGCGCCCGCCGCCACCGTCGCCCTCCGAGCCCCTGCTGGCGGGCCGCGCCGAGCGGCCGCCGCCGGCGCCGACGGCGGCCAGCGGTGATGTCGCCGGCAGGCACCCGACGCCTGCGCGTTTCCTCGTCGACGCGGCGAGGCACACAGCCAGGTAGTGAATCTCAGCCACGCGCAGAGAAGGGTGGGGGGAGGGGGGAGGGCTTCTTAGAAGCACCCCTGTTTTTTAGAAGGCGCGGACCTGCCCTGTAGATGTAGGGCCGGCGCCTTCTAAAAAAACAGCCTCCTTCTCAGAAGCCCTCCCGCCTCCCTCTTCTTTGTGCGCGCCGCCAAACATCTCGAGGGCTGGGGGCAGGAGGGGGGCGAGGAACGGGGGATTCGGCTTCCGACAGGCAAGAGAAAAACGTCAGGCCGACATTTGCCGATGAAACGACGCGGGTGGGGGGGGCGCAGGAGCGGAACGAGGAGCGTTTGGAAAGGAAATCAATGAAGCGTCCGTTCGTCTTGGACTGAAAGCATATTGGCGGATAGCGCCGAATCTCGCCGTACGTATAGCGCCGAATAGCGTTGGAATGTCGCCAATAGCGGCCAACAACGCCCAATAGTGCCCAGTAGCTTCGCATGTCGCATGGCGTTCGAAAGGCGCCCAAGGGCAATCAAAAACGCCCAATGACTCCATGTGGGGCGACCAATAACGCTGTGCGCGTCCGATAGAGCGCGCTCTTGGGCGCCATTGGGACGCCCACAAACATCCGTGAGCTGTTTGTTGACAAAGGGTGTGCCAGCCCATTCCCCGGGGCCGTACGTTCTCGCCCCGAGCCGCCCCTGGACGGGAGCGCCCAGAGGCTGGAGACCACGAGGCCGAAGACCGACGAAACGAAGAGAGAAACCCAGCCGAGGCCGACAGCGACGAACAACTTGCGCTTAGATTTCTGTTCAGCGTCGGACGTCTGGGCCGCCGCCAACCGGCGCCAGTCGGCGTCGTCGGCCGATCAGCGTCGTCGTCGGCGCCGTCGGCGCCTCGTCGCTGCCGCCGCCGCCGTCGTTGGCGACGCCGCAGCCGCCGCAGCCGCGCCGCAGCCGCAATCGCAGTCGTCGTCGTCATCGTCGCCGTCGTTCGTCGTCGTCGTCGTCGCCGCCGGCCGGTTTCGGCGTCGTCGGCGCCGCCGCCGCCACCGATGGCGCCGCTGATCGGCGCCGCCGTCGTCTGCGTCGGTCGGCCGATCGGCGTCGGTCGGCCGATCGGCAGGGAGAAAGCCCGCCGCGCCGCGCGGCCGAGGACGCGCGGGCGCAGTCGGTGCAGCCGGCGCAGCCGGCGCATCTGGCGCAGGCAGCGGCCGCGAGCCCGCCGCCAGCGCATCTGGGAGGGGGGCGTCGTCCATTTTTCTCCGGGTCCTGGTCCTGGTCTTCGTGATCCTCTTCGTTTCCTCCTCATGTTTCCTCCTCCTTTCTCTCTCCCTCTCTTAAGCAGGTTAGGCCCCGCAGGCCCGCAGCGTCAGGGAGCCTGGGCGCAGGTGCGCCCAAGGACGGCACGGAAGATCGGCAATGATAGGCAGTATCCAGCGAGCGCCAGCTGGCGGAAGCGGAGCTGCGTGAGGGCGTGTGGGCTGATGGACATCAGCGGCACCTCCACCACCAGAGGTATTCCTTCAGCCACCTCCTGAGATCCTCCACCACTTCCTCCAACAAGAAGGACAGCGAGAAAGCAGGGGCGACTGGTCGGGCCTGGCCACGGTGCCACGCCAGCCTCCGCTGCGGCTGCAACTGCCGCGAGAGCGGTAACTGCGGAGAACCCCTGCGCCACAGGCCGCTCGGGCAGAGGCTCCAGGTCCCGCGCGCTGCTGCAAGACGCTGCAAGGCAATTGACACCAACACCAATTTCGGCGGTGTGCCTCCATCGAGGGAAGAAGATCCCGATCTCGGTGATGGTGGTAATATTCTGGCTTCAAGGTGGCCGAAATATTGGCACCAACACCGAAATCTAGGATCATCTTCCCCCTGTTGAGGCACCCCCCCGTGTTGGTGCTGGTGCCCACTTCCAGGCCTCCAACAGGTACCGTCGGAAGCCGACACAGCAGAGCGCTTCTGCAGCAGAGCGAGACTGGACCTTGGCACCCTCTCCAGCCAACTCCTGATGCTCAAGCACCATCTCCTCCACCACAGCTCTCGGCTGTCAGGCGCGCATCGGAAAAACTGAGCGTGGCGACGATCGGCCAATATAACGGCGTGCATCTCCTCGAGACCTCCCTGCGCGCTCGGAGGGCTGGCCACGGACGCCATGCTGCGCTGAGCTGAGAGCTCCGAACTCGACCGTGAGAGGCT
Organism: Prorocentrum cordatum; assembly: GCA_963575745.1. Classification (NCBI taxonomy): domain Eukaryota; class Dinophyceae; order Prorocentrales; family Prorocentraceae; genus Prorocentrum; species Prorocentrum cordatum. The sequence continues at coordinate 376,367 of CAUYUJ010010302.1, read as the reverse complement.
GGCCCATCTACATGCTCCTCCTCCTCCTCCTCCTCCTCCTCCTCCTCCTCCTCCTCCTCCTCACGGCCTATCACTCCCCAGGACACGGCATGCTCCTCCTCACCCTCAACCGCCCCGTCTTCGAGCGGCCTAATTACTCCGGCCACCCGGCTGCGGCGCCCGCCGGCCACCTGATTAGCCGCGGCGCCGCGGGGCAGGCTGGCCACAGAGTGCAGGCCAAGCCCCTCCTCCGCCGCACCTCCCTCCTCGCCTCTCATCCTCGGCTCCTCCGAGTCGGCTCCTCACCTCCCTCCTCAGCTCCTCCTCCTCCTCGCCTCCCTCCCTCCTGCTCTTCCCCCTCCTCCTCCACCTCCCTCCTCGGCGCAACGCGAGATGACTGGAAGCTGCCAGGGATTCGTGGCGGCCAGGAGCAGGCGCCCGCTGCTCCGGGGGGGGGAGGGGGCCAGCATCGGCCGCAGCACGACGGGCGGCTCGCGCGAGCACATCTCAGGAGGGGAAAACACACAGACACAATGAATCGTCGATTCCCAGGAACATATGGGAAAATCTGGGAAGTGGGGAGGGGAAGACGAAAGCCCCAAAAACATGGGGAACTATGGGGAATCCAGTCATTTGTGTGTGTTTATTTGTGTGTCCCAGTTTTCCTTCCACATCGCGACAGTGTTGAAACAGAGCCTCCCGCGAAGGGCTCGCTTCGGCCCCTCTGGTTCGATTCTGTTCGATTTCGGTGGATGCCGATTCCGATCCGATTCGACATCGGATTCCGATTTGGGATCCGATTTCTCGAGGGAGGCCTACTGGCCTGCCGATGTCTACCGCTTCGACTTCTCCCGATTCGGCTGCCGATTTCCGCCGATCCTACTCATTTCGATCGCCGATTCGACCTATCGACTCGATTCTGGGCCCTCCTGCCTAAGTGCTCGCCCGCGTCATCGAGCGAGAGGTGGCCAGGAGCTGGCCGGGTACGGGTAGCCTCCACGACCCATCCCATCTCGGAGGACATCCCACAGAGATGCAGTCGGGGCGCTGAAGAAGGAGCCCTTGTCGATGGGGAGGGGCCTGGTGTTCTTGGATTGTTTTACAGTTTGCCTAGGTTTTTCCTGAGAATTTGCATGGGACATCGAAGTTCAAATTATGGGAAAAAGTGGGCCTCGTTCCCTATTTAGGGTTCCTTAAGGTCAACGCCCCGACTGTGCGAGCACGAGCCTCGAAGGTCGAGGGCGCCAGGATGTCCTTGTGCGGCACGCCGCCCTACGCTGCGGCGAGCGTGGCCGGGGGGACGCAGCTTCGAGGAGGTGACGCCGATCAAAGGACGCACCAGCTGATTAGGAGGGCAACAATCAGGAGAGGAAAAACACACACAGACACAACCAATCCTCGATTCCCCAGAAAATGTGGGAAACTATGGGAAGTGGGGGGGAAGACAGAAACCCAGAAAACATAGGAAAATGTGGGGAATCTTTTAATTTGTGTGTACTTATTTGTGTGTCCTGGGGCCCCTTCAAACAAGGGAGCCGGACGGTGAGGACCACGTGAATCACGACATCTGCCACCCCCCTTTCGCTGCTCCTGATACCCAAGCCTGCGTTGGCGAGGTCGTCGGGTAGGAGCACGGGAGCATCGAGGGCAAGCAGCATCGAATCTGCAAGTATCTGTTGGGGGCCATCGCCCACGCACCCCGCTTGCGCCACTCACGCCGGGGCGGATCGGGCGCTGCTCCCCGCCGTGGCGCTGCTCAAACCTCGCGGGGCCGCTCCTTCGGCAGGCCCGCCGCGTCGCTCTCGCCCGCCGGCTGTGGGCTTCGAGGGGGCGCTTCCACAAGCCTCTTGAGCTCCTCGGGGGCCGCTCGCCGTTCGGGAGAGATATCGCCCTGGCCTGCCGCCGCTCTGCTCCGCAGAGGGCGCTCACAGCGCCTTTGCACGAGCACCTCCGCGAGCGCCGCCGCGGCAGGAGGCCGCGGTGCCCTCGCCCTGTTCGTCCGAATCCCGCCTCAAGGCCTCGCCGTCGCCCTCCTCGGCCTCCTCGTCCTCCGCGGCCTCCTCGTCCTCCCGAGCCTCGCGAGGAGGACGAGGCCTGGCATCGCTCGGACGTGTGCATTTTTTTCTCGGCGAGGACCATCGAGGAGCATCCTTGATCATTTGGCGAAAAAACCACGCACGAAACCGAAAAAAGCACAGGGAATGGACGTCCAAGCGATGGCCAGGAGGAGAGCGCCCGCAGCACCGGCCTGGCGCACCAGTCGCCGCACGGGGCGGGCGGGCAGCACGACGCCCTCCCTGCGGCTCCCGCCCGCGCCTCGTGCTGGGAATCCCGTGCCGTGTACGAGGTCTCTATGGTGAAGTCGGGCACGTCTGTCTACAGGAGGATTGTTCAAAATATATACTTCAAAAGCGTAGTATGGGTACAATCTCGTTTGAGCCTTTCTTGAATCTGTTCAGGGTATGTTTCATTCCTCGTCCAAAATCCGCCTGTAGGGGGACATGCCGGACCTAACTCTATGTCGATCGCCCCGTCATGGACCTCACCCCGAGGATGAGGTGCAGGCCTGCCTTGACTGCAAGCACCACCCGCACCAGCATCTCCCCTAGCGGCTCGCGGAATGCCACTCTCGCCGAGAGTGTCATCATCCTCCACAGGGTCGCGTCCAGCGGGTCGAGGATCACCACCCTCGTTGAGATCAGCCCGAACATCGTCGCGATCAAGGCCAAGGCCAAGCTTGTATGCCCGCGAAGGGGCGGCCGCTTAGGGCACAGGCGGGTGAAAACTAGCAGACGCTCATGTGGTGAAGAAAATCTCCTGTCATACAATTCCAAGAATGTTGGTCTTTGGCTGCTACTCTCCAGTCGCCGATCCCGTACTTGTCGCAGAAACACTGGACATCAGATTCCCACGTTGTCCGCGGTCTCCCTTGGGACCTGTTTCCGGCAGGTGACCATGCAAGAATGCGTGACAGCCATCTGTCGGCAGGCAGGTTGGCGACGTACCCGGCGAAGTTCTAGTATTGGCGAAGCAATGTTTCCGACCAAAATTTGGTCCGAGTGCCTTGCAATTTTTCCGTAACACGCTCGTGCCACACATGCAATATCCCATGCCATAGGCGGGTCCAGTCGACCCCGCCTGGCGGCCCGACATTATGTCGAAGAAGCTTGCGACACGCAGCGTCCAGCTTCTTCCTCTCGGCTGCATAGACCACGCGGTGAGCAGAACCAAACATGGCAATCGGGGTGATGACGGCGTGGAAGTAGTTCAAGCGCAGCTCAACCGGTACATGCGTCGCTGCTAAGATATACCGGCTCGCGAAGAAAGCCCTGGTAGCAGCTTGAAGATGGTATTTCTGGTCCTGCGTCACAACGTCGGTCGACAAAATGCATCCTAACCATTTGTGAGAGTTCACACGTTTTATATATACACCGGAGGGGAGCAATGGCTTGTCAGGCAAGAGCAAGAGATCGTCGCGATCATCACCGCCATAGATTTCAACATCGAGCTCACCGTGCGGGATCTCGCCGCCGTCGACATCGAGGCCCTCGGAAAAGTCTTCGTACTCTCGGAGCTCAATTTACCTCCCCCGCTTTCGCTTCCAAGCGCAACCAAGTCAGACCTCGCACCTCTAGTTTGGCAGCGCGCGCGCGCGTCCCGCCCCCCCTCCCTCCGCATCGCAGTGCAAAACCATGGAATTCCCAGATTCCGCCCCAAACGACGTTTGGCACCGTGTCACGATGATTTGCCCCCGTGCCAGCAACATTGAGTCGTGCTGGAGTTGTGCTAGAACAGTTCGGTACAATACTGGGAAATTTGGTGCTGCAATGCCGAGCTCGCGCTTGCATAGTTGTTTTGCCCATGCGGACGAGGCCGAAAAGGCACTTGGTAGCATGCTGGAAACCTTTCGTGTTATACCGAGTGGTCCTGGTAGTCCACCGGAGCGTCGTCCGGTACGATGTCGGGCGTCGTTCTGGACATTGCTGTGGAGATCGGGGCTCGGCAGCGCGAGGGGGCGGAGGGCGCCTCGGAGCGCGGGCGAGATCGACGGGCATGCGGATCGCGCGGAGGCGCGCGAGGTCACGCTCCACGCGAGCACGCTGGTATTGTGTGGTTCCCAGTTGCAGGAGCGACAGAAGGACGAACACGTACATGAGTCCATGCTGGTTTCGAGGGTGCGCATTGCCCAAACGTTCGTATCACGCGGCCAGTCTCGCGGATCGAGGGGCCGTGTTCATGTGCATAGCTGGGCGCGTGCGTCCTTTGTGGGCTCCCTACAGTTGGAAGCGGCGGGGGTAGTCAAAAGCGAAGTCGGTGTTTACGTCTCTTAGCTAGGGCTTGGTCCTTCGTGATGCCATCTATGGCGTCTGCGGCCACGCAGGCCGTCTTGGAACCATCTTGGGCCGTCTCGATGCCATATCGTGCTGGGCCCAGGCTTGGGCTCGTACCCTCGCGAGGCCATCTTGGGCGTCTTGGGCCGTCTCGGAGGCCGCCCGGGCCGTCTTGGTGCCACATGGGCCCGTCTTGATCCCACCGCAGCCCGGGCTCAGATGTACTTGCGTTTACTTGGATTTGCCTGGGCGTGCTTAGATCTATCTGCATTTACCTGGATTTCTCGGGCTCGATCCCCACAAGTCGATTGGCGCAAAGTCGTCAAGCCCTTAGGGATCGAAACAAATGTCGAGCCAGCGGTTGTTGCCTGCCCTTGTTTGGCCCTTGGGGAACCGATCTCGGCTCCGGGTGGGGTTGGAGAGCGACTCGGGAAGGAGAGCCGGAAACAGTGGGTCGAGAGGCCCACGGCCCAGAGACTCGAACATCTATTTCCTCCTCCTCTTCCCTCCCCCTCCTCCTCCTCCTCCTCTTCCTCCTCCTATTCCTCCTTCCCCTCCTCCACCTCCTCCTCCCCCTCCTCCTCCTCTTCCTCCTCCTCCTTCGGGTCGTCGGAGCCACGGGTCATCGTCTCCGTCCCGAGCGGCCCGATGTTTGCACAGCGTAGTTGTTCTTCTCAGCGCGGCCGATTCGATGTCGGTTTCGGCTCCGTGCCGATGCGGCCCGCTCCGACGCACGCTCCGAGTCGACTCGAGTTCTCGATTCGATGCTGTTTGATCCTGCCCCCTGGTCCTCCTCGGCAGTGCGCGCAGCCCGCAGAGATCTGGAGCCAGCGTGCTGTACAAGTGAGGTCCCTTATGCTCATCGTAGGGGCGCGGAGAGCACAGCAGGCAATGTCGAGTTCCCTTCCCCCAAAAAATGGCGCTCAGAACAAGAGGGGAAACTGAGGGATGCACCCCTGGGGGATATTCGGATGCAGTTCTGTCGAGGATGCCCCCCCCATTGTGTACCCATCGGTCGTTGATCTTCTATGCCCAAACTCTAATCTGCGTTCGGCGCCTTCCTGCTCCAAGGGTCGAGAAGCTATCCCTCTTCCTTCGCCTTCAGGGGTGGGCGGAGATCCAATCTACTGCCAACGCCTTCCTACTCGAGGTTTGTACCTACCTCTTCCAGCCGATGGGCATTCCCGTATTCCCCCTGTTTGGCCCCAGCTTTGCAAGTACGTCGGCTTCGGTACCGCCTGATTCCGAGGCTTTGCTTCCTCCCAGCCTCGTTCTGAGGCTGCGCCCCCCTTTTCCTCCCCCATCTCTGATTAATTCAAGCTTCGCGCGGCCCGCTTAGCTTCGACTGGAAGAGGTGCGCTCTCGACCCGCGGATCAAAAACTGTTTGGCCCCAGCTTGACGGCCCAGTCGAACGTCCATCAGAGTCGTGGGATCGGGCGCGCCGTGCCCCTATCTGAAAGAACCTCCGCGCGCACCGCCCTGCGCTTGGCCCTCCGTGCCAGACCGACTTCCCCCTGGCCTTCCCTCCTCCTCCTCCTCCTCCTCCTCCTCCTCCTCCTCCTCCTCCTCCTCCTCCTCCTCCTCCTCCTCCTCCCCACCGCTCGGGCCCCCTCCCCGTCGGTCACGCTGCTCCTTCGGGGGCCTGTGCGCGCCCAATGACCTGCGGCCTCCTGATGCACTCGCCAGGTGTTCGGCGACGATTCGACGTGCGACCCCCCGCCAGGGCCGCCCACGATTCGATTGGGAGGGCCTGATGGCCGGTGCCGCCGACCCAGAAAGACATCGACGACGACCAGGAGGGGGAGGAGGAAGAGGAGGAGGAGGAGGAGGAGGATGAGATAGAGGAGGCGGAGGAGTTGGAGGAGGAGGAGAGGAGGAGGAGGAGAGGAGGAGGAGGTGGAGGAGGGGAGGGGGAGGGGGAGGGGGAGGGGGAGGGGGAGGGGGAGGGGGAGGGGGAGGGGGAGGGAGGAGGAGGGGAGAGGAGGAGAGGAGGGAGGGAGGAGGAGGAGGAGGGAGGAGGAGGAGAAGGAGGAGGGAGGAGGAGGGAGGAGGAGAAGGATAGAGGAGGAGATAGGGGAGGAGGAGGAGGAGGAGGAGGAGTAAAAGTAAGAGTAAGAATAAGAGTAAGAGTCCCAGGACAGTGTCCACACCCTTAACATCAACACGGGAGCCCCTTCTGTGCTCGCCTGGCCTTCTCCTTGGTACTATATACCTTAGGCCATAAACCTCTCTGAATTCGATCGAGATACTCAGCTCGGGTGGACGTCACCTGATCAGGGCAGGCTCTTCCTAACCCAACGAGCTGCTGATCACAGAACATACCACACGACGCACAGAACCACACCTGGACATCCTGATTAAACCGCATCTTGTGCGAAACATGGACAACTCCCCCCGCGAGGTGCAGCTCGACCCCCCTTGGAAGAACCCGAAGGGACCCATCAAGAGCAATCAACCTGAAACACGGAGAAGCACGCCACTTCCGCAACTCGGAGCTCGACGAGGACCCGCGACACCGACGGCACCGACGCCCCGATTCGTCGAGCGCGTGCTGGGTGTTAAAAACAGACAGGGCCTCAGGACAAGGGGGAGGCGGAGGGGGAGGAGGAGGAGGAGGAGGGGGGGAGGAAACACCGCTCCCGACTCCTTCACTCACAACTCCGAGCGGACCCATCCGCCCCTGGCGCCCCGCCTTCTTCTCGAGCTCTTCCGCGGCCAGGGCGTCCAGCGACGCCCTCAGCAGGCGCATCCGCACGAGGAACGCCTCGTGCTCCACCTGCTGCACCTTGGCCCTGACCGCCTGCGGCAGCCGAGCCTCGCTCGCTGCCTCGCCCGCCAACCTGTCGGCCAGCGCGTTGCCCCGCACCAGCCACCGAGGCGTGCCGCTCTCCTCGGCTCCCGCCTCAGAGAGGTGCGAGTTCACGAACAGGACCACAAAATGGGCGGGGTCCCTCTCCTGGAACTCGACGCCCACGAATGCCCAGAGCTCAGCCAAGTCCCCTTGCGGGTGGCGGTACCGCTGTGCATACCATCCATCGTTCACCATCTTATTATCACACACATACACTGCAAAGTCGCTAGTCAGACGCGCAGCCATGAGGAACATCGTCAACTCTCCGCGCGGCACGGTCTGCTCACCAACAAGCGGACCCTGCAGCGTGGCGATCTCCTCCAGGTCGGCCTCCGACTTGACGACTGACAAGCCACACCCAACGCGACGGAACCTCGGGTCACGGGAGTCGGGCCCCCCGCTAGCGTCCCCGAACATCACGATGGGCGCATATTCTGCTCCTGGTCCCAGACTGTTCTCCTCCGTGCCGTTCAGTAGAGCGCCTGTACCTGTCCACGCCGCTGCTGACGGCGGCGACGGCAGACTGGTCCATCCCTTGGGAATGACACCCCTCAGCCAGAAAGCCTCATCCGCCTGGTGCTGGGTCGTCGCCTTCGGCAGCAAGTCCTCCGACTTGACGTAAGCCTCGGCGCCTGCATTGTGCTCACATCCCCAGTACCTGTGGAAAGCGTCTTCCTTCTTGACCTTGCACCGCGGGCACCACGGGCTGACCTGGACCTTGGAGGCGGACTCTGCCCTCCGTGCCCTGGGCCAAGCCCCACCAGCTGCAATAGAGACAAGAAGCTCCTCCAGTCGCCGCCCACGTGGTAGACGACGAAGGTACCGAAGCAGAAGCCGCAGTGAGAAATGATCTGCTCCCTGCTCCAAGCCAGCCCCACAGAAATGCTTGGATGCCCGTTCCCAGAATCCAACAGCAGAAGAATAATCGAAATCGACGAAGAAGCCACTAAGATTGTTGAGAGCCATCTCTGCGTTGTACTCGGCCTCAGGAAATTGCCATGTAATATCGCCCGAAAAATGCCAACATGTCGGTGACTCGGGTACCCATCCGCGCTCAATCAAGGATAAGATGGTGGCCGACAGCGGACCGCGGACCCACCGTGAACGATGAGATGGTGGCGTATTCTGGAATCTTCTGACCAACAGCGGCCACGCACGGTAGACCCCTGGCCGAATCTGCGCCTGAGTAAACCATTGATGTAACCACAAACTCAAAACTTCACGAGGCATCTGAATACCAGGGTCCGCCGATTCGCCACGAATAGACAAGAGAGTGGTGGTGCACATGCCTTTACCCCCTGAACAGGACGCCGCGGCTAAATCTCTGCGACATTGTTGGAGACGTCGACCGAAGGTCCCATGGATAGACTGACCGAAATTGCCTGCGGCCTGCGCCCCCATCTTCTCCAGACGAGCCGTGACGTGATATCTTTCTGAAGCCCGCGCAAAACGAACCACTTTGGAATGAAGCCGCCGCTGCTTCAGTCCTCGTTTGGCGCGAACCTCGCGGGCAGTGCGACGACCGCCACCCTGGTCCACTCCAAGGAAGCCAGCCTGCAGTTGCGCTCTCACAACCAATCCTCGCTTCCTCAGACGACGCACTATTTCTTTAGCATCCCCATGGCGCGAGCAAATGACACAAGATTTGGCTGCGATCTTGAGTTTGACCGAGGCTAGCTCGGCTGCAGTGTCGGCCAAGCAAGCCGTGAGCCTATCTCGTGCTGCAGCCCTCGATCCAGCCAGACTTTGAGAAAGATCGCCGATCCAAATACGACTGGATATCTGCGAATGCTGTTGGCACACCTTAGCCATGACAAAGTGTGTCATACATTTTGCGAAACGCGTGCCTGACCGAAGGCCCTGTATAATGCTGCACGCGGAAAGGAACGGCTGGCTGACCGCTCCTTGCTGCTCCAGGGCCCTCGGCGCCATGCACTGAGACAGCTCCAGATACATGATGATGGGAGGGAATCCGAGCTTCAACGAGACCTGGGCGAGGATGTCCCACTCTATGCCGTCGTAGAACCCCTCCACGTCCATGAGGCCGCGCCCGAAGGGCGTGCCGAGCACGCCCGCCACTTCTTCCTGGAGCGTACGATGGAAAGCCTCCCTGAGGGAGGCATTCCCACAAATCGCAGCACCCCACTCGTCCTCAACAAGCGAACACCACTCACGAACATGTCCCTCCCGAATGAGGGACCACAACCTTCCTAGAAACGACGCCAGTCCGATCGCGCGGTCGCCGCCCAGCTTCTTCGGCAGAAGCTTGCCAATGATCAGCTGTGTCTGGAACGGCCACGCCAACGAGCACTCGATCAGGTTGAGCAGCTCTGCAAGCTCCAGCACTGCACTATCAGGGAGCCGCTCCACCTCGATCGGCGTCATCCGATCGGCGCCTAGACCAGTGGTGGCCTTCATCTTGCGTGCTGCTGCGCGCACCTCAGCTGCTGCGATCGGATCCAGCGGCTCCGCGCGAGCAGCCTCGCGTGCATCATCATATGCACGTGCCAACTTGGTCTCGTCGACGACGTGGGGCGCCCACTTCTTCTGCCAGTGCTTGCACTTGCTGTCGATGATGTCCCGCGGGTGGACGACGGCAATGTCCCCCTCCAGAACTTCGAGCGGCGGGAGTTGTTCCTCCCGCATGCTACGGTGCAGGACTCCCACCGCAGACTGCTGAGTGACCCACTGCTGGAAGTCCGACAGCGACTCGTGGACGGCCCTCCGCTGCCCTCGTCGAGCCAGTCGAGCCGCCTGCTCCTGGAAGGACTGCAGCACTGGCACGACCATATCCCTCACATTCAGCAGCACCGTCGCCCACTTGCGGTCACTCGCGTCCCTGCCAGGGCGCAGCAGCAGATGTACCCCTGCAGGCCGCTCGTAGACCAGATGCCTGCAAGCCCTCTGGATGGCCCCAAGCTCACGTTCACCGTTGCCGCGAGCGAGGTGCCTCCCAGCCTGTGCTAGCAGCGTGGCAACTCGCTTCCACCAGCAAGCAACCTGGTCCCGCAGCGGCGCCGTACGCCCTCGCGCAGACTGGTGCACCTCCTCCACCACGAACTTGCAGCCGTCGCCCCTGCTGGGCCCAGCTGGCAGCGGCACACAGTGATGAGCACAGATCGTGCGCTCAACTCCGCGAGCCCAAGCAGAGTACCATGAACTGACTGTGGAAACAGGCTTGGGGTTGAGCCTAAATGCAACGGAGGCGAGGTAGGAGGGGGGCATGGCATCCTCGGGCACCTCCAGAGTGCAAACACTATTACGATGCTGGCTCCAACAGTCTTCCGAAATATAGAACTCGGGTTCACCCTGAAGGGACGGGTCTTCCAAGGCGGCTTCCGTGACCAGGGGCGGCGCACCATCGCTGGAAGAAAGGGGGGGGAGGTCCCGAATTGGCCTGGACAAAAGAGGGCTTGCTCACAGGATCAGAGAGACGGACGGGCTCAGAACCGTGCGACGCCGACGATGTGACAGAGGCCCCGTTTTCAGACTCACTCCTGCTACTGTGATGAGTGTGCCCAGCCGCAAGGCTCTGACATGCGTGCGGGTGTGCACTGAAACACGACTCGTGACCCCAAGGATCCTCTTCCTCCTCAGGCCATCCGTCATCTAATTGGCACTCGACTTCATCCTCATCGTCTGATGGGGCTGCTGTGCTGATCTCATCGCCTGGCTGTGAAAGGTATTCAGAGAACAACGTGTGACAGAAATCCGACCTACGCTCCTGCGCCAAGGCAGCCCGCACGGCCGTGGCCTTCTTAGCCTTGGAGGTCTTGGAACCCTCCTGAGGTAGAGCCTGCGGACGCCGAAGCTGGGGAAGACGGCCAGGAGCGTCCAATCTGCGTGTAATCAACTGCTTGCCACTGCTTTTGAGCGTGATAATCAAACCCAGGTGAAGCCGCCACGGCACGTCTAGCACCGCCTGGCAGCCGACGACGAAGGGGATGGCAGACTCGCTCATGACCGTGAAATCGATCAGCGTGCCTGCGCCCACGTCACATGTGTAGTCCACAGGAGCCTGGAGCACCCGCCCATGCACTCGATCCAGGAAGCCCGTCTGGCTGAGCACCTGTGGGGTGACGTTCCAATCCCCGACCACGAGCCATGGGAGCTGCAGCGCCGCCAGCAGGGCCCCCAGGCGCTGGAAGCGGCCCAGGTTGCGGCCATGCATGCCGATGGACGTCACCCCGTAAAAGATAATGAAGACAGTGGAGAAGCCCGCCAGGTGGATGGTGGCCGCCGCGAAGCCGTCCAGCGCTGAGCTGCCTGGAGCCCGAAACGCATTGAGCCTCGCCTCCGCCAAACTCTCCACCTGCAGATGCTTCTTCGCGAAGATGATCTCGCCGCCCTCGTTGGCCTTCTCCTCAGGAGCCGACGTGCGGTGATTGCCAGAGGGTCTGGCAGGATTGGCAATCATTCTATAGCCCTTGCCACGGGCATCCCGATCAAGCTTGCGCAACTTGGACTCTGGCTGATGAGTCTCCACGCAACCCAAGTAGTCGCAGCTCGAGCACTGCGTCATGAGGTACGTCCACGCCTGTTCCCCAAGGGCGGTGACGCTGCTAAAGAAAATCGAGGTGGTCTTGATATCGTCGATATCGTGCACCTCGTCCCCGTTCCCGCGCGACGCCTGGCGCTGGGTAGTTAGCGCCGCGGGCTCAGCGCCAGGCGGTGACCGTCAGGCAGCGGCCCCTCCGTTGCCCTTGCCGCAGGCGCCCTTGCCCATGGCTGCCTCGAACTTGGCCGCCGAGATCCTCGTCGCCTCCTCATGGACCTTCCTGTCGTGCTCCTCCTTGGCTGCAGCAGCCGCCGCGTCAGCATCGACCTCAGCTGTCCCTGAGCCCTGCCCGCAGCCTCCCGCGGTACTCGCAGGGGCCGCAGCATCGGCCGAGGCGACCTCTCCTGTCTCGGTCCTCCGCCTCTTCATCGCCATCCTCTTGTCGATGTCGGCGCGCACCTTGCTCGCCTTCGTCAGCCACTCCTTGACCTCCTCCGACTTCGACGCGAAAGTCATCTTGAGGCCCTGCAGCTGCTCATGAATGCGCTTCAACTCCTCCTTTTCGTTGGCTTCGAACTCAAGGTTGTCCATGTCCTCGAACAACTTCTCGTCCCAGCGCACCTCGAAAGGGAGATCCTCCTGGGCTGCGTCCTTCTTGTCCGCGGCAGTGGTCGCGACGCCCTCGGCCCTCGCCAGGCTCTCGACAGCCTTGCGCCTGGCCAGCTCCGCAGACGCGAGGACGACGGCGGCAGCTCTCTCCTTCTCCACAGCGACTGAGAGGGCCTCCCTCAGCCTCTTCACATTGCTCACTGTCTGGTCATGTTTGTGATTGGCGTCCCGATGCGCTGCGTCCGCCTGCTGCAAGGCCGCCGCCGCCGTCTGCTGCTTCGGCGGGGGCTTGGCGTTGGCAAGCTTCTCAACGCGCACCTTCAGCAGCGCCCGCAGCTCGGGATCATTGGTGTTCTTCATGGCCTCCATCAAGTGATCGACGACGCCGTCAGGAACGACCCATGGGGGCTTGGGCGACGAGCCACGACTGCGGCTGCCCCCCCGCCCCTCGTCCTCCTGAACGAAGATCGTGCCGTCCTCCGACTCCGCGAAGGTGACCACCTTATTGTTACCTCCTTTGGGCGGCTTAGCTTTGAACAACTTCACCTGTTTGCCACAATGCGGGCATGCCAAACTGCACTTCAGAAGGTTGTCATTCCACTCACACCTCTGGCAGTTGGCGCAGCGGCTCCACACGCGAGAGGGAACGGGAGCCATGGCGGAAACTCTCGCTTTAGTCGACCGAGTACGCAATCCCTGGAGGAGCGGACCCGGAGTGCCCCAAGCACCTCGAGCAGGTACGAGAGTCAGCTCAAACAAACTGCTTGAGCCTAGGTGGCTTGAGGGAGGAGGAGGAGGAGGAGGAGGAGGAGGAGGAGGAGGAGGACAAGGGCTCCCCCCTGTTCGACCCCCCGCCAAGGCCGCCCACGATTCGATTTGGTGCGCTGCGACTCTGGGGCCACGATTCCGATGCCACCTGGCCCAGCTCGAGCCACCGGCATCGGCCAGGCGCGGCGGTCCGAAGTGCACTCCTCCTCCTCCTCCTCCCCCTCCTCCTCCTCCGCCTCCTCCTCCTCCTCCTCCCATATCCCTCCTCCTCTCCTCCTCCTCCTCCTCCTCCTCCTCCTCCTCCTCCTCCTCCCCGTCCTCCCCCTCCCCCCCCCTCCTCCCCCTCCTCTTCCTCATCCCCCTCCCCCTCCTCCCCCTTCCTCCTCCAGGACGACTCGTTGGCGATCTGCCGTCTCCGATCCTACCCGACTTCGCGATCAGATCGGCTATGAGGAGAATCCTGGAGGCCTCGCGCGGCGGCGCTACAGTTGAACGATGGGACGCCCGCTCGGCGATGCTCGGGCACAAGTCCGACGCAGATCCAGCGCGAATCCGACGTGTATCCGACATGATTCCGACGTAGCCGGACGGGGCTAGGACGAGGACAAATGCGTTCCAGAGCTTGCCAGAACGCTCTCAGAGCGTTCCGGAACGCTCTGAAGGCCGCGGAGCCCGAGACGTCCTCTAGAACCGCCGGATGTCAGCGCCCGCTCTCGAATTTGTCCTCTTCGTGCTTCGTCTTGCGTAGACGTAACTCGGGTCTCAAGTTGTCGCGCGATGCCTCTCGGATTTCCCTCACGAGAGCCGGCGCAGGCCTGCCCGCTGTCGGACCTCTTGTGCCGCCCCTCGCGGGCGCCGCGGGCCGCCCGCCCCCCCCCCCCCCGTCGCAGGTCGCGGACGCCCGCCGCGCGGCCACCACGGTCCTCGCCGACTGCCTGCGGGGCTTCCTCGACGGCACTCGGGGAGAGGCGATGCTGAGGTTTTGCCAGCAGGACGTCGCCGTTCGCCGCTGCGGCTGTCCGCCGATGTCGGAGCAGCTGCGCGAGCGTAGGCCTTGCGGAGGTCTGCAACTCCATGTATCATTGTTGTTTTGTTCTTGTCTCGCAGCACAGGCTCGTGCTCCCATGCGAATCAGCCAGCATGAGTGTACATACATATGTAGAACATGTATGTATGTAGGTAGGTATATAGATACGTATGTATGTATGTATGTATGTATGTATGTATGTATGTATGTAGGTAGGTAGGTAGGTAGGTAGGTAGGTAGGTAGGTAGGTAGGTAGGTAGGTAGGTAGGTATGTGTGTACGTATGTATGTATGTACGTATGTATGTATGCATGTATGTATGTATGTATGTATGTATGTATGTATGCATGTTTGTAAGTTTGTATGTAGATATGTAGGTATGTAGGTATGTAGGTATGTATGTAGGTAGGTAGGTAGGTAGGTGTAAATGTTTATGTATGTGTATGTATCTGTATATTCTCGCCCCCCAGCACCCCCAAACCACGGATTGTGGTGAGGGGGGATGCATCCTCTTGTGTTTCTTCTTCTTTCTGCTCTTCTTCCTCTTGCTATTCAGCCAGTCGTCTCAGCCGACTGCAATTCAAACGATCACAATCCAGCCGATTGCACTCCAATCGATTGCAAGTCAACCGATCGCAATGCACTCTTATCGGCAAGTGGTCCCCCTCTTCTTCCTGTCATTGCTTCTCCTCTTTTTCTTTCCCCCCCCTCCTCCCTCTCTCCCCTCCTCCTCCTTCTCCGTTCCTTCTTGCTCTTACTTCTCCTGCTCATCCTCTTCTTCGTGTTTCCTTATCCTCCACCTCCTCCTCCTCCTCCTCCTCCTCCTTCGCTCCTACTGGTCCCCATTCATTTTTAGGAGGAGCGCGGAAACGGAGAAGAAGGAGGAGAAAGGCGGAGGAGGAAGAGGAGGAGGACGCTTCCACGCCGCGGCAGCGTCTCATGTTCCTCTTACCTCCATCCTCTTCCTTCCGCTTCTGCCCCCTGGCGGCGTGCAGGTCCAGGCAGCGAAGCCATGCCCGAGGGGCAGGAGCGGGCCCCCCTAAGAAGCACGGCGCTCTCGAGAGCAAAACAGCCGCCGTGAGCATCAAACGCAGCTCGCAGTAAGCGCCGCAGGCTTGCGCGCTCGGGCGCCAAGCGCAAACAGCTCCTCCTCCTCCTCCTCCTCCTCCTCCTCCTGCTCCTCCCCCTCCCCCTCCCCCTCCCCCTCCTCCTCCCTCTCCTCCTCCTCTTCCACGCCGTCCACTCCGTCTTCGAGGCGGCGTTGAAGTCATAAGTCTTTGGCGCCCAGAGGCGAGAATGGGAAGTCACAGACCCACGCCGCACAGGGCGGAACAGCCAGACCCCCGCGCCCAGGCAGAAGGCGCAAACAGCATATCAATGTTGACGCATCCCGCACACCCACCCACTGGCGCGGTACTGGGCGACCAAGAACAAGGGCTTCGCCTCCCGGAGCAAGGCCTTGCGCAAGGCCGAGGCGGCGAAGCACAAGCACAAGGAGGCCGAGAAGCTGCGCGCGGCCACTGGGCCAGCAGCCTACCAACGCTTCCCTGCTCACGTTGCTGTTTCGGACGCTCACGCGGTACGAGCCTTTCTTGTTCGACCGCATCGCCGCCCCCATTCTCAATAGCCACGCGCCGGCGGGGACCATGTGGATCGGCAAGACCACGGTCGGCAAATCCACGGCATCCAAGACGATCGGCTTCGTTGTTTCGGCCTACCCGATTGAGAAGCGCCGTCGCGCTGACATTCGCCCGAGCGCCGTCGCGGCGAAGAATATTGACTTCCTGCGACTGGAGCCTTCCATCGCAGACGACAACGTGCTCACCAAGTGGGACCCCGACGAGATCAAGGCGTTCCTCGACCCCGGCGAGGAAAACGCGCTGCCTTGGGCGAAGTGGCAGCGCGCGGGAAAATGCCTCTCTCGGAAGCGACTTTGTTTAAAAGCATTTAACATGGTCCCCAAAAGTTTTCCAGAGGCGAGCCGGTGCGGATGGCGTCCGCGCGCCGCGCAGGTGGTGCGGCGCCTCCTTCGAGCAGAACCAATTCCGTCAGGTATGCGTCAACCCGCGCAACAACGAGTTCGAGGCGAAGGTCCGTTCCGTCAGCAGGGATAATGAAGAGGTTTCGTTCGTTGACCTCTTCAAGACCACCGACTGCAATTTCGCCGGCGCAATGCAGAGCGGCTGCGAAATGGCGGACGTGGAGCTGTGCATGGCGAGGTCTAACGTCGAGCTTCTTGCGCAGAACTGAGTCTACTTGCGGCTGGCCTCCGCGTCGAGAGACCCAGTCCCGCGATCCCGTTTCCAGCGCCCGCGAAGCCAGATCTTTCCGCGCCCGAGACGACCGCCATCATCAGAG
Source organism: Prorocentrum cordatum (assembly GCA_963575745.1). NCBI lineage: Eukaryota > Dinophyceae > Prorocentrales > Prorocentraceae > Prorocentrum > Prorocentrum cordatum. The sequence continues at coordinate 359,946 of CAUYUJ010010302.1, read as the reverse complement.
CCTTCAAGAAAGACCAGACTTGCATTCTATTAGATGACGACCAGCACGTGAGGTGGGCTGTTGCCGCGATGAAGAACGTAGCTCGGGGCGAAGATTTGGGTCGTGCATTGACGGTCCGCGGCCCGACGCTGTTCGTCGAGGGCGCGCCCGCGAGACGAAGCTTCACAGACGTTGCCGCACAGCCGCTGGGCGACGGGCAGGGAAGCGACGGGCACTCGCGCGTGCGCGCCGGTCAGCCGACTGGCGCCGCGTGCCCAGCGCTCGAAAATGAGCGCGAGATCGACGAGCACGTGGCTGCCGGCCGCGCTCGCCAGCAGAGCCCCTGGGATCGCGCTGCTGCCCAGGAGATCGACGTCTCCTCGCCGCCGCCGACAGCAGCGAAGCGCGGCGTCAAGCGCTTGCGCTGCCCCAGCGCGCCCGCCCTGGACGACGAGGAGCACGAAGGGGCCGCCCAGGTGACGAGGGAGAGCGCCCTCGATCGTGGGAGGGCAGCCCGCGGTGCGCGCCTTGACTTCCCCCCCCGGTGCGCCTGTCAGCCGCCGCTTCAGGCGGCGCCCACCTTTCCGCTAGTGAGCGAGGGATAGAATTTTGATTGAACCGAGCGCAGTGGAATCTGCTGCGCTGGCGCGCACGCCGATGCGCGGCCCGCCTTTGCTTTCCGAGCGTGACCCAGGTGGCGTAGCTCTGGAGTGTTTTCTGCGCTGCGAAACGTCGGGCCATTGCGCCGCGAGTGCCCGAGCGAGATGTACGCGGCCACGCATGTCAGCTTCAGCTTGTAATGACGTTGCGGCTTGCGCAAAACGACGTTCGTCTTCGCCATGGTTGTTGCTTGGAGTGGGCAGTGTAGCGGAAAGCAAGCGCATGGAGAAAACGGCAGTCGCGCGAGCAACGTGATAATTTGCAGCACAGAGGTCTGAGGCGTTGAAAGCGTCGCGCTTGCCTGCTGAAGCGGAGGAGGGAGGGGGAGGGGGCAGGAAGGCGAGGAGGGAGGACGAGGAGGAGAGGGAAAATGATTAGGAAAAATGCTGTGTTGTTTTTGGCTCGTGATTTTGCTGATCTGTATCATCGCTGGCAGAGACTGCAAGACGTTGGCCAGTCTCTGCCAGAGATCAGTGAAACAACAGCGCTGTGAGTAATATATCCGTAGGGCTTCGCCCCCTGCCGCGGCCCCCTCTTTCGAAAAATGGGCAATGGAAGAGCGAAGTCATGAGGCTTTGGCTTCGCCGTGAATCAGTGTCGGGGTTTGCTTGTTTTTGGGGCCTGACCCTACGGATCTGCGCGAGGGGCGCCACCGAATTTTTAGAAATGTGGCAAATCCCTTGTGTTTTTGAACCCTGACCGAATCTCAGAAATGTTCGAATCTCTTATGTTTTTGGGCCATAACCCCGCCAATCTGCATGGGGGGGGCTGCCGGATTTCAGACATGTAGGAAATCCCGTGTGTTTTTGGACCCTGGCCCCGCCGATCTGCGTGAGGGGGGGCACCAGATGTTGGACACGTGGCAAATCCCTTGCTTTTTTGGGGCCATGTCCATGCTGATCTGGGTGAGGGGTGCCACCGGATTTTAGAAATGTGGCACATCCCTTGTGTTTTTGGACCTTGACCCCGCCGATCTGCGTGAGGGGTGCCACCGAATTTCAAAAAAATGTATCAACTTTTTTTGTGGTTTTGGACCGTGACCCCAACGATCTGCGTAGGGGATGCCACCGGATTTCACAAATGTGTCAAATCCTTTCTGTGTTTTTGGACCCTGACCCCGCCCATCTGCGTGAGGGGTGCCACCGCATTTTACACAAATGTGGCAAATCCCGTGTGTTTTTGGACCCTGACCCAGCCGATGTGCGCGAGGGGTGCCACCGAATTTTAAACAAATTTGTCAAATCCATTGTGTTTTTTGACCCTGATCCAGCAGATTTGCGTGAGGGGTGCCACCGAATTTCAAACAAATGTGGCAAATCCCTTGTGTTTTTGGCCCTGACCCCGCCGATCTGCGTGAGGGGTGTCAATTTTTATCCCCCCCAGCAATTCAGACATACGATTTGGGCGTGTTGAAAATGCCAGTTTTGGGCCTCCCCCCTCGCGCGGTCCATCAACAAAGAACAGTAAGCAGCGAAAAGCATGACTGTAACAAGGAACAGCAGCAAGAAGCAGAACCGCAACATTGGAAACTGGAAGCTGCAACTGGTACAGGAAGATGCGAACCTCCGGCCTACAGCCTGGTGGTCCCACAAGGGGGCCGGCGGATACATGCACACATGTATATATAGTCTTTTGTTTACATGTGGTTTGTCTGCCTCGAGATGTCGGGAGGGCCGTCTCCTTAAATGTTTGTGCTCAAGCTTGAACAGGCCCACGCCCATGCTCGCAGCGCTCTCCCCCTATCTCGGATACGCTTCTCAGATCACTGTATCCTACCTTTCCCGCTGCCCATCGGCGCCGCCGTGCCCGGCTTGTCCGAGCTGCCCGGCGACTCACGCGCGCCCGACGTGCGCGGCGCGCCCGGCCTGTCCGGGTGCCCCGGCTCCTGTGCAGGCCGAGCGTCCTGTGAGCGAGGCCCCCTGAGCTGCTGAGAGCGCCCTGGTGCCGATCAGCTTGTGGCGGGTGGCCCTGGCCGTCGTGTGCAGCTCCGTGCTCGGCAGCCTGAGCAGTTGCGCCGCCCGCAGCCTCGTCCAGATCGCGACGCCGCGCCACAAGGCCCCTGAACCCGATGGCGGCGCTACAGCCGGATCGATGGGCATGGGTACTCTACGCCGGCGACCGGCTCTGGCATCAGCGTCTGGTGTTGGGTCACTTGCGGTCACGGGCACTGAATCCGATTGAACCTCCGAGGCTCGTGATATGCACTCCAGACGGCGACGTGTACGATGAGGACTACTCGGGCCAGTCCGCTGACATTGCCGCGGTCCGATTTTGCGCAGACCGAGGTCTGCCTCCTGGCGTCGCGGCCGCAGACAGCTACCGCTTCAGGCGGGCCCCGACCGCTGCGGAGGAGACCGCCTTTGAGACGGCGGGCGAGGCCTACGCGGCGGCAGTGCTCGCAGCTGAGGCGGCCGCGGCCGGGCGGGTCTTCGCGGCCCCTGCTGCCGGGTGTCTGGTGCCTTTCGCCGCGGGAGGCGGCCCCGCTGGCGCGCCCGCGGCGGCTGGTGCCGCGCCCGGCGCCCAGATCGTGGCTGCCGCCGGCGCGGCGCCTCTGGCACCCGCGGCGGGTGTCGCCGGCGTGGCTGCCGCCCAGTGGGTTGCGGTGGAGAGCACGACCTTCGCCAAACGTGGTGATCCTGTCGTGCTCCCGGCGAACGCTGTCGCGCACGGCGACCTCGCCATCATGCAGGCGCCCGGCGGACTCAGTGTCGTGGTCAGGAACATCCAGTCCATGGACGCGGCCGAGTTCGCAGCCCTGGAGGCGGTGCGGGACCCTCGCATCTTGAGCGGCTCGGCCTACGTCTTGGCCCGGCCTCGTCGCGGCTGGAGCGACGTGTGCAAGGAGCTCGAGGAGACCGCCTACCCCTCGTGGACGGCACCAGGGCCCCGCACGGTGAAGTCGTGTGCGGAGTGGCTCGAGAGGCGGTCGTCTACGCCCGTGGCGCACCATCGGCAGTTCGTGAGCGTGTTCGGGCTGAAGCCGGACTCGTGGGGGGTCGAGATCCACGGCACCGCGCTTCGCGTGCTGGAGGAGGCGGCCGTCTACGACGGGGTGAACATCTGCGATCTGGCGGGCATCGAGTCGCTCCTGCGCAAGGCTCAACTCTCAGAGCACGTCTACTGGATGGACTCCATGGGGGCCCCCGAGAAGGCGGGGAAGGACAAGAAGCCCAACGCCTCGACGGTGACTTTCGTCGGCCTCATGGACGAGGCAGCCATCTTCTCTGGCCTCAACAAGGACACGGGTTCGGCCATGGTTTGCCCGGTTCTGCTGGATCACGTGGCTCGCGAGGTCGAAAAGGATGCCGCGATTTTGAAGCAAGTTCGGAAAGCCAAGAAGGAGCGCGCAGCGCTCCTCAAGAAGCAATGACGGTGCAGCACGGCCCAGGTGAAGCCTCTAGCCTGGTGCCAGATCGAGAGGCCGCCCACCGCGGCGAGATGCGGCCATCCCCTGAGGGCGCCATGCTGAGCGATGCCTGTGCTGATCGGCAGCGCGACCTCCTTCCTCTTCCTCTCTCCTGCTTGCGTGAGCCGGGTCCCGCCTCGCCAGTTTTTTCTCGGCCGACTCGGCGCCGCCACCTCCGTCAGGCCCACTCAGCTCGCTTTGCGGAGTCGGTTGCCTCGAGTTTGAATCAATTTTTCACAGGAGGGCCCCCTAAGGGGGGATCATGCTCTCCCAGTGCGGCTCAGCTCGAGGCTTGTCGTCTCATCCGCCGTGCTGTGGATCGCTTAGGACCCCCCCCCCCAGGGCTCTCTGGCGCGGGAGCACTTAGTGAGCTCTGCGCCCGGCGCTCATACGGTGGTGAGCCGGCCACCCTGGCGCCGCTCGGCCCAGACAATGTCTGCCTCCTGGACCTCCCGTCCCCTGGTAGCTTCCCTAAGCCTCTAGGTGACTTGCTTGGCCCCGATGGGTGAAACCTTGGTCGAAAAGCTAGATAGCAAGATTTTTCCTGAGCGCCTTGCGCGCGAAAAGAGGCCCGCGATGGCCTCTCTAGGCCGTGTGCTGACCCTGCTCTCCGACGTTCTCCCCGTTTGTATGCCTCGGTCCTAAAGCGGCTCCGAGAGGCCGGCCTGGTGGTATGGGGGTTAGAATGCAAAGCGACGGTTGAGATCTTCGCCATTTACAAGAAGTCAGGGAAGTTTCGAGTCATTATTGACGGTCGTATCTCGAGCTGCTGGGTCGACGACTCTGACGCCGTGCACTTGGCAAGTGGGTCCTCGTTCGCATCCATATCTGTTGACTCTAAGGGCCCCATCTGCGTCGGCGGCGTCGATGTGGCCAACGCGTTTTACAACGTCGCCCTGCCTGAGGGTCTCCAGGAGTTCTTCGGTCCCCCCTGGGCCCGCGCTGGACAGGTGGGGGCATCTGATGTGAAGGGGGCCCCGGTGACCCCCGACACTTACATCGCCCCCCTCTTCACCGCGATCCTTATGGGTTGGAAGCTCTCACTGCGGCTAACGCAGCGTACCCTGGAGATCCTCTCGAGGCGGGCCCCGGGCATCGAGGAGGCGAATGCCCTGTTCGACGGACGCCCGGCCCCGCCTCTGACGCCGCTGATCCACGCAGAGTACGTCGATAATTCTATCGATCTCAGTCAGTGTCAGCGGGCCTCCGGAGATGCTGCCCGCGCCGTCTCTTCGGAGCTCGCGCGTGCCCGTCTGCCTGTGCACCCGGTGGAGGACACGAGGGGAGGGGCGACCCTGGGGTGGACTTTCTCGGATGACTTGGCCGAGGTCGGAGTCAACCCTGCTACCTGCTGGAAACTTCGTCTTGGGTTCCAGGAGTTCGCTTGTCGGAAGTATGCTTCGGGAAAGATTGTCGAGATCCTCGTGTCCCACTTTGCCACCCGTGCCCTGCTTGCCCTGTGGTCCGCAGGGAACGTTTTTAGTCCTTGCTATGATGATGATGTTGGGACTATTAAACAAGTCCCATCTTACCACTATCTTAAATCATTGATATTTTCATGTGTTCGACTGTGTTTCGTCAGTTGTACGAGGTAGTGTGTATATTACGCTTGCCGCTTGCGCTGTTGCCATCAATTATAAATCCCCCTTCCCCCTTATCCCCCCCGTCTTTTCCATTAATGTTCCCTGATCCTCCCCCTCCTCCTCCTCATCCTCTTCCTCCTCATCCTCTTCCTCCTCTTCCTCCTCCTCCGCGTATTCCTCCTCCTCCTCCCCCTCCCTCCGCCTCTTTTATATGCCGAATATTACCTGCTCCTCCTGATCCTCTCTTCCTCGCCCCCCCCCACCCCCCCCCCCCCCCCCTCCTCCTCATCCCTCCTCGCCCTCCTCTTCGCGTCGTTGTGCTGTTTCTGTTGCCGCTGCTGTCGCCTCGCCGCTCGACAGTTTTTTTGGCTCCATGGAGCCGCCCAAGGGCGCCAGGCGCGGCGCCCCCAGGGGCAAGGGGTTTAGCGACGCGGGAGAGTTGGCCCGCATATGGCGGGCAGTGCATCGCAGCGGCCCAGATAAGCGGGGGCCCCAGCGCTTCTGGGAGAGGAGGAGGAGGAGGAGGAGGAGGAAGAGGAGGAGGAGGAGGAGGAGGAGGAGGAGGAGGAGGAGGAGGAGGAGGAGGGGGGGGGAGGGAGGAGGAGGAGGAATGAGGGGGAGGAGGAGGAGGAGGAAGGAGGAGGAGGGGGGGGGAGGAGGAGGAGGATGGGGGGAGGAAAGGGGGATGAAGGAGGAGGATGGAGTAAGGAGGAAAGAGGAGGAAAGGAGGGGGTTGGCGGTGAGATGGAGGAGGAGGAGTAGGAAGGAGGAGAGAGGGGAGGGGAGGAAGAAGAATAGGGAGATGAGGGGAAAGGGAAAAAGAGGTGGGGGATGAATCAGGAAGAAAGGAAAGAAGGGAAGAGAAGTGAAAGGAGAAAGCGAGAAAGAAGAGGAGATGAGAGAGAGAGAGAGAGAGAGAGGAGGAGAGAAGAGAGAGCGATAGAGAGGGAGAGGAGAGAGAGAGAGAGATAAGAGAGAGAGACCGTAGCGAGAGGAAAAGAAGAGAGAGAGAGAGAGGAGAGAGAGAGAGCGAGAGAGAGAGAGAGAGAGAGAGAGAGAGACTCATAGCTGTGCATACACATGTATATAATTATTGTTATATACATAGATGTGAGAGGGCGAGGGAAATCAAGAAAGTGAGCGAGAGGGAGAAAGGGAGACATATAGGTAAAACTATAGAAATATAGTAAGAGAGAGAACTATAGAAAGAGAGAGAGAGAGAGAGAGAGAGAGACATAGAGAGAGATATGGAGAGAGAGAGAGAGAGAGAGAGAATTGGAGAGAGAGAGAGAGATAGAGAGAGAGAAGGAGAGAGAGAGAGGAGATGTGAGGAGGAAGTGAGGGCAAACAACAAATGGCAGAAAAGAAAGTGTTGCTGAGACACAGGACAAGGGGGGGTTGGAACAATATCGTCGCTATGAGAACAAAAAAAAAAAGAGGGGGGCAAAGCAGGGGGAGGGAGGGATAGAGAGGTAGGATAAATACGAAATGGGTTGAGGAAGGCGAGGAGGACCTAGCAAGGGATGGAGGGCTGAGGGGATACGGAAGGAGGGGAGAGGAGAGGGGGGAGCGCGCCGAGGGCCGCGTACCACCTTGACCCCGACGCCGCGCCCGACCCGTCCAAGATCAAGAACCATGTCAAGATGCTGAGAGCCACCCGTGAATTGATCAAGGATTTCGGAGGCGTTCC
>CAUYUJ010010302.1:198890-348890 GCA_963575745.1 Prorocentrum cordatum | reverse complement strand
AACCGCGCGCGCGTCAGGGCGTCCGACTCTTAAACCATAAACCCGAAACCCAACCGCCTCCTCCGGTTCTTCTCCCGCTTGCCACGTGCCAGATTACTTGGTTCGCGCAGTTGTCATTGTCACTCATATATTTCACTGAAAATATTGGCAACGGCGCTAAACGCGCGGCGTCGGCATCATCAAACGCATGTCATGTATGGAATGGAAGAAGAAACGCATCTCATACACAACGCATTCTAAACTTTTCTACATCCTCATCATCCAGTGTAAAAAAGGCAAACTTTACATGATCATGTATCATGCATCATGGACCTATCATGATGATGGGACTATAAAACGCACCCCCAGGACCACAGGGTAGGCGCGAGCTCTTGTGCGTGTTCAATGCCGCCTACTCGTTTATAGAACATGCAGGTGATTCTGCGGTGCCACTCTAGCCCTCGGTGAAAAGAGAGTTCACGTGGGCCAGCCACCTCATCGTCGTCGCCTCGCGTGACCTGTCTGCTCCGTGGGCCTCCGAGGTCTCTGTCGTGGACGCCTCTAGTTGGGGCATGGGAGCTTGTGCCCAGGACTTGGACCCCCGCGTCGTCGCGGACCTTGGCAAGCTCAACGAACGATGGAGGTTCACACGGGATGAAGAAAAGGGTTGGTGTCCCCGGGATTCCGCTCTGATGGCCGCCCGCCTCGGGGGTTACCACGCGCCTCCTGTCTCGTCGCCGCGGCCGGATCCGCCTCAGCCTGGCGGTTGACCCTCGAGGGGGCCGCTCGCACTGGGTGGCACTCGCTCCGAAGACGTTGCTCCTGACTGCTCTGGGGGTCCTCCCGCTGGGCGCCCGTTGGGCTCGTCGCCCTTGCCGGATTCGTCTCCTGATGCCTTCCCCCCGATCCCGCCCTCGGTCTGGGGCGGGGAGTGGCGCCTCGTGACCTCCTGGTCATGGGCCCGCTCCGAGCCTCAGGTTTGCCTTGAAGGTCGGGCTATGGTCTGGTCTACCAAGCGATGCACCCGTTCGTTAGCCTCGTTTGGTCGGCGGAATCTTCATCTGGGGGATTCTATGGCGCCTATTCTGGCGATCACGAAGGGGCGATCCTCGCCCAGGGGGATAATGCCATTCTGCCGGCAGCGCGCCGCGCTTGCCCTCGCGTCCTTCTCCTACCACATATGGCGTTGGGTCCCGTCTGAGCACAACGCCAGCGACCCCCCGTCCCGCAGCGTGCGCCTGGCTCGAGCGCCGGCCAGCAATCGCCTGCCTGGGCCTCCACCCGGGCTCGAGGCGTTGGTCCCAGCTCCGCCGCCGCGCGCGGATGCTCCTGTGACCTGGAGCGCGGCTGCTTGCGCCGCCCGCGAGCGCCGCGTCCGCTCCGCCGGTCGCGCCCTCGGGGGCGCTTTCGACGGCTTCGGCCCCTCTGGCGACGTGGGCTCGGACAGCCAGGACGGGCGTCCTTGTGGCGTGGAGCCGGCCGACGGCTATCTCGGCCCCATCGGCAGGGGCCGCGCAGGTGGCACGCTCCGCACGAACCCGAGCATCCATCCACTACCTCCTCTTCCACGGCGAGGTGGTGGACCTCGCGGCGGCGCTGCTGGCAACGCTCATGGTCTACACTCCTCGCGTGACTCGGCGGACCTCAGAGCCCCCTCGGGCCCGCTGGGCCCCGCTGGGCTTCGGGAAGCTCCCGTCATCCCGGATGCGACCTCCCTGGCCGTGGACGATGGCGACGCTGATCTTCGCCGAGCTGCTGACCCGGGGCCCGACCGAGGCGGCCCCGATGACTCCCCTGAGCTTCGTGTTCCGCTGCCGCCCCTCGGAGCTGCTGAGGGCCCGCTGCCGGGACCTCATCGTGCCGCCCCGCGGCGACCCGGCCGCCCTGCAGAAGGGGGACTTCCTGATCAACCCTCTCGTGGGCGATGCGCCGAGCATGACTGCCGTGTTCAACGAGAGCCTCCTGCGCGACAGCGTCGAGCTTGCCGGGGTCGTCCAGATCCCCAAGGTGATCAAGCGCAGAGGCCTGCCCCAGCAAGCCGTGTTCGCGCCGCCGCTGTCCGCGCAGGCGCCACTCCCCCTGTGCCAGCTCAGGCACAAGGGCGCCAGCCACGAGACTCTCGGCGGCGGCCACGGCACGACCGGGGCGACGAAACGCGGCCTGTGGCAGTCGGACGCTTTCCTCCGCCGGCGCGCCGAGGCCGGCCGCCGGAACGAGCTGCTGCAGCGCCTCGACGTTCCCATGCGGCAGGCCGCCGCGGTGGATGCCGAGCGACTGTCGTTCGTAATCCCCGCGCCATCCCGAGCCTGCTTGTTGCGCCAGAGGAAGGGTTTGCACTAGAACTTTTTGCTGGCCAGGCTCGCTGGTCATCCGCCTGGCGCTCGACCCCTGGCCTCCGACGTATACTTGTGTTTGCCATCGATATCCGACACGTGCCTGCCCATGACCTTACGAATCGGGCCTTGGCCCGCCTCGTCCGCGGCTGGATTCGCTCGAACCTGGTGAGGGCCCTGTGGCTCGGGACCCCGTGCGCCACCTTTTCAATTGCAGACCGGGAGGGCTGGAGGTCTAGGCAGTACTCTGGTGGAGTTCCTGGTCTCTCGGGCCACGTCCTGTCCAGGGTCCAGGAGGCCAACGAGTTGAGCTCTATCTCTGCAGGTTTCTTTCGTCTGGCTCGTACGATGATGGTTCCTGTTACTATCGAGAACCCTCATACGAGTCGTTTGTGGTCTATGCCCGCCTGGTCTCAGATCCTGAAATATTCAGATATTGACGCTGCCGTTTTAGATTATTGTGCCTGCGGCATGCCCTGGAGAAAGAGGACCAGGTTCGTGTCGGCCAACGTCGTTCTCTCTCACCTCCCCTTCAAGTGCCACGGTGCCAAGGTCTGTGACTTTACCGGCAAGCCCCATATCTGTCTCCAGGGTCATGATGATAATCACGTGCATCGTACTAAAATCGCCGAGCCGTACCCCCGGAAGTTGTGCATTGAGATCCTCAAGGCATATGCGAGTACTATCCTCTCGAATCTTCAGTGTACGACAGTGGTTTAGCTTGCTGCGTTTTTGGGTTGTGGGCTTAATACGGCATGCCAGTTTTACCTTTGGCTGGGAAAGGCGTCTTTGGGAGCTGGGCAACCGGTTACCCTGAGTATAAAGGTACGTGTGCGTGTGCTCTGGCGTCGAGACTCTTGGCGAGATCAGCACACAGATCGAACCCTGCTGGCGAGAAAAAGCCATCTGGCCCGTCAGGCACATCGGCGAGCATACATAGTCCTTTGTTTACATGTGGTTTGTCTGCCTCGAGATGTCGGGAGGGCCGTCTCCTTGACTGTCTGTGCTCAAGCTTCCCACGGTCTCCGTCCGCTATGCGTTCTGCCACCCCAAGCCACCCTCTTTCTGCCGCCTTTTAAGGACAAGAAGTCCCCACGTCCCGTGTGCTGTGCAGTATCTGTTTAGGGGAGCTGGGCAACCGGTTACCCTGAGTATAAAGGTACGTGTGCGTGTGCTCTGGCGTCGAGACTCTTGGCGAGATCAGCACACATATCGAACCTTGCTGGCGAGAAAAAAAAACATCTGGCCCGTCAGGCACATCGGCGAGCATATATATATATATGGTTACGAGCGATATATATATATATATATATATATATATATATATATATATAATATATATATATACATACATACATACATACATACATACATGCATGCATGCATGCATACAAACATACATGCATGCATGCATACATACATACATATATACATATATATAGAGATCTTATGATGTTTCTGAATTTGCAGATTTCTGGCAGAGATTGCGAGAAGTTGGCCAAACTCTGCCAGGTATCAGCAACTAGCAGGGACATCAGAAAAGTGCAGAGCTTTCATTCCCCAAGGAAGGAGAAGGAGCAGGAGGAGGAACAGGAGGATGAGGGGGAGGAGGAGGAAAAAGGGCAGAATGAGGAGGAGAGAACGATCAGCGATTTGTTGTGGGTTTTGGTGGTTTGGGGGCGCTGGGGTGGGTGGGTGGGTGGGTGGGTGGGTGGGGTGGGCGGCATGCATGTATGTGCATATATATATACACATGTATACGACCATCCTTCGGGTGATAAGGAGGTTGGGGGAGAGGAGCTGGAACCAACATCTGACTCAATCGATCTCACTATCGATCTCATTCAACGGGACTGCACGGGACATTTGTCGATCTCACTATCGATCTCACTATCGATCTCACTCAACGGGACACCACGGGACACCGCGGGACACTTCTTGATCTCATTCTCGATCTCACTCTACGGAACACCATACGGCACCACGGGACACCTCGGGACACCACATCGATCTCACTATCGATCTCACTCAACGGGACACCACGGGACACCTGTTGATCTCACTATCGATCTCGTTTTTTGGGACACTTCGGGACACCACGAGACACCTCGGGGCACCACATCGATCTGAGTATCGATCTCACCATCGACTACACTATTGATCTCACTTTTTGGGACACCACGGGACACCTCGGGGCACCACATCGATTTCAGTATCGATCTCACTATCGATCTCACTATGGATCTCACTATCAATCTCACTATCAATCTCACTCAACGAGGCACCACGGTGGGACACCGCGAGCCACCGCAGGACGGACGGACGGGGGAGAATCATTTGTCTTGATTTCGCTCCAGCAACGGCGGACACCACGGGACACCTCGGGGCACCGCGGGACACCGCCAGACGGACGGACGGACGGGGGAGAGTCATTTGTCTTGACTTCGCCCTGGCAGCGGCGGACACCACGGGACACCGCGGGGCACCGCGGGACGCCGCGGGACGCCGCCGGACGGACGGACGGACGGACGGACGGGGGAGAATCATTGGTCTTGGCTTCGCCCAAGCAGCGGCGGGTTCATTCCTCTCGCGCGCCCACGCAGCTTCAGGGGGCGCCTCCGGGGCGCCAGACAAGATCACGCCCGCAGGCCCGCGGTCGCCCCCACATTGCCCACCGCGCTCCCGAGGCGCTCCAGGAAGGCTCCCGGACGACCCAGCCGCGCCCCAGACGATTCAAGCAAGCCCTCCTCCTCCTCCTCCTCCTCCTCCTCCTCCTCCTCCCCCTCCTCCTCCTCCTCCCCCTCCTCCTCCTCCGCCTCCTCCTCCTCCTCCTCCTCCTCCTCCTCCTCCTCCTCCTCCATCGCCGATGAGGGCCCGAGAGCCCACCCCGCTCGGGGACGTGCGGATTCGCTGTCGGGTGCCTGTCGCCGACGCATCGGCGGTGCATCGTCGATTCCAGTGCGAGGCGGCCCCTAAAGCGGGCCACAAGAAGCAACAATCATGAATCATAATTTGTCCGTCGGGTCTTGATGCTTTGGGAGTCTTCTTCCGCCTGTTCGGCTTGCCGGCGCTCCAACCCCGCCCCACAAGCACCACCACCCGCGTCAAGACGGTTTCAGGAGCTTCGCCCAGGCGCGCCCAGAGCATTCAAAAGGTTCCAAAGCCGCTCCAAAACACTTCCAGGATAGCCCAACAGGGCACCGAGTTGCGCCCGAGTCGCCGGAAAATCACTGCCAGACGACCGCATCTGTCTCCAGACCCCCCCAGAAATGAAACTCCCAAGGGACTTACAGATTTTTACCTCTCGGGCTCGGGAGCCCACTGAAACCTTCCTGGGACCGGCCTGGCGCAGGCTGGAAGCCTTCGGAGGCCGTTCACAAGGCATCTTCGGCGCTCTCGGGGTGTGGTGGACGGATCTGGTAGATTGTCGTGCCGATGTGTGTACCGTTTGTGCGCCCACGGAGCCACCTTGGGGGCCACGAGGGCGCCCTTGGGGTCACTGGGGCGCCAAGGGAAGCTCAAGATGGCCGAGTCCAATTGGACACACTGATATCCAAAGGCCCCCGAAAGCCCCAAGAGAGGCCCAGTACGGTTCAAGGATAAAGGTGTCCCGCGGCGCTTCTTCGACGGCCCGGGGAAGGCCGAAGCGGAGCTCAGGAAGCGCACGTTGTCCCGAGAGGCTCCCAACACGCCACAAGCTTCCAACATATCGCCCTGCACTTCCTCCTCCTTTCTTTCGTCGTCGTCAGCCAGCCAAGCAGCATATGAAACTATCTGTTATCCCGATGAGGGGGCCGACAGTGAAACCGCGAATTTTATGTTTGGATAACCACGCCGTCGCGAGGCACGCCTCCGCCCTCAGCCTTCAGCGCTCGAGTGGTCACCGTGCCTGCACGCTCATACATGCTATAAGGACATATCCTGGCGGCGGGTTTTCAATGATGAGGTAAACTGTAGGAGACAACGATATATGTCATATATGCAGTCATCTTCCGTTCATCACCTCATAGCCTCCTCAGCCGATGAAAAAGTCGTCGTCGTCATCGTCGTCGTCGTCGTCATCGTCTACGTTCTGTCGTCTGCGTCGTCGTCGTCGTCATCGTCGTCGTTACCATCGAGGAAGGCCCTAGATTCAATGCGCCCCAAGAAAGGTCCAATCTGTTCCACGAGAGGGCTCCAGAAGGCTCAAACTTGCCCCTTTTCTAGAGGACAATGTACCTGTTCAGCATATTCGCCCTTGGTGTCTTACGAGAGTCCAAGACGGCCCAAGAGGCTCCCAAGATCGCCACAAGGCAGCCCAAGAGGCCCCCAAGAGGTCCGCAGGACGGCTTAGGAGGGCCCAAAGGGAAGCATTCCAGACCGCCTAACAGACCCAAAAGACGCCCCAAGAGGGTCCCAAGAAGACCCCACAGAAATTCCCAAGAAAGGTATGTCGTCCGCAATCATTGGAGCAAGCTAGCATGTTTAACATATCCGCTCTTTCGGTCTGAACAGCGTCCGCGACGGCCCAAGAGGCCCCAAGATCGCCCAGAGACGGCCCAAGAGAGCCCCAAGACGGCCCAAGAGCGCCCAAAGACGGCCCACGAGGCGGCCAAGTTCGCCCGAGAGAGCCCCAAGACGGCCCAAGAGGGGGAACACGAACCGACAATTCGAGCCTTCCGCCCCGCGGGTTCGGAGGAGCAATGCTTTGGCGCTGTAGCGCTGCATTTTTCCTGGCCCATAGCTTGGCGACAGATCACCGGTCGACCGGTCGATGAGAGCGGAGGAGGAGGAATGAGGAAGGGGCAGGAGGAAACAGCGAATGTTGACTTGCATCTGCATCTAAGGGGTAAATCGACCAGCAGGGCCCATGCCACGCCAGTGGGATAGGGATCGGTTAAACGATGCCCAGTTGGCCTCCTCCTGCTCTTCGAGCCGACAGTCGCGGAGCGCGTTGTCGTCGCGCGCCCCGCGGGCTCGAAGGAGCAATGCTATGTGGTGCAGAGTGCCGCGAGGGCCGATCTCAGCCGCAGGAGAAAATTGTTTGTTCTGCAGGTTTGCATGTGCGGGTTCCTTGACGCGAGTTTCAATGATTGCCCCAAGTGCTCCGCAGCCACGCTCCTTCAGGTACTAACAGTATGTATTTCGGTAGTCACGACAGAGCCAACCGTGTCAGTGCACATCACAGGATGGTTCAGCATGCCATAGCGTCGCACTACATAGCAGTGTCTAGTTGAGCCTAGCACTGCACGTCACGACGTAACAGTGTCTAGCATGGCATTGCATCTCATGATACATCGTGGCGTTCTATGGCATTCCAATGCACGTTAATGAATCGAACAGCACTGTACTGTTTTGCGCTACAGTAAACAGACATCATGCAAACATCACACCCCGTTGTTGCTCTTCCTGTCGTCCTGTTTATTTTAGCCTAGCAGCTCATAACATGGCATAGCATTGCACTGCATTGCATTGCATTGTGTAGCACGGTATGTCGTGTCTGTGCATACCATGCAACGTGGTAGCATCGTTTTTCATAGGAAGCATCGCGTGATCTGGCTCAGCGTACCATCGTATGTATGATCATAACATATCATAGCACATCATGGCATGGCATGCAATGCGCACTATACAATTCATCAGGTTATTGCATTGCGTACAGCGTAGTGACATTGCGTTTTATAGTTTAGCATCGTGTATCGCGGCATTCCAGACGTTAGTGCAACACGAGAGACAGGTACGTTTACCTTGGCGCTTCCAGGTGCATATCAGTACGACTTCCCTTATCCCCTGTCCCTCTTCCTGACGCGTGCGACGGAAGTGCTTCTGAGTGTTTCGCCAGTGCCTACTAGGGGCTTAACTGCGTGCTCGCCTCCTGCAAGCTTGGCAAGGGAACAACAAAACATAGTCGATGTAACTAGCGATCTCAGCGTCGATCTCGCTCAATCGATCACACTACCGATCGCACTTACGACCTCCTCTGTCGACATCAGAACCTATCACCATCGACATCACTATCGATGCCACTGTTGAAATCATTACATCGATCTCACGATCGATTTCACGATTTAACTTATTGTCGAGCTGACCACCGATATCACTATCAATTGCAGTCGATCTCACCATCGATCTCATTATTGATCTCACTCAATCGGTCTCACGATCGATCTCAGTGCTGTTCCCACTATGCATCTCACGATAGATCCGATGCTCTCTTGGGCTGTGGTGGCGCTCTGTTTGGGCTCTCTTGGGCCATTTTGAGGCTCTTTGGAGGCTCTGGAAACCCGGGGGGTGCGTTGAGCAGCTCGTCTACCCCCCTCCCCGAGCCCGGCCCCCCCCTCTAATCCGATGTTGGACGCCTGGGGAGGGGGGCAACGGAGAGTGGGACACCCACATGTCTCACACGCCTTGTCACCCCGGGCAAAAGCGAGGGTCGGCTGACGCCTTCACCCAACCTCATCATTCCTGTCCCTTCCCCGTTCTCGCCTGTGGATGATCCCACTGTGCTGTAACGCTTCCCTGGCCTGCGCTAGAACCTGAGCGCGCGCGAAGCGCGCGCGTGGTTTCCAGTGTATACATATGTGTGTTTATAGACATACATACATACATACATACATACATACATACATACATACATACATACATACATACATACAAACGAACAAACAAACAAACAAACAAACAATCATACAAACATACAAACACACAAACATACAAACATACAACCATACCTATACGACCACCCTTCTGGTGATAAGGAGGTTGTGAGGGGGGGAGAGGGGGGGGAACCAACATCTGACTCAATCGATCTCACTATCGATCTCATTTCACGGGATACCACGGGACACTTGTCGATCTCATTATCGGTCTCACTATCGATGATCACTCAACGGGACACCGCGGGACACCTCTCTATCTCGCTATCGGTCTCACTATCGATCTCACTACTGATCTCACTCAACGGGACACCATAGGACACCACGGGACACCTCGGGACACCACATCGAGGGCCAAGGGCCTCCCAGGGGCCAGCCGCATGCGGGCCGAGGAACATTTTCTGGTCAGGGACTCGCGATATCCGAGCCTCCACCGCGCCACGCTCTGACTCCCCGGCCGCCCTGCCGAGCCCGTCCGCCATGCCGCGCTGGGCCAAGCTGATGGAGCCCGTGTGGATGGCCCTGCCGGAGCCGCGGGGGAAGCTGCCTCCCGCAGCGCGCGACCAGCCCCGGCCGACTCTGGGCGGCTGCGCTCACGGCGAGCCGCCGTTCCTCCTCCTCCTCCTCCTCCTCCTCCTCCTCCTCCTCCTCCTCCTCCTCCTCTTGCTCCTCCTCCTCCTCCTCCTCCTGCTCCTCCTCCTTCTCCTCCCCTTCGTCCTCCTCATCCGTCTCCTCCTCCTCCTCCTTCTCCTCCTCCTCTTCCTCCTCCTCCTCATCTGCTTGGCAATCTCTTCGGAAGCTCGACGGGCAGCGGTCCACAGCAAAAATCCTCCTCCTCCTCCTCCTCTTCTTCCTCCTCCTCCTCCTCCTCCTCATCCTCATCCTCATCCTCATCCTCATCCTCCTCCTCCCCCCCTCAAGGCGACTCCCACGACGACAAGGTCACCGGCTTGGAGCGGCACGACTCCGAGGACGCGAGCACCGTCTACGCCAGCGCCTCCGACGGCAGCGCGAACGGCTGGCGCGGCGCGGAGCTCCCGCAGCTTGCGGAGCGGGGCGTGAGGATGTAGGGGTCCCTATGCGAACCCTACCCCTACCCCCCACGAGTTTTGAGGGGGAGGGTGGGGTTCACTTCGCTCGGGAGCTCCGGAACGAAGTGAACCCCACCCTCCCCCTCAGGAATCGTGGGGGGTAGGGGTAGGGTCCGCATGTGGCCCCCTAGGATGGTCGTCAAGAACACCTTCATCGACTGCGAGCTGCTTGAAGAGAGCGGCACCTTGCTCCGCAGGCTAGTACCATGTAGCCGATCCCCACCCCCATCCCCATCCCCACCATCCCACCACCCCAGCTGGGGATGTGCGCCTCGAAACTCGAAGGGAGCAGCCCATATCCCCTAGCAAGGGAGGCAACTCGGCCAGTGGTGCCCGGGCCACGCCCGTGGGGATAGGGATCGGTTAGACGATGCTCGGCAGGTCGTCGTCGGCGCCGGCGCTGCATCCCCCGTCGGCAGGCCCCGAGGCGCCGAGGGGAGAGCCACCGTCGTCCTCGGGCGCCGAGAGGCGCACCACGCTGCTGTTCCGCAACGTGCCGTACCTCCTCACACGGGACATGTTCGTGGAGCTCCTGAACTCGCACGGATTTCGAGGCAAATTTGACCTAGTCTACATGCCCATCGATTTCAACACGAACCAGGCGCTCGGCTACGCGTTCGTGAACGCGGTCGATCCCGAGGCCGCCATCGGTCTCCTCCACGTCTTCGAAGGCTTCCAAGCGTGGCCCAGGAAGAGCTCGAAGACATGCGCTGTGTGCTGGGGTGGCCGGCAGGGCTTCGAGAGCAACGTCCGTGTCTATCGCAATTTGACCGTCATGAGGGACGACGCTCCCGAGGCATGGAAGCCAGCGATTTTCTCAAATGGTAATCAGGTGCTCGGGGGGGATCGAAATGTCGACGGAGAGAATGGGGACGAGGACCGACGGCAGCTCGCTGTCCGTTGTGAATCGGGGTAAGTCGGGCATGTCCCTCTACAGGAGGAATATTCAAGAATAGTCGAACAAATAGTCTGGGGACGATTTTTTGTGCTCTTTCGATTCTTTTGTGACAGACTTTTTTTGGCGTTGCTTCCAACATCCGCCCCGTAGGAGGACATGCCTGACCTAAGAATAGGGCTCGCTGTCGGTGTCGTCGCGGGCGGTGTCCCTCAGAAGCATGCGCGGCCTGCGCAGCAGCGGCCGTTGTCGGCACTTGAGCAGCATTCGCTGCTGGGCTTAACTCGGGCATGCCCCTCTACAGGAGGAGTATTCAAGAATAGTCAAATAGTCAGGGGACAACTTGGCCACTATGACTAGTTGTTATTTTTCTTCCGAAATCCGCCTTTAGGAGGACATGCCCGACCTAATGCTGGGCGTCGCCCCCATGTCGCTTCGTTCCTTGCGCGGGCGTGCCGAGGTACCCTTCCCCGCGCCCACCCGGGCGATCAAGAAGTACTGGAAGCGGCACCCGCGCGCCGGCAGCACCACCACGTTGGCAGCCTGAGCGTCTTCATTCGAAGAAGGAAAACAGCACAAACGTGAGCTTTTGGCGCCAACAGTTTATGTTATGCTGTGTTTCCTTCTTCTATTCGTGGGTCGGTGACAGGGCCCGCTGGGGAGGGCCAAGATTTTTTACGTTCCTTTGCGCCGGATTGCCAGAGCTCCCGCCTGCGGGTCGCAGCTCCACGCTTTTCCCGCGCTAGCGTTTATCCGCGCCAGGTTTGTGCGCCATGCTTCTCCCCCCTTGTGCTGCTCGCCCCTCTTCTACACGGACGTGAAGCTTTGTTTTTTTTCGCAGTGCCAGTCCCCTGGTCTCCAGGCAAGTCCGGTGCTGAGTCCCGCTCGCAGGTTGGATTTGGCATCGAACAGCGGTTTGGCTTGTGGTGCGTGGCCAGGGGGGAGTGCTTCTACACGAGCACCCCCCGCTCTTCTTGCCCCCACAGCGAAAGGAACTCAGCTCTCTGTTCGTCTCCTCTTCTTGTTGAATATGAGCCAGTCCTTCTCCCCCTCGTGCTCCTCGTCCAGCGGATCGTCGTCATCCAGGCGATTTTTTTTCGACATGCGTAGTAACTACATTGCAAATCGTCCAATGAATATTTGTGCCATCCAGGCTTTGAGGCGCTGTCTCTGAGAGGGCTTTGAGGCGGTAAGTCTCTGAGATGCGTTCACCGCTGCTGTGCACGGTGAGAATTGGTTTCTAGTCTGCGTGACACCACCTGTTTGTCGCGTGGGCGGGGCATTGCGGAAAGTTAGCCTATACCGGCCACCGCATCACCTCGGCTCCCGACGAGCATGACCAGTTGGCCGCATGGCAGATCGAGAAGACAGGGTCGGTCGGCGGGGAGAGATGAGGACTGATTCTTGGCCTGGATGGGGAGGGTGGGAGGCAAAGAGGAAATCTTCGCAGGCCTAGAGGTTGACACCAACACCAATTTCGGCGGTGTGCCTTCACCGAGGGAAGACGATCCCGATCTCGGTGATGGTGGTAATATTCGGGCTTCCAAGGTGGTCGAAATATCACAACCAACACCGAAATCTACGATCATCTTCCCCCTGTTGAGGCAACCCCCTGTGTTGGTGTTGGTGCCCATTTCCAGGCCTCCAACATCTGCTGCGTGTAGCTGATCTTGGCCCCATCTTCAGGAACTGTCCTCCACACATGGGTGGCTCTCGGCGCTGAGAGGCGCGAGACCACCCAGCTTCACGCAGCGGATCTGCTATTCCCCCTTTGCTGTTCCCGCCTTCGCCCACACCGAGAGGACAGGGTTTGTCTTATGATGTCCCAACCTACTTTAGCCTTGTTCACAAGAAGGAATTTCGAACACCAGACAAGTACCGAAACTCTAGGGTTTTCACGTGTCGGGCCCTGGGATACACTCGTCCGACACTGGTTCGACACTCTTTCGACACTTTTCTGGGTGCTCGAACATATTTTTGGGATGTGGTCCTCAAGTACGCCGGGAGCAACATAAGGCTTGTCACGGAGAGACTTGATGCCATAGTGAGGGGAGAGGCAGTGCGCATGCAGACAAGGTGATCCCGGGGCGGACGCCAGTGATTCGGTTCCTGCGCCATGGTTCGAGCTGTCCGAGGCTTCTGGCCCGCTGTGTAGCGCTGGTGAGGCGCAGTAGCGCTGATGTTTCAGGCCAGACGCAGGCCCTGCAGCGCACCTCCTGCAGCGGTGCAAACCCCACCAGGCATCTGATTTGCGAGTCCTTGCTGGAAACCTCCCTGCAGGACCGCGAAAAGGAGCCGCCATTACATGGCCGCTGGGCAGCAGCGGCAGCAGCAGCCCGAATTGCGCATTGCAATTGTTTTTTGCGAACTTGCTTGGCCGACTCGCCAACGCTAGGGGCGGGGAGGGGGAGGAGGAGGAGGAGGAGGAGGAGGAGGAGGAGGAGGAGGAGGAGGAGGAGGAGGAGGAGGAGGAGGGGAGGAGGAGGAGGAGGAGGAGGAGGAGGAGGAGGAGGCGGAGGAGGAGGAGGAGGAGGAGGAGAAGAGAGGAGGAGGGAGGGGGGGGGGGCGCCGCCCGCCCGCGCCCCGTCCTGGACAGCGCGAAGTCGGGCTCCGTGCCAGCGACTCAAGAGCGCCGCGGTCGCGGGCTCCGCGCGCCAGGGCGAGCGAGGGGCGCAGCCGTTGCTTTCGGAGGCGCTCCCCCAGCGGTCCACGAGGCCTCCGAGATGGTCCAGGGGCGCTCCAAGACCTTTGTGTGATTGCTGCCGGACGGCTTGGGCAGACTTCCGGGGCTGAGCCCCGGACCTCCTGGCGGCGCCAGGGCCGCCATCGGCGCGCTTCTCGCGCAAGGGGAGGAGGGTCCAGCGCCGACCCAAGAAGTCCGCGCGGCCTCCGGAAAGTCTGTGCTTGCTACAGTTCGCCGTGTACTTGCACAGCCACCAGCTCCCTCCGCCCAGGAGGAACGAATTGTTTTTTTTCCCGCATCGTGGGTGACAAGACAAAACAGTACGCGGTTGGGCCAGGCAGTGCAGGACAGGAAATTGCGAAGGTTTCACGGCCGGTGCCGCCAACTCTGAAGGGGGACGACGACGGCGGCGGCGACGATGACGACGCTGACGTGGGTTAGAATCTCAGGGATGCTTCTGGCGGTCTCTTCTGAGCGCTCTCGGGAGCTGCTGGGAAGCAGTCTTGGGGCCTCCTGGGAGTCTCTTGAGGGCCTCTTGGGAGCCTCTTGGGGGCGTCTTGGGGCTTCCTGGGGGCATCTTGGGGGCCTCTTGGGGCCTCTTGGGGCCTTCTGGGGGCCTCCTGGGAGCCTCTCGGAGCCGAGGGCTCGAAATCTCTGTTCGGATCCCCCGTCTGGAAGCTAAGAATGATTATCCGGCCGGCCAGGCGCAGAGAGAAGCAACAGTCAATTTCTACATCTTCGTCGTCATGGTCATCCTCATCTTCCAGCGCTGCCTCGCTCGATTGTGGCATGGATCTAGTGCCGTGGGTCGAACGGACGAAAAGGGCAACGCATGAAGCTGAACAACGGGTAGCACGCTTGAAGTTGTGTGGTTGGGTTGCAGAACGCCGACAAGCGGCAGTTCGCTGGCTTGGACGCACGCGCACCGACAGCGAGTCGTGGGCACAGACTTCTTGCAATTGGGAACCAGAGAACCGTGTCCGGCGGCATGGTTCGGGCCGGACGAAAGGGGGGGATTGGGAAAGGGGGGGTTACGAAATTTGCTGCATGCAGCCGGTTTCGGCTTCACCGAGGGGCTCATTCCTCGATACATAGCTTCCTCCGGCGCCGGGAGGCGCCGGGAAAATCAGCTACGCGAGCTGATTCTCAAACCCCCCCTTTGCTATCCCCCCATTTCGCCCGACCCGAATGGTGGGCAGTGCAAGCGCTGGCTGGAATCAGCTGCCGAGTGCCAGAACCGAGGGCGCTGGAGGCGCCGCCGCGCCACCCGTCTCGGGACGGCCTCCAGGCCGACGGAGCGTGTCGTTCGCTCGTTCGTTGGGAGTTTAATTGGGCGGTCTTGGAGACGTCTTGGGCCGTCTTGAGGCCCTCATGGGCCGTTTGGGGGCCTCCTGGAGGCCTCCTGGGCAGTCTTGGAGCTATCTTGGGAGCCTCTTCGGCTTTCTTGGAGCGTCGTGAAGCGGGAAAGGCGAGAACGCCAACACCTTTCAAACATCCAAGGAACATCTATTGGCTCCGCCTCTTGGGGCCCTCTGGGGACTGCTCTTGGAGGCCTCTTGAGGCGCCTTGGAGCCCCTTGGGCAGTCTGGATGCCATCTTGGGCGCCTTGGACCGATAGTTCGGCGATCCGGGGCTCTCTTGGACCGTCTCGGGGGCTTCTTGCGGGACTCTGGGCCGTCTTGGGGTCCTTTTGGAGCCCAGCACCCCCGAGGGGGGATCGCACTCTGACCCCGGACCCCCCCTCGGGATCCCCCCCCGCGACCTCGCAAAGCCGCGCACCGGAGGCCCCTCTTGCCCCAGGGTCCCTCCTGCGTGATGCCGAGGGGCGGGCTCCGAGCTCCAGGCCCGCCTCCCGCCGACTCAGGAGAGTCGGTGGTTGGTGGGGTCAGGGTTCGGATGCTGGTGCCTGCAATCCCCCAGGGTCCCTTCAACTGAACTACGACGTTGCTTGATTTCGCTTCGGCTGGCGCGCTTGAGGAGGAGGGCCTGGGGAAGGGGGGAACGGCGAAGGCGAAGACGACGACGACGAACGGAAGAGCGACTTCCGCACGCCGACCAGGTCGGCGGATTTCTGACCCCCCTTGTCAGAAAACAATAAGGGAAAGAAGACGATAAATTATCCCAATGCTGTTTTGTCATTCCCCATATCCTAAGTATGGGGTTATTGTTATTGGCGGACCGCGCCGGAGGAGAGAGAACACACTACTCCTCTCACTCAGACCCACTCACTCATCACTCAGACTAACTCATCACTCAGACCCACTCATCACTCAGACTCACTCATCACTCAGACTCACTCATCACTCGGACTCAATCATGACTCAGACTCATCACTCATCATTCAGACTCACTCATCACTGAGACTCACTCATCACTCACACTCACTCATCACTCAGACTCACTCGTACTTGTACTCATACATTCACTACACTCACTCAGGTCCACTCATCGGATGACTCACACACACTGATGTTGAGGATGTCTCAGGCGATTCTGTGGCTTCAGCACTCCTAAGGGGAGCGGCGTGGGGGTATTGCACTCGGCCCCTTTCGTGGGAGTTTGTGGGGATGTCTCAGGCGGTTTGGCCATTTTATCTTTCAACATGTTTCGCTTTCGGAGCAGATTTGGAGGATGTCTCAGGCGATTCGCTGGTTTCAGCACTCCTATGGGGAGCGGCGGGGGGGTATTGCACTCGGCCCCTTTCGCGGGAGTTTGTGGGGATGTCTCAGGCGGTTTGGCCATTTTCTCTTCCAACATGTTTCGCTTTCGGAGCAGATTTGGAGGATGTCTCAGGCGATTCGCTGGTTTCAGCACTTCTAAGGGGAGCGGCGGGGGGGTATTGCACTCGGCCCCTTTCGCGGGAGTTTGTGGGGATGTCTCAGGCGGTTCGGCCATTTTCTCTTCCAACATGTTTCGCTGTCGGAGCAGATTTGGAGGATGTCTCAGGCGATTCGCTGGTTTCAGCACTCTAAGGGGAGCGGCGGGGGGGTATTTCACTCGGCCCCTTTCGCGGGAGTTTGTGGGGATGCCTCAGGCGGTTTGGCCATTTTCTCTTCCAACATGTTTCGCTTTCGGAGCAGATTTGGAGGACGTTCGCGCCCAGTTTGCGGGGATGTCTCAGGCGGTTTGGCCGTTATGATGCTGGGCATCTGTCGTTTTCGGAGCAGTTTTGGGAGGATGTCTCAGGCGATTTGCTGGTTTCAGCACTCCCAAGGAGGAGGAGGAGGAGGAGGAGGAGGAGGAGGAGGAGGAAGAGGAGGAGGAGGAGGAGGAGGAAGAGAAGGAGGAAGCGAGGAGGAGGACGAGGACGAGGAGGAGGAGGAGGAGGAGAAGGATGACAGCATGAACACGGTAGGAGCAGAAGCAGGAAGGGGAGGATGATGATGAGGAGGAGGGGGAGTAGGAGGACGTGGGCAACTCGAGTAGCCAGGGCCAGACGATCGAGGCTCGATGTTCCAAGGCTTTAAGGTTTTACTCAAACGCTTCCGCCTCACTCTCCTTCGCTCTCCGCTCTCCTTCACTCTTCTGCATTCATACTCACTCATACCCAGACTCAGACTCAGTCACACGCAGGCCCACTCGCACTTAGACTCGCTCATATCCATACTTAAACTTGTTCACACTCTGACTCATGCTCAGAACCACTCATACTCAGACTCGCTCCTGCTCAGGCTCATCATCCTTCGGTCCGCCCCAACGCAGACCGACTCACACTCAGACTGCCTCACATCCATACCCAATCACACTCGGCTCACTCGCACTCAGATTCATTAACCCACACTTTTTCTCACACTCAGACCCACTCAAGCCCAGACTCACTCATGCTGCTACGATCCGCTCAATCACAGACTGGCTCACACTCAGATTCGTCCATACTCAGACCCACTCGCACACAGACGCACTCGCGCTCATATTTACTCACACGCATACCCACTCAAACCCAGGCTCAATCGCACCCAGATTAACTCACACTCAGAATCAGTCGCTCTCAGAATTGCGATTGGTCGCACTCATGCTTGCAGATTGTGGGAATGTCTCGAGCGAGCGGTTCGCCCTCGCACACAGGCGCTCGTTGACAGATATCAATGAAAAGACGTACCAAGAGAATGAGATGCACATATGGGGAGCCCCGCGTCGAATAATTTCCTTTTGTTTCCCATATCCTAAGATGGGTCTCTTGTCTTACTTGGACGCCTCCTACTCCTCCTCCTTCCTCTTCTCCTTCTCCTCCCCTTTCCTCCTCATACCCAGATTTACTCATACACAGGCTGACGCACACCCAGACTTACTCATACCCATACTTACTCACACACACACACACACAAAACTATTCTTACTCAGATTTTATCATACTCAGGCCTACTCTTACTTAGACTTACTCGTGGTGAGACGCACGCACGCCCCGTTCGCGGCCGTTTCGTGGGGATGCTTCAAGCGGTTTGCTTGTTTTCTGTCCCAACTTCCTTGGTTACCAGAGCAGATTGTGAGGACGTCTCAGGCGGGGCGCTGGTTCCAGCTCGCCCAGAGGGGAGCCGCCAGGGGTTATCTCACTGTCCCGTTCGCGGTCGTTTTGTGGGGATGTGTCAGGGGGTTTGCCTGTTTTCTGTCCCAGCACCCTTTGCTTTCGGAGCAGATTTGAAGGATGTCTCGAGCGAGGCGCTCATTTTCACAGCCCTAAGGGGAACCGCCAGGGGTTATCTCACGGTCCCGTTCGCAATCGTTTTGTGGGGATGTCTCAAGCGGGTTGCTTGTTGTTTGTCCCAGCATCCTTCCCTTTCGGAACAGATTTGGAGGATGTCCCGGGCGAGGCGCTCATTTTCACCCCCCTAAGGGGAGCCGCCAGGGGTTATCTCACGGTCCCGTTCGCGGCCGTTTTGTGGGAACGTCTCAAACGGGTCGCCGGTTGTTTCCCCATATCCAAAGTTATGGGGTTCTTATTATTGGCAGACCGCGCCGGAGGAACACAGGAACACCCTCACTTCCTCTGACTCACTCATCACTCAGACTCATTCATCACTCGAACTCAGTCATGACTCAGATTCATCACTCATCACTCAGACTCACTCATCAATCAGACTCATTTACCACTCAGACTCAATCATCACTCAGACTCAGTCGTACTTGTACTCATACGTTCACTACACTCACTCAGGTCCACTCATCGGATGACTCACACACACACACACACTGATGTTGAGGATGTCTCAGGCGATTCGCTCGTCTCAGCACTCTAAGGGGGGCGGCAGGGGGGTATTGCACGGGGTCCCGTTCGCGGCGGTTTTGTGGGGATGTCTCGAGCGGTTTGCCTGCTTTCTGTCCCAACATCCTTCGCTTTCGGAGCAGATTTGGAGCATGTCTCGAGCGAGGCGCTCATTTTCACGTTCCTAAGGGGAGCGGCGGGGGGGTATCTCACTCGGTCCCGTTCGCGGAATTTTGTGGGGATGTCTCGAGCGGTTTGCCTGTTTTCTGTCCCATCATCCTTCGTTTTCGGAGCAGATTCGGAGGATGTCTCGAGCGAGGCGCTCTTTTTCACGTTCCTAAGGGGAGCGGCGGAGGGGGTATCTCACTCGGTCCCGTTCGCGGGATTTTGTGGGGATGTCTCGAGCGGTTTGCTTGTGTTCTGTGCCAACATCCTTCTTTTTCGGAGCAGATTTAGGGGGATGTCTCGAGCGAGGCGCTCATTTTTACCCCCAGGTGGGCCAGAATTTGAGGATGTCTCGATCGGTTTGCTTGTTTTGGTGGCCAGGCTCGTGGGCGCAGATTCTTCTCAGGATGCCACAGGAGGCTCCCACAGGTTCCAGGAGGCCCCAGGAGACCACATGAGGTCCCAGGAGGCATCAGGAGGCCACAGAAAGATTCAAGAGGCCACAGGATGTCCCAAGAGGCTCCAGGAGGCCCCAGGAAACTCCAGAAGGCCTGAGGAAACCACAGGAGGCCCCAGGAGGCAACAGGAAGCGCCAGGAGGCCTCGGAAGGCAACAGGAGGCCCCGAGAGGCCCCAAGAGCAGGAGGCCTCGGAAGGCAACAGGAGTGGCTCCAATCCCATGTGTTTTACGTATGTTCCTATCGATTGGGCCTCACTTGAAGCACGATTCTTTGATGTTATACGTATGTTTCTATACATTGTCCTTCTCCTGTGTACACACTCCTACATGTTTTACTTATGTTCCTATATATTGGGCCTCTCCTGGGGCACGAATCCTTGGTGTTTTACGCGTGTTCCTATAGATTGCCTTTCTCCTGTGGCTCTAATCCGCAATGTTTTATGCACGTCTGTTGCTATAGATTGCGCCTTTCCTGGGGCACGAAACCTCCCTAGGAGATCCAAGGAGGCCCCAAGAGGCTCCTGGAGACCCCAGGAAGCCCCAGTAGGTTTCAGGAGGCCCCAGGAGGCCCCAGGCTCATGCACAAAGACGCGCTCGTACTACTGAGGCTCATTCACACTCCAATTCATTCGCAGTTAGATTTATGTCCAGACCGTCACAACTGAAGCCCGTGTATATTCGAAAGCTCTTGCGCCTAGACATTCACGGCGGACAGGTCCATGCGAATATATACACATATGGGGAGCTCCACGCAGTGAATAATTGTCCCAGCATCCTTCGCTTTCGGAGCAGATTTGGGATGTCTCGAGCGAGGCCCTCATTTTCACGTCCCTAAGGGGGGCCGCCAGGGGTTATCTCACGGTCCCGTTCGCGGCCGTTTTGTGGGGATGTCTCAATCGGTTTGCTTTTTCCCCAAATCCTAAGAATGGGGTTCTTGTTATTGGCAGACCGCGCCGGCGGAACACAGGAACACCCTCACCTCCTCTGACTCACTCATCACTCAGACTCACTCATCACTTGGACTCAGTCATGCCTCAGACTCATCACTCATCACTCAGACTCACTCATCACTCAGACTCATTTACCACTCAGACTTACTCATCACTCAGACTCACTCGTACTTGTACTCATACATTCACTACACTCACTCAGGTCCACTCATCGGATGACACACGCACACACACTGATGTTGAGGATGTCTCAGGCGACTCGCTCGTCTCAGCATCTAAGGGGGGCGGCGGGGGGGTATTGCACGGGGTCCCGTTCGCGGCGGTTTTGTGGGGATGTCTCGAGCGGTTTGCCTGCTTTCTGTCCCAACATCCTTCGCTTTCGGAGCAGATTTGGAGGATGTCTCGAGCGAGGCGCTCATTTTCACGTTCCTAAGGGGAGCGGCGGGGGGGTATCTCACGGGGTCACGTTCGCGGAATTTTGTGGGGATGTCTCGAGCGGTTTGCCTGTTTTCTGTGCCAGCATCTTTCGTTTTCGGAGCAGATTTGGAGGATGTCTCGAGCGAGGCGCTCATTTTGACCTCCCAGGTGGGCCAGATTTTGAGGATGTCTCGAGCGGTTTGCTTGTTTTGGTGGCCAGGCTCGTGGGCGCAGATTCTTCTCAGGATGCCACAGGAGGCTCCCACAGGCTCCAGGAGGCCCCAGGAAACCACATGAGGTCCCAGGAGGCATCAGGAGGCCACAGAAAGACTCAAGAGGCCACAGGATGTCCCAAGAGGCTCCAGGAGGCCCCAGGAAGCTCCAGAAGGCCTCAGGAAACCACAGGAGGCCCCAGGAGGCAACAGGAAGCGCCAGGAGGCCTCGGAAGGCAACAGGAGGCCCCGAGAGGCCCCAGGAGCAGGAGGCCTCAGAAGGCAACAGGAGTGGCTCCAATCCCATGTGTTTTACGTATGCTCCTATCGATTGGGCCTCACCTGGAGCACGATTATTTGATGTTATACGTATGTTTCTATAGATTGTCCTTCTCCTGTGTACACAATCCTACATGTTTTACTCATGTTCCTATATATTGGGCCTCTCCTGGGGCACGAGTCCTTGGTGTTTTACGCGTGTTCCTATAGATTGCCCTTCTCCTGTGGCTCTAATCCGCAATGTTTTATGTACGTCTGTTGCTATAGATTGCGCCTCTCCTGGGGCACGAAACCTCCCTAGGAGGTCCCAGGAGGCCCCAAGAGGCTCCTGGAGACCCCAGGAAGCCCCAGTAGGTTTCAGGAGGCCCCAGGAGGCCCCAGGCTCATGCACAAAGACGCGCTCGTACTACTGAGGCTCATTCACACTCCAATTCATTCGCAGTTAGATCTATGTCCAGACCGTCACAACTGAAGCCCGTGTATATTCGAAAGCTCTTGCGCCTAGACATTCACGGCGGACAGGTCCATGCGAATAGATGCACATATGGGGAGCTCCACGCAGTGAATAATTTTTTGTCCCAGCATCCTTCGCTGTCGAAGCAGATTTGGAGGATGTCTCGAGCGAGGCCCTCATTTTCACGTCCCGAAGAGGAGCCGCCAGGGGTTATCTCACGGTCCCGTTCGCGGCCGTTTTGTGGGGATGTCTTAAGCGGTTTGCCTGTTTTCTGTCCCAACATCCTTCGTTTTCGGAGCAGATTTGGAGGATGTCTCGAGCGAGGCGCTCATTTTCACCCTCCTAAGGGGAGCGGCGGGGGGGTATCTCACGGTCCCGTTCGCGGCGGTTTTGTGGGGATCTCTCAAGTGGTTTGCTTGTTTTCTGTCCCAACATCCTTCGCTTTCGGAGAAGATTTGGAGGATGTCTCGAGCGAGGCGCTCATTATCCCCCCCCTAAGGGGAGCCGCCAGGGGTTATCTCACGGTCCCGTTCGCGGCCGTTCTGTGGGGATGTCTCAAGCGGGTTGCTTGTTCCCCATATCCTAAGAATGGGGTTCTTGTTATTGGCAGGCCGCGCCGGAGGAACACAGGAACACCCTCACCTCCTCTGACTCACTCATCACTCAGACTCACTCATCACTCGGACTCAGTCATGACTCAGACTCATCACTCATCACTCAGACTCACTCATCACTCAGACTCACTCATCACTCAGACTCACTCATCACTTAGACTCACTCGTACTTGTACTCATACATCCACTACACTCACTCAGGTCCACTCATCGGATGACTCACACACACACACACACTGATGTTGAGGATGTCTCAGGCGATTCGCTCGTCTCAGCACTCTAAGGGGAGCGGCGGGGGGGTATCTCACGGGGTCCCGTTCGCGGCGGTTTTGTGGGGATGTCTCGAGCGGTTTGCCTGCTTTCTGTCCCAACATCCTTCGTTTTCGGAGCAGATTTGGAGGATGTCTCGAGCGAGGCGCTCTTTTTCACGTTCCTAAGGGGAGCGGCGGGGGGTACCTCACGGGGTCCCGTTCGCGGAATTTTGTGGGGATGTCTCGAGCGGTTTGCCTGTTTTCTGTCCCAACATCCTTCGCTTTCGGAGCAGATTTGGAGGATGTCTCGAGCGAGGCGCCGCTCATTTTCACGTTCCTAAGGGGAGCGGCGGGTGGGTATTGCACTCGGCCCCGTTCGCGGGATTTTCTGGGGATGTCTCGAGCGGTTTGCTTGTTTTCTGTGCCAACATCCTTCGCTTTCGGAGCAGATGTGGAGGATGTCTCGAGCGAGGCGCTCATTTTCACCCCCCAGGTGGGCCAGATTTTGAGGACGTCTCGATCGGTTTGATTGTTTTGGTGGCCAGGCTCGTGGGCGCAGATTCTTCTCAGGATGCCACAGGAGGCTCCAACAGGCTCCAGGAGGCCCCAGGAGACCACATGAGGTCCCAGGAGGCATCAGGAGTCCACAGAAAGACTCAAGAGGCCACAGGATGTCCCAAGAGGCTCCAGGAGGCCCCAGGAAGCTCCAGAAGGCCTCAGGAAACCACAGGAGGCCCCAGGAGGCAACAGGAAGCGCCAGGAGGCCTCGGAAGGCAACAGGAGGCCCCGAGAGGCCCCAGGAGCAGGAGGCCTCAGAAGGCAACAGGAGTGGCTCCAATCCCATGTGTTTTACGTATGCTCCTATCGATTGGGCCTCACCTGGAGCACGATTATTTGATGTTATACGTATGTTTCTATATATTGTCCTTCTCCTGTGTACACAATCCTACATGCTTTATTTATGTTTCTATATATTGGGCCTCTCCTGGGGCACGAGTCCTTGGTGTTTTACGCGTGTTCCTATAGATTGCCCTTCTCCTGTGGCTCTAATCCGCAATGTTTTATGTACGTCTGTTGCTATATATTGCCCCTCTCCTGGGGCACGAAACCTCCCTAGGAGGTCCCAGGAGGCCCCAAGAGGCTCCTGGAGACCCCAGGAAGCCCCAGTAGGTTTCAGGAGGCCCCAGGAGGCCCCAGGAGGCCCCAGGCTCATGCACAAAGACGCGCTCGTACTACTGAGGCTCATTCACACTCCAATTCATTCGCAGTTAGATTTATGTCCAGACCGTCACAACTGAAGCTCGTGTATGTTCGAAAGCTCTTGCGCCTAGACATTCACGGCGGACAGGTCCATGCGAATAGATGCACATATGGGGAGCTCCACGCAGTGACAATTTTTTTGTCCCAGCATCCTTCGCTTGCGGAGCAGATTTGGGATGTCTCGAGCGAGGCGCTCATTTTCACCCTCCAGGTGGGCCATATTTTCAGGATGCCACAGGAGGCTCCAACAGGCTCCAGGATGCCCCAGGAGACCGCATGAGGTCCCAGGAGGCATCAGGAGGCCACAGGATGTCTCAAGAGGCTCTAGGAGGCCCCAGGAAACTCCGGGAGGCCTCAGGAAGCCACAGGAGGCCCCAGGAGGCCAGAGGAAGCGCCAGGAGGTCTCGGAAGGCAACAGGAAGCCCCGAGAGGCCCCAGGAGCAGGAGGCCTCAGAAGGCAACAGGAGTGGCTCCAATCCCATGTGTTTTACGTATGCTCCTATCGATTGGGCCTCACCTGGAGCACGATTCTTTGATGTTATGCGTATGTGTCTATAGATTGTCCTTCTCCTGTGTACTTATGCTCCTATAGAGCCTCTCCTGGGGCACGAGTCCTTGGTGTTTTACGTGTGTTCCTATAGATTGCCCCCTTCCCCTGCGGCTCCAATCCGCAATGTTTTATGTACGTCTGTTGCTATAGATTGGGCCTCTCCTGGGGCACGAATCCTCCCTAGGAGGTCCCAGGAGGCCCCAGGAGGCCCCAAGAGGCTCCTGGAGGCCCCAGGAAGCCCCAGTAGGTTTCCGGAGGCCCCAGGAGGACCCAGGCTCATGCGCAGAGACGCGCTCGTACTACTGGGGCTCCTTCACACTCCAATTCATTCTCAGTTAGATTCATGACCAGACCCTCACAATTGAAGCCCGTTTATATTCGAAAGCTCTTGCGCCTAGACATTCACGGCGGACAGGTCCATGCGAATAGATGCACATATGGGGAGCTCCACGCAGTGAATCATTTCTTGTTTGTTTTTTGTTTCTCTGGTTGTTTCACGAGTTGTTCCTATGTTTCTTCTGGGGAGGAAACCCACGAAAAGAAAACAACCCTGGGATGTGCTGTTTTGAGGGCCTGGGGGCCCCACATCTGAAAAGATGGAGACGGGATTCGTTGAGCACTGGGTCCTGTGTTGGAGTCGGACGGTGCTGAGTGCTGGTTACTGTGTTGAACGCGGAAGCACGGCGGGCGGGCGGCGGGGTCGGGCGGCCGGCGGGCGGGCGGGCCGGCGGGCGGGGGTGATCGGGATTTGAGCAAGAAGCCAAAGGGTTCTCTCCTGCAGCAGGATGCTTCGATGCTCGTTTGGGGGACCTTCCTGGGGGGCCACCTAATGGATCTGTTCGACTCAGGTTCGACTCAAGTTCGACTCAGGTTCGACTCAGGTTCGACTCAGATTCGACTCAGGTTCGACTCATGTTCGACTCAGGTTCGACTCAGGTTCGACGCAGCTTCGACGCACGAGTGGAGCGAGTTGCTCCAGGAAGGTCCCCAGAACGAGCATCTAAGGATGCTGCTGAACACTCGGTGTTGTTTCGGAGACGGAGGCTGTGGAGTACCCTGAGTACCCGGTGTTGTGTTGGAGACGGACGTTGTTGAGTGTTCGGCGTTGTGTTGACCGCGGAAGACAGGCGGGCGGGCGGCGGGGGTCGGGTGGCGGGCGGGACGGCCCCTCAACGGCCCCAAGAAGGGCCCAAATGGGGAAGCCCGAACGGAGATTCCCAGCCTTTGGCCCCGAGAAGTCCCAAAGAAGTCCCCCAAAAGCCTAAACATGGCCATGGCCCCTAAACGTTCCAAGACTGGCCCCCAGGACGCCCCCAAGAGGCTCAATACCTGCCTCTAAGAGGCCCCCGAGAAGCCTCCCACGAAAACCCATCTGCCACCCGAATAGCCTCTCACCCACAGCCCACGCACGGTGGCGGATGCGCCGAAGGCATTCGATATTTGACGATATTGGCGCCTGACCAAAGTCTCTTCCATTTCTTTCTCCCCCTCCTCCTTTTTTCTCCTCTTCATCATCGTCGTCGTCATCATCATTATCATTATGCTCATCCCCCTCCTCCTCCTCCTCATCCTCCTCCTCCTCCCCGTCATCACTCTGCTCTCCTCCGAGTTGGGGTTTCTCACGGTGATGTTTCGGGGTGGGGGGTCAGAAATACGATGGTTTTAAAAGTGTGGGGCAGCGAACCCCCGAAAAACAACCGAACAAAACTGATAAAGCGCGAGCTGAGAATCCTGGAGTCTGAGCTGGCTGGAGAACCCCAGAAACAAAAAAAACAAGAGCACAACCCGAGTTGGGTTTTGCTCCCGTTGTGTGTCTGAGTTTGTTTCAGAATTTGTCTGGTTTTTACATGTGGGGCCCCAGAGCCCCCGAAAAGAGCATAAAACAACGAGCTGTGCATTGTTTCATGTGTCCCCCCGGAAGAATCTTGGAGACTGGGTTAGCCAGAGAATTATTTTTTGTTTTTTGTTTTCAAAAAAGAGTTGGGGGAGGTTTTCGGGTTCCCCCCCCACCGGAGGATCCTGGAGCCCGGGCTGGCCAGAACCCCCCCGAACAACACCCGAACAAAAACCCGAGTTTTCTTTTTTGTTCTGAGGTTGCCCAGGGGGTGGGAAATAGTTGTGTGTTTTTCGTTATGAGGTCCCAGAATCTTAGAAAAACATCCGACACAAACCCGAGTTGGTTTTTGTTTGCGGGGATTCTCCCCCCCGGGAGAATCCAGGAGCTGGGCTGGCTGGAGGTTTTGTTTTCAGAGGTTTCTCCCCCGGAGAGGGCTGGCCAGAGAAACCGCGAAAACCATGTGAAACACCTCTGAGCTGTTGATAGGCATTGCTAAGCCCTGCTAAGCACTGCTCAGACCTGCTTCGCACTGCTGCAACCTGCTAAGCCCTGCTGGCCACCGCTACGCCCTGCTAAGCCCTGCTAAGCCCTGCTAAGCTGTGCCAGCTGACGCTAAACCCTGCTAAGCCCTGCCAGGCCCTGCTAAGCTCTGCTAGGGCATGGCTGTGCTGCTTGAGCCTGCACGCCGCTGTAGGCAAAACAGAATGGAGAGGATGAGGGGAAGAAAAACAAGACGCCGCAGCGGCGCGCGCCCGCTCTGTCCCCAGGGCCTGGCGTGGAAAACGCCCTCCTCCTCCGCCGCCTGGTCCTTTTTCTCCTCGTCGGCCTCCTCCTCCTTCTCCTCTGTTTCCGCCCTCCTCCGAAAAGAAATAGCAATCAGCGGGAGGAGAATGATGATGATGCTGATGATGAGGATGAGGAGAAGGAACAGCAGGAAGAAGAGGCAGAGGAGGAAGGAGGAGGGAGAGAAAGAAGGACAGGAATCGAGGAGGAGGAGGAGGAGGAGGAGGAGAGGGAGATTGAGGAGGAGGACAGGCCGATTTGAGTGCAATCGACTTGCTTGCAATCGATTGGCTTGCGATCGGTTGGCTTGCGATCGATTGGCTTGCGATCGATTGGATTGCAACCGGTTGTGCTGCAACCGTTTGAGTTGCAATCAATTGGTTTGCAATTGATTTCGTCGCAATCGATTGGATTGCAAAGACTGTGACCGATTGGACTGCAGCCGACTGAGACGACTGGCTGCATAGCAAGAGAGGATAGAAGAGCAAAAGGAGGAGCAACAACATGAGGATGCAGCCCCCACCTTCAGTCAATTGCTTGGCTTGGGGTTGCGGGGGGGGGGGGTAAGCATTTGTGTGTGTGTGTGTTTTTGCATTTAGTTGTACAGTTCTCTAGTACCCCCGCACGAACCTATCTCTCTTGACTCTCTTGCTCAACCAATCACGGGGTGTCGTCCTCAGTTCTTCGGAAGTAACTGCAACTCTTTTTCCCTCCTGCGAGGTGTGTGTGTATATATTTATACATATATATACACACATCTTTACGGATATGCATCGATCTACGTCATCTCCAAGGGGGGCGTGAACATCCAGATGCTTTTCAACTAGATCTGACTTGCATTCGAATCAGAATTTAAAAGGAAAGGGGTAGGCCGCATACTCTAGGAGCCGCAATTGGATTTCAACGGGGCCCAAATAGGAGTTCAAACGGGTTGGATCACGTCGCAAGTTTAGAGGATGTCAACTTGATTTGAAGACGCATTCAAAAAAGGAATTCATCGGGGGCGGGTCAGACCGGGTAGACCCGAGAGCCCTTCAATTGCATGTCGACAAAACCCGAATAACCATTCAATGGCAATTGAGCAGCACCCAGATTTCGCTAGCGTGTGGCGATTTTGATTTATGTATCATCACAGTGCTCATGGGAGTCACGCTGAAACAAACACGATGGTTGTTCCCCATCTTTCTTTAAAAGGAAACGCACGCCTCACAAGGATCGCACATGTCAGGCTCACACATACATGTGCTGAATTGTTTGAAAACAAAACATGTTACACGGCAGATCGCACCAATCATAAGGTTCGCAGTGGTCATGATCAAATTCACATTGGATGTCATGTCTATGCACGCGGATGCACTCCTCACAAGGTTCGCAAGGGCCAAGCTCACCATTCCATTGGTTCGTAAACGCTGTTTGAAAACACAGCGCACCCCTCACAGGGATCGTAATGGTCAGGATCGAAAAACACGGCAGCCCTGTAAGGCAAAAAAGGCGGAGTCACATTTCGGAGGTATCGTAATTGCCATAACCACAGCATTGCATTGGTTTGCCAGTTTTGCAAAACACAGCGCACTCTCACAGCGCAAGGGCCAGGTTCCAAACACGTGTTGTGTTTTAAAGTTTATGGGGACTCTGACGCTTCCAAGCACGGAGGTCGCATAGGGTAAAGACGGGGAAACCACATGTTGGTATAAGGGACATGCGCTTCGGGAGCCAACCACAATGACAACATACCGTCACGGTACTACATCGCACGGCGCCAAAGTATATGGTGTCTGTTCCTGGTGTGATTTGTTTGCCAATGGTTTCACATAAACGTGTGTGTTAATTGATTCGTTTTGATGTTTGTTGTTGCCTGGTCCAGAAAACTCGCAACGCCGCTGTCGGTGCAGCCAGGTCAGCAACAGTTGTCGGGAACCAAAAACAACACTTACAAAGCTCACTGAACACACACGTTTATGTGAAACCATTAGCCACCAAGGCCCGTAAGGGACACTTGTTCTTGCGATTGTTTACCGACGGTGTCGCAGAAGTCTGTGGTTTCATTTAGGTTGGTGTTGCTGCTGTTGTCGTTTTGGTGTCCGACGAGTGACCTTGTTTTCGTACCTGGCTGGGACGACGGTGGCGTTGCAATTTCGTCTGGCCCCGAAAACGAAACAATGAGCACACAGGCTTGTGTAAAACCATTGACACAACAGACAAACAATACTGACTGAACACATTAGTATTGGTGGTATGGAATGTAAAAACCCTATGTGTGAATTATTTAATCGCTTCGATCATCCCGCCGGCCCGTATTGTGCCCTCGGGCTCTCGCTGGCGTTTGGGTTTTTGGGAGCTTTTTGGGGTCCTCGTTGGGGGTTTCTTGGGGGCCCCTTGGGTTTCTGTTGGAGCCTCTTTGGGGTTTCTTGGAGCTCCTTTGGGAGCATTTGGGAGCATCTTTGGGCTTCTGGGAGCCGCTTGGGAGCTTCTTGGGGGCGTGAGGGCCTTTTGGGGGCCTCCTGGGGCTTCAAAGGGGCCTCTTGGCGCCTCCTGGGGGCTTCTCAGGGCCGAGGGCTCGACATGTTGTTTCGTGTTCCCCCTCTGGGGCTTCTCTTAGAGCGTTCTTGGGGCCCCCTTGGGCCATCTTGGAGGCCTCTTCGGGCTCTTGGAGGCCTCTTAGGACGGGAGGGGGGGTAGTCGATTGCGGCTCCCCCCTCGGAAGCCACCATCCTCGTGAGGGATGTCGAAAAATGGCCCTCCCCTGGAGTGCTCTGGTGGCTCCTCCCAGGACCTTGCCGGGGTACGTTTCGTCCGGGGACCCCCAGGGGCCGCCCCGCGCGCGCGAACTAGAAATATTGTGAACCAGTTACCGGAGATCTTAGCCCGCCTCTGGCCCGTTGGGCCCGCGAATTCCTGCGCTCCCCAAGCCAGAATTCTTTGAACAAGCATGCAGCTTCTTCGCCCTGACCACATGCGATCTCCGTGCTGGGGGTCGTCCGAATTTTTGAAAAATCGTTATAAAGACATTGTGCGTTTGGAGCCTGACACTTGCGATCCCTTTGGGGCGTGCGTTCTGTGTTCTTAAATCTTCAAACCATTTTTTACCCTGGCACGTACGAACCCCTGTGAGTCGTTGTCAATAGTTTCACAGAAACGTGTGTGTCCACTGAGTTTTTGTACTTGCCCTCGAGGTCGCAAGACGGCCCCAGATGGCTTACAGACGGTCCTGGATAGCTCGAGATGACCCTCGGAGGCTTCAAGAGGCTCCCAAGAGGCTCCCAGGAGTCTTCCCGGACGCATCCAAGCCCAGAGAAAATTGCAGGTTTTTGAAGACTTTGTCTGTGCGCTTCCCTTGAGCCTCTCAGGCCTCAGGATGGTTTGGATTTTGCAGCGACAATTTCAGAAGCACTACCTTTCAAGGATTCCGCCTTGCCCCGACAGAGCCAAGGCCCTCAGGGGCCAGAATCCAGGACAAATTCAGAGCATCCAGGGTCGTCCGAAAAATTCAACGACAAGTACACGACGGCGACGACGACGGCGACGAGCGGCCAGCCGGAGAGCGCTCGGCGCTGGCCGCCAAGGACTCGTTGGCGCTGCACGCGCGCGCCCTGACAGGCTAACGACGGCGCCGAGCATGCAGGTCTCTGGAGCTCCCTGGAGGCCACCGGAGGCTTTCCAGATATCCCCAGAGGCTTCGCGGAGCTCCTGCTCTACGGCCCGCGGTGGTTATCTTATTTCTATGCGGACATTCGCATGCGAACGCTGCGTATAATCATACTAGGATGATTAAAGAGCAGGCTAATCCGAGACAGTTTATGTATACTACTTCTTTAGTTCTATACGAGCTGTCTTTGATTGGGCCTGCTATAGATTTATATGTATATCCGTTTGCATTCGAATTTGAACCAACGAGTGTTTAAGCATAGCCGTGCCTCAACATTTAGGATGTTGCTTAAGATTTCGGTTAAGTAAGAGTTATGTTCACTGATGCTTTGATTTACGCCGACTTACGTTACGAATATGTTTTAATTGCCGCGTTCGTGGTAGGTAAAAAGAAAGCCGAACGCGGGACATCGCGCCAACAAGCAACCACCAGCGCATCACCAGCACACCCACCCCACCAACCACCAGCACACAAGTACAAACATACACCAGCACCGACCAACAAGCAACAGCGCAGCACACAACTACGCACAACCGACAACCAGCTCACAACAGGTAGCAGCAGTCGCACCGGCGTCGGTGCTGGGCAGGGGCTTCTCTTCTTCCTACCAAGCTCCCCACCCATTCTGTCCCTCCTTCTCATCCTTTTCCCCCTCCTCAAACAAACGCTTGGGCTCGGGGCCCTCGGGGAATTCGTGCCTCAGGGCACGGTGGCAGATGGACCGCATGTTTCCCATTGACAGAAGTACAGGGTCCGGCTTGAATAAAAGACACTTACGTTTCAAAAGGGGCTCGGTCGTTCTTTTGGTTTGCACGCGTTCCGCTACCTTTTGGCGGCGAGCCCCCCTTGGTGCACTTTCGGACTTCGCAGACTTACTTGGGGAAAGGGGGCTTCGTTTCTTATGTATCGTTCCTTAGGTCAGGCCGACTACTGTACGAGTGGAATGAGAGAGAGAGAGATAGGCCGCGGCACCGCCCGCCTAGCCTAAGGTTACGTCGGGCCTGTCCCTCTACAGGAGGAGTATTCAAGGAAGTCAAAAAATAGTCGGGGCATTGTTTTGAGTAATCGTTTGAATATGTTTGGGCAATTTTGTTGTATTTTCAATTTCTTCCAAAATCCCCCTGTAGGGGAACATGCCCGACCTAAGCCAAAGGTAGGCCCAGAGGACGCTCCGCATTGGTGGCTCGCTCGCTCCCTCGCGGATGTCTTGGATCTGTACCCCCTGGCAGCGCCTCCCGCGCCGCCCCTGGCGCGCTCCGCATGCCAGTGCGGGGGGGGGTCCAGCGTCCATCCAAGGAATCCGCGCGGACTCTCGAAAGCTCCATGCGACCATGCCGTTATTTCACTTGTTGTTGCCGCCGTCCGCTGGAAAGTCTCCAGGTGCTCTCGGCGGCTCCTGGAAGGTCCTGGTTACAGTCGGGGCCCTGAAGAAGGAACCCTTTTCGTTGGGGAGGGGCTCCGCGTTCCTTAAGTGTTTCACAGCTTGCCTCAGGCTTTCTGATGTTTTCGACCGGAAATCGAAGGTTAACTTATGGAAAAAAGGGGCCTCGCTCCTTATTTAGGGTTCCTTAGGTCAACGCCCCGACTGTATTTTCCGCCAGCTGGGCCCCGTCGAGAGCCACCCGGGCAGCTCAGCATCGTCCAGCGTCGCGGGAGACCGGGCTCGCGCGCCCCGCAGACCGACCACGCGAGGGCAGCCTGCGGCGCGATCCGATGTGCTTCGATTCGCCGTCTGGGGCTGCGGGTGTGCTTCGATTCGATCGGGTTCTGGCCCCCTATTCGAGTCCGCGGCACCGGCTGGGGCCGGCCGAAGCCCGGCGCGGCGCTCCGGTCTTGATGCGATTCGGGGCGATCCGTTGGCGATCCGATCCGTTTCCGGTCCGATTTTGCGATTTGGTCCAGCTCAGGTTTGCCATCAGATAAGGAAATGGTGCCCATACCTCTACCCCCTCGCCCGTTTTCCCCTTTTTGGGCCTCCTTGGAGGCCTTCGTCGGAACGCACCCTGGAAGAGGTCCAGGGGGTAGCGGTATCGGTAAATTTTGGTGTCCCCATGCCAGAAGTTCGAGGACTCTCGGACTTCAGCCGCGGACGTCGTGAGAGAGTCACGGCAGGCTTCGTGGCCACGTCTCCAGCCGACGGGGCCATCACAGATAAGTTCGGCCCGACACAGGACCCATTTCGATTTGAAATAGGTTCTGGTTGGTTCGATCCAATTCGATCTCGATGTCATCCTGACGATCCGATGCGGCCCGATGTTTGCCTGGCGTTGTGGTGCATCCTGGCGCGGCCGATCGGATTTTTGCCTCAGATCCGTTTCGATGCAGCCCGATCCGGCGCAGGTTCCGATTCGGTCCCATTTGCCGATTCGATTCTGACCGATCTTGCCCGCTGACCCAGGAGGCCGTCGCAGATCGGTCTGGCCTGGCACGTGCTGCATGCGGGGGGCGGCATGAAGAGGTCGCTGGCGCAGAGTGGCCATGGCCCATCGCCGATGGGGGCGCGGCCGACCCACCGTGACCAGGGTTCTTCTCGTGAGGCCATCGAGCGATGTGTCCGAGACGTGTCTCGTCAGCCCCTCTTTTGTCCCCCACCGTCCTCCACTCAAGAGCCTCATCTTCGAGTCGGACACCAACGTGACCAAAAAAACGACGGGAGGTTTCGGTGTGTTTGTGTGTGTGTTTGTGTGTGTGTGTGTGTGTGTTTGTGTTTGTGTGTGTGTTTTGCCGTTCGTTCTCTCACGACGCCTAGAGTCGGCCACGCG
Organism: Prorocentrum cordatum; assembly: GCA_963575745.1. Taxonomy (NCBI): domain Eukaryota; class Dinophyceae; order Prorocentrales; family Prorocentraceae; genus Prorocentrum; species Prorocentrum cordatum. Next base: position 315,435 of record CAUYUJ010010302.1, on the reverse strand, counting down.
CAGAAGAGGGGTAATCTTAGGGTGAGGGGGGAATTCTTCTTGGAAGGAGGCTGCCTCTCAGAAGGCGCGGGTCCTTCCCCGGCGGCGCCTTCTGAGCAGCAGCAGCAGCCTTCCATAGTTGTGGGGCCGGCGCCTTCTTAGCAGCAGCCTCCTCCTGAGAAGCCTTCCCCCCTCCCCCCCACTCCAAATCCCTTCTTAATCGTCCCACGGGTCCGGTTTTAAGGCGCCTTTATGTATTTGAGGGGGGTCCGGTTTATTAGGGCGCTTTCTTTGGATTGGAGCTTAGGGGGTCTGGTTTATTACGGCTCCCCGTCGAAGAGGGGGATCCGGAATATCAGGTCGCATTTGGAGGGGGGGTCTGGATTTTTAGGGGGGGGGGGGGGGCGATTCAGAAGGGATTTGGAGTACCCCTGCTCACCGCCGACAGGTCTCAGGGGTCCTCTGTTGGGGGGCCACATGCGAACCCCACCCTCCCCCTCAGAAATCGTGGGGGGTAGGGGGAGGGTTCGCATGTAACCCCCATATCTGCCCCGCCCCGCCTCGGACCGAGGGGGCCGCGGCGGCCCCCAGAGGACGGCGGGTTCAGCGCGCTTCAGCCGCTGGCCGCCGCGGAGGCGGGCGGCCGGCCCGGGAGCGCAGCGGGGCGGGGCAAGCCGGGGCCTAGGGCGAGGATTCCATGGGCGGTACCACCTCTGGCGAGGACGACACGCGAGGACTTTATTCAGTTATGAACGTTAATTCCTGGGTGCCAGATGCTGGTAGGCTAGGTGCCAGATAGCGCGGTTAGACAATGTGGGTGCTGTGCCTGTGCTCGGAGTTCCGAATTCGGAAACTGGAACATATACATCACCAGTGGCGGGCTGCTTTTCAAATCCCAGGGTTTCCTGAGGGTCGAGGACGACGCTGGAGTGGTGTGGTGTATACTGTCTCCCCGATGTCCCTGGGAAACAACGAAAAATGTATACACCAGGGTCCCGTATACACCCAGATCCGCTCTCCAGTGCAAATTCCAGAGCAGGGCCGGAGGAAGCGTCGGTGTATATCGTTCGATTCCTTACGAATCTGGGGTATACCCAGGACCCCAGGTAAGGGGACTCGGTCAGTAGTAGGGCCTCAGCGCCTTCAAATTGGCCAGAATCACCAAGCCAGGTCTGCCGTAGCTGGTGCTTTTTAGGTTCACGGCAATTCTGGTTAGTAGCATGGGACGGGGGGGCGTCCCTGGTACAGATCACTAAACCAGGTCCTAGTAAACCCAGGTTTGCCAACGCCCGAGAATCATCAGCGCTGGGGGCGGTCAGGGGTAGCTACAGATTCGCGCCTCGGGGGCCCAACGTGGCGTTAATTACCCCGGCGCCGCCATTATCACAATTGCCACATCAAGGTTGAGTTGCTCAATGTGGTAAGTTGTTTCCACTCCGCATACATCGGCACGAGGGTTCAGATCAACTGTAGCTTCACGGTGGTATCCTGATGTTCTTCACAGTCGGGCTATCCACCTTGGAATGTTCGTTTTGTTATATCCATGGGGCGTTGGACCTTCGGCGAAAATGTTCGGGTCCTTCCCCCCGCGTTCTTGTGGGCACGTTTTGACTCCACTTCCACCAGACCAACCAAGAGCCATGATCCACTAGCTTTTTCCCCTCTCGGGAGGCCTCCTTGAGCCCTCTGTGGGCCTGCGGTGGCATATCGGGTTTCCTCGTCCTCTTCCTTCCTCTTAGAAAACCCTCGCCACGCTGAGGAGGATGCGGAAGGAACCATATTCTCTGCATGTGGGTGGCAAGAGAGGAGATGAGGAGTGGCAACGATGAGGATCAGTTGGAGGAGGGATAGGATGAGGACCAGGAGAAGAAAGGGATGGGGAGGGAAGCCGAGAGGGAATGGGACGAGAAGGAACACCCCCTCCTCCCTCACCTCCTGAAATCTTGTCCAGCTTTTCTGGCCCGGCAGGGCTGCCTACGATCCGATTCGATGCGATTCGATCCGCCACCTGGGGCCGTGGTTTCGTCTCATCGTCGGCCCACACACCCCGAGAACGCAGGCACCCGTCCTGCACCCGGTGTGCGCCGCGCTGCTGTGGCACGGCTTCCAGCACCCTGGCCCGCCGCCGTTCTCGTCGTCGTCGGCGTGGTCGTCGTGGTCGTCGTGGTCATGGTCGTCTTTGGTCGATGACCAGATTTGAAACGGGCCTGTTCCTCTAGAGGGGGAAAATTCAAAAATAGTCAAAAATAGTCTTGGGGCGATTTTTGTTTTACAATTTTTGAGTGTTTTGGGATATTGCTAAGGCTTCATGGCTGGTGCGGCCGACCCTGAAGATGACGACGGCGAATACGAGGAGGAGGAGGAGGAGGAGGAGGAGGAGGAGGAGGAGGAGGGGGGATTAAGGTGGAAGGGAGCAGGAGAAGGCGAAGGAGATGTTCCCCATGTGGGCCGAGGGAGTCGTAGCAGAGACAGACAGGAAGCCGTGTGGCCTGCGGCCCTTCCTGCTACCGTGCTGGGGTTGTGGTTGAAAGGCCTCTTGGATGTTTTCGGGCCTGTTGGGGCCTCTGTTGGGCCCCTTCGGGGTCTCTTGGGGGCCTCTTCGGGCCCCTTAAGGGGCGCTGGGGGCCTTCCGGGGGCTTCTCGGGGCGGGAAGTGTGAAATGTCGGTTCGTGGTTCTCTTCTTGGGCTTGCTCGGGGCCCTCTTGGCGGCGCGTTTTGGCGCTTTCTGGGGCTCCGGGACGCCCAGTGGCGGATGCGTATCTGACCCCCGGGACCCTCCCCTTCGGCGGGGGAGGGATCAAAGGGAAGGGGCTTCCCTTCGACTCAAGTATGACGTTGCTACTGTTTTCTCTCGCTGGCAGGCTTGAAGACGAGGGCGCAGGGAAAGGGGACGACGGAGACGCAGGGAAAGAGGACAATGGATGCGTCGACTGAGCGCATGTTTTTGAATATTTGTTTGATTATTTATTATTCGTCCAAAATCTCTCTGTAGGGGGACAGGCCCGACCTAAGACTAAATTACCCCAGCAAAAAGTTCATCGTGAGGGCTGTCTGAGGTGCCTGCGGCGAATCACCGCCGCGCCCTGCCTTCTGGAGACGCCCCTGCGGCCAAACGTAGGGCCGACGTCTGGCCAAGTTGTTGGACTAGTTGCTCCCCCAGCCGTTTTTGAACCCCCTGGGGGAACATTGGGGAAGGAAGAGAAAGGAGGAAGAGGGGGGAGAAGGAGGAGGAGGAGGAGGAAGAAGCGGAGGCCTCTTGATGCCCTCTTGAGGTCTCCTGGGTGCTTCCTGGGAGCCTTGGGGGGGCTCCAAGGGGCCTCCCGGTGGCCTCCTGGGGCCTCTTGGGGTTCTCCTGGGGCCTCTTGGGGACCACTTGGTTGCCTCTGGGGGCCTCTGTGGGACCTCTTGGCCTTCGGAGGCCATATTGGGACACGCTTTACGGCGGTCTTGGAGGACTGGGGCCGTCTTGGGTGGTTCTTGGGTTGTCTTGGGGCCCTCTTGTGACGTCTTGCGGGCCTCTTGGGAGCCTCTTGGGCCGTCTTGGGGCGATTTTGGGGGCCTATGGGCCCGTCTTGGAGCGCCGGATGTCCGACATGGCGAGAACGCTGAAACCATTGAAACACCGAGGACAATCAAGGAGTTTACCTCCTGGAGGGGCGTGTGTTCTCGTAGCCGATGCTGTAGCCGCACTCTGGACCTCAGCCTCCCGACGATCTCCTACTCCATGCTTGTGGTAGTTAAGGAACGTGCGCCACTGGATCTCCCTGAATACACTAGAGGGGGGGGGGGGTCCAGAACCCCCCCCCCTCCCCCCCTTAAAGGGGGGAGGGGGTCCGGAACCCCCTCCCCCCCTCCCCCCCTTAAGGAGGGGGGGGGTCCCTAACCCCCTCCCCTCCCTTGAAGGGGGGGCGGGGGTCCGGACCCCCCCCCCCCCTTCCCCCTTTGGCGCTGGAAAGGGGGGGGGGGGTCGGACCCCCCCCCTCCCCCCCTTTGCGCCGGAAAGGTAGCCAGGGAGGGGGGGCCTCTCTCGCTTTTCCTTTCTGCGCCAGAGAAGGTGTGTAGGGAGTACGGAGTTGGGAGTAGGGAGTGGTGAGTAGTGCGTTAGTGCGTAGTGAGTAGTGAGTATTGGGTAGTGAGTAGTGGGTAGTGAGTGGCGAGAAGGGAGTAGGGAAAATGGGTGGGGAGTAGTGAGTAGTGAATAGTGAGTAGTGTGTACTGATAAGTACGTAGTGAGTGGCGAGTAGTGAGTAGTGAGTAGTGAGTAGCGAGTAGTGAGTAGTGAGTACAGAGTAGGGAGTAATGGGTAGTGGGTAGTGAGTAGTGGGTAGTGAGTAGTGGGTAGTGCGTAGTGCGTAGTGAGTAGTGAGTAGTGAGTAGTGAGTAGTGAGTAGTGAGTAGAGAGTAGTGAGTAGAGAGTAGCGAGTAGTGAGTAGTGAGTACTGAGTACGGAGTACTGAGTACTGAGTACTACGTAATGCGTAGTGAGTAGTGCGTAGTGATGAGTAGAGAGTCGTGGGTAGTGGCAGTGGGTAGCGTGTAGTGAGTAGCGAGTAGGGATTAGCGAGTAGTGGGTAGTGGGAGCGAGTAGGGCGTAGGGAGTAGTGAGTAGAGAGTAGTCAGTAGTGAGTAGTGGGTAGTGATTAGTGATTAGTGAGTAACGACTAGGGAGTAGCGAGTAGCTAGTAGGGAGTAGGAAGTAGTGAGCAGTGAGTAGTAAGAAGTGGGTAGTGAGTAGCGATTAGTGAGTAGCGATAAGTAGGTAGTGAGTAGTGACTAGTGACTAGTGCCCTGTGACTAGTGACTAGAGATTATGTAGTGACTAGTGAGTAAGGAGTAGTGAGTAGTGAGTAGTGAGTAGTGAGTAGCGGGGAGTCAGTAGTGAGTATCGAGTAGCGAGTATGGGGGTAGCGAATAGTGAGTACTGAGTACTGTGTAGTCAGTATTGTCTAGGGAGTAGGGAGTAGCGAGTAGTGGGTAGTGAGTAGTGATTTGTGGGCAATGAGTAGTGGATAGTGGGTAGTGGGTAATGAGTAGTGATTAGTGAGTAGGGAGTAGTGAGTAGTGCTTAGTGAGTAGTGAGCACTGAGTAATGAGTAGTGAGGAGCGAGTAGTGAGTAGGGAGTAGGGAGGAGGAAGTGGTGAGTAGGGAGTAGTGAGAAGCGAGTAGTGGGTGGTGGGTAGTGAGTAGTGGATAATGAGTACTGAGTCGCGAGTAGTGAGTAGTGGGTAGTGAGAAGTGAGTAGTGAATAGCGAGTAGTCAGTAGTGGGCAGTGAGTAATGAGTAGTGAGTACTCTTTGGGGCTGGGGTTAGTGGTTGGGGTTCGGGTTAGGGGTTTGGGTTAGGGTGAGGACTGGGGGTAAGGGTAGCGGGGGTCGGGTTCGGGAGTCAGGGGGCGGCGTGGCGAATGGAGGGGAGGGGGGGGGGGGCGCCAAAGGGGGGGAGGGGGGGGGGGGCGGTCCAAACCCCCCCCCCCTCTTTTTAAAAGGGGGGGAGAGGGGGGAGTCCCCGACGACGGATCTGGGAAAGGGGGGACGGGGGGGGGTCCCCGACGACGGATCGGGGAAGGAGGGGGAGGGGGGGGGGTCCCCGACGACGGATCGGGGAAGGGGTGGGGGGGAGGGTGTTCCAACCCCCCACCCCCCTGGGGAGATCCAGCCGCGCACCCTCGTAGTTAAGCTGGTAGGAGATCGTGAGCTGCTCTCGTGCGGAACTCTGGCTGGAGTCCCTCATGTCCTGGTTCTGGCGCCAATCCGTCACATTTACCCGCCAGAGTCTTGAATAAGTTCTTGCTGCCGATTTTACGTGCATGATGTGGGCACCCTTTTCCGTCCTCAGGCATAGTGTGTAGCGATATTATTGACGTTTCGCGTACCCCCACCAGCCCATTAAGAAACGATCAGCAGGGGGGGGGGGAATCAGGGGCGGCATAACGCATGCAGTCGCGCAGCCGTCTTCGAGAACACAAGCATCACACATAGCTTCCCGCATTGAAGTTTAAGGTAGAAATCAGTTCGAGTTACGATGGTGCACCGATGATAGGTGAGGGGTATTTCGATGACTCGTAATGGCTGTTGCACTGATTTGTATGTTAAGCCCGCGTGAGTTCCGAAACTTGGAGACCTCTCGGGGCCCTCTTGGGGTTCTCTTGGGCCCCTCTTGGGGCCTCCTGGGGCTCTTTCTTGGGGCTCTCTTGAGGTCCTATTAGGGCCTTCTTGGGGCTCTTTTGGGGCCTTCTTGGGGCCCTCTTGGGGCTCTTTTAGAGGGTCTTGGAGCCCTCTTGGGGCTCTTTGGGGGGGTTCTGGGAGGCCTCTCGGGGCCGTCTTGGTTATTATTGCTAACGAAGGAGGGGAGGGGGGGGGGGCAATTCTTGCCCCCCCCTTCGGAGGCTCAAACATGCCGTCTTGAGACCTTTTCGGCCCGCTCTTGGAGCGCTTTTGGGCGCTCTTGGGGCCGTCTTGGGGCTCTATTGGGCCCCTGTGGGGCTGTCTTGGGCCATCTTGGGGCCATCTTGAGGCCTCAAGAGCCCTTCGGAGGCGAAAAAGCGAGAAGACAAAGAACATTGATTTCCCTTAAATGTTTGAAGGATTTGGCTCCTTGGGGGGGTCCTTGGAGGCCTCGGAGGGCACTTGGAACCGTCTTGGGACCGTTTTGAGGCCTCTTGGACGCGTGTCGGAGGCTATCTTGACCCGTCTACCGCTATCTTGGGCTATCTTGGAGGCCATGTTGCGCTCTCGGAGGCCCTCTTGGAGCCATCTTGGGCCATCTTGGACGCTGCTATGGGTCCGTCCCCCCCCCCGTCCAAACGCAGGCACGAGGGGGAGGTAAACCTCCCGAGCAGGGACAGGCAGGAGGTTGGAAACGGAAACGCCCTAGACCACCTGCGCCCAGAGGGCTGGTGGGATTCTTCTTCGTCAGAAAAAAAAAAAGAGGTGCTGCTTGTCGGTGCCGTTCTGATTGTGCTCCTCCGGCTTGCTGGACCACGCAGTGAATCGCCTATGTGATAAAGTCTGCCACATCCCCAAGTCATCGGACGCAACTGTATCCGGTCTCCCTGGGCATAAGTGTCTTGCATTCTCCCAAGTGGCTCCCCGATTTCCTCTCTTGCTGCAGTCCTGCAAATTAATTGATGTTCAGCTGGCATCTGGCACATTTGAGGGACAGCGTATTCATGTCGGGGAATATTTCCAGAAATAAATGGTGTTACTCATCTCCCCGAGCCTGGCGATTACGAAAAAGTCGCTTCTCCTCTCTGCGTCGGAAACATATGACAAAGTATTGAGATACTCCTGGCCCTCATCCGTGATCGCATCCGTGAGACTTTCTCTTAGAACATGATGTGTGGGTCTGTGTCGTACACACTGTGGTACCACCAACCCTTCATGTCGTGTCTCTCCTCTGGCGTCTGTTGGTCGTTTGCCTCGCACCCTCCGCCGTAGTTGTACTGTGAAACGTCCCCTCCAAGCTGGCTGTACATTGTTCCTCGGCATATACAAAGTAGCCCACGGTTGGACGGTATCTTGCTTGTTCTCTCTAATGGCGATGTTGTACAAGCAGTTGTTGACCGCCTTTGGCATTGTCAACCTGAGTCGGCCCTCCCACCCCGATGAGATCTTCAGCCCCAGCGGGAAGAGTTGTCTGCATTCTTTCATAGGTGGTATCACTGCTTGCCCTTTCTCTGTGCTGTCTCGATACGATACCCTGGTCTGCTCATTCAGTACAATGCCAAACCGTTGTAGTAGGTTGTTTGTGGCCGCCGTGAACATCTTCGCGTGTGTCCCTATACTGCACTCGTCCGTGTACGTCTCGCAATGCCATCTGCTCTCCCGTGGCATACACAAAGTCGAGCAAGGCCGTGATGGATGCCGTCGTATAGGTTGCAGGTGTGTCCAGCGCCTCAGGTGTCGGTGGTGGCTGTAGATCAACGTATGTGTCGCTCCAATACCAGAAAATGCCTGTGCTTTCGATAGTTTCCATGTCCAGTCAACTTTCGTACATGTTGTCTCGTTCAGTCTTATATTGCGTAGTGGGGGGGCATCTTTCCCGTTGTCCTGGGTTCCCACCAGAAGTTGGGAAAGGTCTTCTCCTTTGTCGCGTGTACTCCTCCCCCCGTCACAGTCTCTGGTGATGTTGCTTGCTCCGTTGTCGGACTGCTGCTGTGCTGTTGTTGTTGGAGGGTTCGTGTTGTGGATGATGATGCGGGTGTGTCGTAGAGCTGTGCTGCAATCGGGCTGCTGCTGGTAGTTGCCGTTGGACTGCTGTTCGTGGTTGCACTGCTCTTCGGGTGTATCGTCGAGGCTCGTCTGTCAGACTCTCCTGTGTGTGTGTGTGTCTGCTTGCTGCCGTGCCGCCGCCTGGTGGTTGCTTCCGTGTCAGTCGTCGTCGTGGCTGAGTTTGCTTCCTGGAGGTCCTCTTTCGGGCTTTCTGGGGTGTTGTTGGAGGGGCCTCTTGGCCTTTGGAAGGCGTCTTGGGCGATCCCTGGGCAGTCGTGTGTCCCTCTTTGGGCGCGCTGTGGCCGTCTTGGAGTCCTCTGGGGCCGTCTTGGGGGCATCTCGGGCTGTCTTGGGGTCCTCTTTGGGGCCTCCTAGGGCGGTCTTGAGGGCCTGTAGGGATTCGTCTTGGAGCGTCGCAAGCCCGACAAGGCGAGAACGCTCAAGTCATGGAAGAACCTTGGGGGAATCAGTGATTTTGGCCTTCTGGAGGTACTCTTGGAGCCCTCGTGAGGCAGCTGTGAGGCCTCTTGGGCCGTCTGGAGGACATCTTGGGAAGTTTTGGGGTCATCTTGGCCATCTGAGAGGCGTCCTGGGACCGTACAGGTACTGTTGGAACCCTCTTGGGGCGTCTGGGAGGCCTCTTGGGCCGTCTGGAGGACATTTTGGGACGTTTTGGGGCCATCTTGGCCGTCTGAGAGGCGTCTTGGGACCCCCTTGCATCTTGGGCCATCTTATTCGTCTTCGAGGCCATCTTGGCCGTCTTGGACGCCATCTTGGAGCCATCTGGAGCGGAAAGATCCATGCCGACCGAGTGTGCGTGAGTTTTCCGGGTGGCCGGCGGGTTAGGCCAGACATGTCTGGGAATTCTGTAGCAAAAGCCAGCGCCCCTCAGAAATCTGGGCACGCCGTGCACCCCTGTGATGATTCACCAGGGGGCGGCGGATCCAGTGTTAAGTCGGGCCTGTCCTCCTACAGGGAGATTTCGGACGAAAAATTAAAACCACTCCAAACACACCCCCAAATAGCAATCTTCTGGCTATTTGGGCAACTTCCTCCTGTAGAGGGGCAGGCCCGACTTGAATCGAGTGGCTTTCGGCCCACCCCGCCCCTGTGCCAGGGTTGCAGAGCAGAGGCCTCCTGGGATGCCGGTGGGGATCTTTCGGGGATCCTCCCGTGGGCCTCACGGATTCGGTCCGGGGCGTCTTGGGCCCTCTCTCAGGGGCCACAAGCGAACCTTGCCCCTACCCCCCCACGGTTTCTGAGGGGGAGGGTGGGGTTCACTTCGTTCGGGAGTTCCCGAGCGAAGTGAACCCCACCCTCCCCCTCAGAAATCGTGGGGGGTAGGGGTAGGGTTCGCTTGTGGCCCCCTACGCTCTCGGTCTAGGGCGTCTGGGGCCGTCGGACCGAAGACGTCTACGGGCAACCGCCGCCGCCCCCTTTTTTCCTCTTGCAAGCGCCCGCGTGGCTCAAGCTCGGGCCACCGCCTGGCCCTTCGGAGAACACGTGGAGGAGAAGAGAAGCGGAGGGGAGGCGAGGAGAGGAGAGGAGAGGAGAGGTGTGATGTGAAGCATGCTGAAAACGTCCAAGCCGTTAAAAGCCGAGATGAAACCGAATTCAGGAGGTGAAGTCGTCGTCCTCCTCCTCCTCCTCCTCCTCCTCCTCCTCCTCCTCCTCCCAGGCAGGTTGCCATTTGGGCTCCGTGCGCCCGCGCGCGCGGCATCCCATTTGACCCCAGCCAGGCGCCCTGCCCAGGGCCGTGGTCCAACGACTGCACCTCGGGAGCGGGCCAGCTCCCCCGCCTGGCATAGGCGCGCGCGGCGGAGGCGGAGCGAGGCGCGGCGCCTCCTTCGCCTGGACGCGGCGCGGCGCCTGCTCGCAGCCCACCACGGCGAGGCCGCCAACGGCATGGCGCCCTCGCGCCGTCGTGGCGAGCGCGCCGAGCGCGCGGTCAAGTGGCTGTGCCGCTTCTGCAAGCACAAGACCACTGGCCATGACTGGTGGAACGTCGCGACGGCGGCGAGCTGCGGGATGTGCGGGCGGGCCAAAGGCATCTGCTTCAAGGCCGAGGTCGCCCCGAGCGCGCCGTCCGTGCACGTGCCTCCGCGCGGCGGCACGTCCACTCTCAATCCTTGGAGCAAGGAGGCCAAGGAGCTTGAGATGCTTCGCAAGAAGGTCGAGCGCCTGGAAGCTGCCCAGGCCCCTCCGCCAGGGCGCCCGGGTGCTGCGGCGCCTGAGTTCGTGGACGTCGAGATGTCCGGGGAGCCCTCGGATGACCTCGCGCGGCAGCGCCTCCAGGAGCTGGACAATGAGCTCGTCGCCGTGTCCAAGCACTGCGGGCCTGCATGGGTGGCGCGCAAGCAGGAGCTCGAGGAGGAGCGCGAGCGCCTCCGCGTCAAGCTGCTGGAGTCCAAGCCGATCCACGCCAGAGTGCGCACGGTTACGGCTCGCCTCGAAGCGGCGGAGAGGCAGCTTCTTAAGGCCAAGGAGAGCCTTGGGAAGGAGGGAGAAGGACTGGCGGCCCTCCTCAGGAAGATCGGGGAGGCTGAGACCGCCATCCGGCAGCAAGAGCAGAACATCAAGGACCTCGCGAAGCAGAGGAGTTAGTTGGCCCAGCAAGCAGCTGGCGAACAGGCCTCTCTGCCCATGGCGGCGGTCGGCCTCGACGCGTCGAAGCTCGGCGAGGTCCTCCAGCGCTGCGGACTTGGAGACCAAGCCAGCACGGTCGCCCAGGCCATCATTCAGGACCTGCCCAACATCGTGTCCAACGCCACGCTGGTCCCCGCGGGCGCCGAGGCGGGCCTGGCTGTTGCGGCCCCGCCCCAGGCGGCTGCTGAGGCTCCCGCTGCTGGTGCCGCTGCTTCTGCCGAGCCGCCGCGACAGCCAGCGGAGCCAGCGGCGGCCCCAGCGGGCCTGCCAGACTTGCCGCGGGTGCAGGACACGATCGAGAGCTTGTCCAACGCCGAGTTGCGCACGCTCATGGCCACGGTGGTGCCAGCGGCCAGCATCCCATTGGAGGACGAGGAGCTGCGCGAGACGGCCAGGCACATGTTCCGCGTGGCCAGCCTGCCGAGGCCTGCTGCGAATGCTGATCGCCCTTATTAAGATGATGACTGTCACCTCTGTAGCCTCGGCGGCGACTGGCCCCCACGGGGGCAGAGGCGAGGCGACGGCCCAGGCCCGGGCCGCCGCCCCGCCTGTCATGCACTACTTCCTGGTTGTCGGCTGTGTGGCTGGCAGGTCGGAGGCCGAGCTGGACGTTCCAGGTCTCGCCGCCGCGGCCGGCCCTGGCCGGCAGCCTATGCAGCCTCGGGCGGCCGAGGCAGTTGCTGACGGCGGACCCTCTGACGCCGTCCTTGGGCTGTCGGCCTCCGCGGCGGCAGGATTCTGGTCCGGGGGCGGGCCCTTGCCAGCACCTCCTGGCTACCAGATGATTCCCATCGAGATCAGCGACGATGAGGACGCGTGCGTCGTGCTTGCCGACGGGGAAGCGCATGAGGCACGCATGGCCCGCCGCGCGAGGCGCCGCGCTGCCTTTGTCAGCCCGCCGAGGGCGCTACCAGCGCCGCGCGAGCCCGCCGGGGGCGCCGCCGAAGCCGCCGCCGGCGCTGCCGCGGCCGCCAGGCCCGCGGCTGTCGGGCGCCCCGCCGAGCCCTGTGCGGGCGCCCCTGGAGACGGCGCCGCGGCCGGTGACCTTCTCGGCGCTGCCGAGGGGCCCCTAAGGTCACCGAGCGCTGGCGCCCTGCCGGGCGCTGGGCCTGGGCCTGGGCGTACTGAGGCGCCCGCCAGGGCAGTCGCAGGGGAAGGACCAGCGAGTGGTGGTCATGGCGCTGCTCGCGGAGCTCCGCGCGCGGCGCCGCTGGAGCTGGCGCAGGTCCTCCCCCAGCCGCCGGCGGTGCGAGGCGACTCGCTGACGCTACTCACCATTAACAGGGACACGTGGAGCGGCGCTCGGAGGGTGCTCGAGTGGAACGCCGCGGCCAAGCGACAGTTCGACGTCGTCTTCATCCAGGAGACCAGGTTCCCCGACGACGAGGCAGCCGGGGCGGCTCGGCAGTGGCGCCGTGGCCAAGGCTGCCATCTGGCCCTGGGTCCGCCGCTTCGGGTCGGGACGGAGCGCCTGGCGGTCAGCGGGGGCGTCGGCTTGTGCTTCGCGGCCCACGTCGGCGCGTGCGCGGGCATCGACGTTCCCACGGAGTGGGCGCACCGCATCGTGGCGAGGAAGATCCACCTCGGCGAGGGCTCGGTCTTCCTGTGCCTCTCGGTGTACCTGATCACGTCGATCGGGCTGACGGGCGACAACATCACGCTCCTGGCGGAGGTCGCTGCGCTCGTGGGGCAGCACCACGCCCCATTCCTCCTGGCAGGGGACTGGAACGTCGACGCGGACGACCTCGCCTCCAGCGGCTGGCTCGACGAGATCGATGGCCTCCTCATCAGCAGTGGCGCCCCGACTTGCGGTGACAACGGCTACGACTACTTCGTGGTATCGAGGTCCCTGTCTTCCTGCGCGTCGGCTGCGCGGGCGTTTGCTGGAACGCCGGCGGGGTCTCACAACCAGGTCAGCTGCTCCCTCGACCGTGTTTGGAGCAAGCCGAAGGTCTGGGTCGAGGACCCCAGGCGGCCATTCTCGGTGGCCAAGAAGCCGGAGGTGAGCCCCGCGACGGACGCTGGCGAGGCTGCTGGGCCACGGCCTGCCGCGGAGCAGGAGACGCAGTGTGAGCTGGCGGAGCTGCGAGCCCCGCTGTCGGACCTCCAGGTGACGCGCGCGGGCTGGTTCGACCTGGCCGAGCGGTCGCTCATCCGCTCCCGGCAGGTGAAGGCCTCCAAGGCCCATCTTCATCGGGGCCGTGGGCGCGGGATCCGCCTGGTGGAGAGGCCGCTGCTCGACGTCCAAGAGCGCCGGCAACGACGCCACGACTCCTGACACAGAGGCTTGGTGGAGCTTCCTGCGAATCTGGCGGGCGCTCCTCCGTTGGGGCAGGGCCCCGCGCGGCTCGAAGGCCAAGCGGTCCTTCGTGAAGGAGGGCTTGATGCTGCAGGGTCGCGCCATCACTCTGCCGCCGGCGGTCTCGGAGCACGTTGCGCTTGTCACCGCCACGCCGGACGCGCGGCTGGCCCTCGCCGAGCGGAACAGCCCGCTCGCGCCGTGGTTCGAAGGCCTCCTGGAGGACGAGCTCGCGCGGCGGCGCAGAGCTGATGCTGCTGCCCGGGCGCGGCTGTGGCGCGACTTTCGCAACGCGTCGCTGGCTGGGTCAGACCGTGTGGCTCACAAGCTGATCAAGCCGAAGCCCGTGGAGCCGCGGCCGATATCCTTGCCTGGCGGCGCGCCCGGGCTTCCCCAGGTGGGGGCGCTGGCCGTGGGGGCCATCGCGCTGGAGTGGATGCCCTTGTGGGACAAACCGTCGAGGGCGAGGGGGGCCCCCGCGGCCAGCTGGCAGGTGCCGCGCACGCTCGGAGCCATCAGCGTGGACCAGGTGAGGACGGCCTCCCTCTCCTTCGGGCGCAGGAAGGGCCTCGGCTGGGACAACTTCCACCCGCGCTTGCTCAACGAGCTCTCAGACCCCCTGGTCGAGCGCTTCACGGCCATCTTGAACCAGTTCGAGGACTCGGCCGAGGTGCCCGACCTTTGGACGACGATGATGGTATTTATCCCAAGCCGCCTCCCGACGTGGGCAGGCGGCCCATCGGCCTGATGGGGCTCTGGCCTCGGGTGTGGTCGAAGATTCGCCAGGGCCTGGTCCGCGCCTGGGAGCGCTCGGTCGACGCCGATTTCTTTTGGGGCAAGAGCGGGGACACGGCGGCGGACCGCGCAGCCTACATCCACAATTTGCTCGTAGTGCACGCCATGCGCCGCGGATTCGTTTCTGGGACGCTGTATTTCGACGTCAGCAAGTTCTTCGAGAATGTCTCCCACTGCATGTTGGTTGTGGCGCCGCGGCACTTCGGCTTCGACCTGCAGCTGCTGAGGTGCCTATGCGCGATCTACCGCGGCCCGAGGCGGGCCAGGTGGCTCGGCGCCACGTCACGGGCGGTGCTGCCCAACGGCACGGTGATCGCGGGCTGCAGCTGCGCGACTGGCGTGGTGAAGCTCCTGACGCTGAGCGTTCTCCGGCAGATCGTGGTGGAGACGCCCGTTGTCCGGCCGCTGAATCTCGTCGACGACCTGAAGGTCCACGCGATCGGCACGTTCCGCACGGTGTGCAGCCAGCTGGTCGCGGCAGCCAACATGGCGATCAAGGAGATGGAGAAGCTCGACCTGCCATTGCACTTGGTAAAGACGCGCGTCCTCTGTTCGACGTCGGAGCTCGCGGGCGCGCTGTTGGCGGACAGTCGCTGGCCGTTCGATGAGTCTTTTTTCGCTTCCACCCACCGTGATCTCGGTGGGGACACCTCCGACGGCAAGGGCCGTCGGGTGCCCACGCAGCGCGCTCGCCTGTCTGCCGCGTCGGCTGCAGCGACTCGGCTCACCAAAATCGGGCGGGGTAGGGGGGCTTCTCGGGTCCACAGGGCGGGTCCAGTCGCTAAGGCCACGTGGGGTGCACACATTATGGTCCTGGGAATTCGGCTCTGCGGACTCTGACGGTGGCCGCTGCCAGGTCCTTTGGCCCCCTTCAGCCTGGCTCCTCCCTTGGCCTCACCTTCCTCCTTGGCGGGGCCCCCCAGCGTGACCCTCTCGTTTCAACGACGGTGGATGCCGTCAAGGCGTTTGTGTCAGTTTGGTGGCACCGCAGCGTCACGAAGCAGGTGCTCCTCTCGGCGTTTGAAGACGCGCTCCTGTCTGCGAGCAAACCCAGGCCCTGGGGCTCCGCCAAGCAGCCTCTGGCTGCCCTTGTTCTGACGCTCGCTCGGATCCGTTGGAGGTTGGATGTCCCAAATGAGGTTTTGATTGACCAGGCGGGTCGCTCCTGGAGTTTGTCTGAGTTTTCCCCAGCCTTCTTCGCCCTTCGCGCGCGCGAAGCGTGCGAGGAAGCTATTGTGATGGAAGAGCAGATTCCGCAGAGTGATTTTGGCGCCGAGTGGCGCGGCCCCATCTGTCTCAAGCCGGCTCTCGATTAGATTTCGAAGCAAAGCTCAGTCTGGTCTGATCATTGTCGTCACTGCTTGCGCAGCCTGATTGCCAATGGGTATTGGTGCCAGCAGCGATGTCACGACGCCTGTCAGGACATCTCTCCTGCTTGTTTGGTCTGCCAGGCTCCCTCGGGCACCATGTTTCATCGTCGCTTCGATTGCCCTGCCCACGAGGCGTGGTTGCGCGATGTGTTGAGCCCGGACTTGCGTCGGGCGGCGGATCGCGTGCGCCTCCTCTCACCCAGAGCCCAAGAGCTGTTTGCCAGGTGCGTGCTCCCTGACCCCACTTGTTGGTTCACTCGCCCCTCTGAGCACCCCGAGGCCACGGTCTACAGGCACAACTGGCCCGCCGAAGGTCTGGTGCTTTGAGAGGGGGCGCATGTGTTCATAGACGGCTCGTGCTACGAGCCTGCTCTCCCTAGGATTCGATCGGCGGGATGGGCGGTGATTGTGACGGACGGGTGGGGGAAAGTTGCCCGTGCGATATGGGGGCGTGTGCCCTTAAGCGTTGCTCCAGCCCAGGTCGCTCGCGACGGTGAGGACTACGCTGTGGTCTCCCTTGTCCGCCATGCTACAGTTTTCCCCGGGGCCAACTTGTATGGGGACTGTGCGGGGACCCTTGGGTATGTTTCGGACCCAGTGGGAGCTGTGTGTCCCGATAATGCTCGATCGCATATGTGGCAGCATGTGTATGATAAGCTTGACGGTGTGCGGTGGCATAAAGTGCCAGCCCATAGCACCCTTCGTGATGTCGAGAATGGGAAGCTCAGTCGACTTGAGTATCTCGGCAACAAGGCTGCGGACGAATATGCGAAGAAGGGTGCCTCTTTGGGTAGAATCGCTGCCGCCGATCGTGCCGTCGTCGATGGTTGCTTCGAGTTGGCCCGTCTTCTTTGTAAATTCTCGGCTGAGCAAGAGGCTCGGATTGGAGACAGTCAGCAGTTCGACCATGTCGGCATCGATTGGCTTAGGCACATCACCCTTGAGGTCCCTCCTCTCCCCGACGAGGTTCCTCCATCTCCTCCTCCTCCTCCTGTGCCTCCTCCTCCTCCCGGGAGTGGCGGGGCGGGTCGGGAGCCGGGGAAGGTGGGTGAGGAAGGTAAGGAGGGCAGGGCCGAATGGCCTGACCTCCATGTCTGGCCAGCCCGCGCCCACCACATCATCGAGTGTGGGGTCACGGACCCCGCGAGGGCTGCGGCCGGCTCCCTGGCCTTCTGTACTCGTTGCGGCTCGGTTTGTGCCGTAGGAGGGCACGGGGGAAAAAACGGCTCTAGCGTCAGATTGTCTGGGCCACCGTTCCTCGGGTCGTGAGAGGCAGTTGGATTGGATATTGCGCGGCCGCCATCCTTCGAAGCAAGGGTTTCGGGTCTCGCGAGCGGCCGTGTTATCGGATCCCTCTCGAGACTACTTGGCAGCCAAGATGGTTCTGGACGACCTCCCGCAGCTAGCGCCGCCTCTGTCCAGAGGCTCTCTTGCGTCCATGTCGGGCGGGGGTGGGTGTGCTTGGGCGGGGACTGGGGTCGACCTTCTGCGAGGCCTTTCACTTTTTGGTTTCCGCTCTCGGGAAGAGGCGGAGTCGCTCGGGCTTCGAGCGCAAGAGCGCCGCCGGCAGGTTGTGCCGCCCGGGGAGGATTTTGACCCCCCTTAACTCGTTTGGAGTTTGCTTGATGCATGTTTAATGTGGTGGCACCTTTTCTAGCCGTTGCCGAGCTTCTCCTCCCAGGCACCCTCGCGGCAACGCGCGTGCTGCCTGGGCCTCCCAAAAGGGGAGGCTGTCCACGGAATCGCCGAAGTGCGCGAGCAGGCGGCCGACCGTCAGCTCGATCCCCCAGGGCGGAACCTGCTCGGAACACGGCGCGAGGTTCAGCAACTGGCCTCGGCCTCGGGCCAAGAATCGCAGTTGCAAGACATGTCCAGTCTGCGGCACTGGGCTTCTCGAAAGACCCCAGAGTCCAGCCCCTGTACCGAGACAACCAACGCGGGAACAGCCCAGAAAGCAACCTCTTACGCTGCTGGCGCAGTCCCGTGCCTGCAGCAGTAGGATTACAATTGGCGGAGAGCGACCTAACAGATCCCCACGCAAAGGCCCCGCAAGATAAACGACATATCAACCTGGGCCCCGCCGCTGCAGAGGCCCCCTGCTCGTCATACACGGAGGCAGCTCTATGGCAGTGGCCCGAAAGGTTGCACAAGAGGCCCAGCTCGGGGTCACGGACCTCTGAGGCGA
The DNA here is from genome assembly GCA_963575745.1 of Prorocentrum cordatum. Lineage (NCBI taxonomy): Eukaryota > Dinophyceae > Prorocentrales > Prorocentraceae > Prorocentrum > Prorocentrum cordatum. Next base: position 297,949 of record CAUYUJ010010302.1, on the reverse strand, counting down.
CCTCCGAGAGCACCGCGCGGAAGGCCAGCCAGGCCTTCGGCGCCGCAGAGACCTTGTTAGGCCTCGAGGCCATGGTGGGCCTCTCGGGTGCCTCGGGAAGCCCAGGCGAGTCCGCCCAGCCGCGCTCGGCCATGAGAACTCCCTGTCGCCCAGCCCACTGGCCCACCTCCCGCCCCAGATAGCGAAGACCAGCGATTTGCGAGGCAGCTCGGTCCACCGACGGATGGACGGCCGCACCCTTCTTGGCAAAGGCGTCCGCAGCGGCACTGGCCTTGCTTTCCCAGAACGTGGAGCGGCCACGCCAGAAATCAGCCTCCGAGACATGTGCCTTGGTCTAATGCACTGCGAGGCCATCCTCGCATGCCGCGTGAAACATGGTCCACATGTGCGCTTGGCCACAGCAGGCCGACGAGGCCCTGGCGCGGCCCTTTGCCGCCGAGACAATGCCCGCACAATCTGCCCAAACAGCTTCGACGTTAAAGGCCACCACGGGTAGCGTACACATACTTAGCATCGTCCTCTCCATCCCGAGCGAGTTGGAGAGGCGCAGCATCCCAGGGCACGGGGCCATGGGCCGCAGCGATGGTGTTGCCCAAGTGGCCCACCATCACCACAGCTCAGCCAGCGCCCCTGAGCATAGCATCGGTCGGATGCAAGGCCGACCCGTCGGTGAAAAGCCTACCAGAGAGCATTCCATCGGCGGGGCGTTGACACCAGCTGATATCGCAGGCCTCCGAGCGGAGGGCAGGAGGAATGAGCTCTCGGGGGAAGGGACATATGCCGCAGGCAAACGATTCGCCTGACATCCCCAGCTCACTGACCAACCTCGCTGCTGCTCTGCACTGCGACGAAAGGAAAGTCCTTCGATCAGCCTTCCACGCCGAACACTCAAACCGTCGATGGAACAAAGTTCCTTCTCCTGCTAGGCACAGCTGGCAGACTGAGGAGGCCGCCATGCCGTGACGGAACAAACTATATTGTGTCAAATTGGTGCCCGACAGTGCAGCTCTCAAACTGTGCTGCTGCGACTTACCCCAGCTAGGCGTCTTGCTGCCGAGCAACCAGTCTATTGGACCCCAACAAACAGGCCTGACCCAATCAGTTGTCGTCGCCCCCGTGCTCAGGGCTCGGTAGAAGCTGTCCTGGGTGCCTCTCTGGGCCGTCTTTGGGCCCTCTCAGGGCGCTTCAGGGCCGCCTTGGATGCCATTCTGGCAATCTTGGAGGCCTTTTGTGCCGTCATGGGATAATCTTGGAGGTCTCTTGGGCGCTCTTTCGAGCGATCTTGGGAGCCTCTTGGGTTGTCTGTGGCCGTCGGAAGGCCGAAAAGACGCAAATGCCAGCATTCAGCAACAAACTTACGAGCATCATTGATTTTCGCCATCTTCGGGCCTCCCTGGAGGAGCTCTTGGACGCCTCTTCGACCGTCTTGGAGGTCTCTTGGGGGGCCTCTTGGGCCATCTTGAGGCCGTTTTGGGCCATCTTGGAAGCCAGTTTAGCCGACGGGAAGTCCGTCGTCTTGGATAGAACAAGCCATCGGTCGGAGCCCACTAGGAGTTCTGTATAACATTTGCAAGACTTCTCAGAGCTTTAGCACGCCGTGCACCCCTGTGATGAATCTCCAGGGGGCGTCGGATCTAGTTGCGTTCGGCCCATCCCGCTGCCCTATCCGACATCCCTCCTCGACATCAAACGCAAGTTACTTCCCGCGGCGTGGCGGTGCCCGAGAGCCCCAAACCATCGAGATTCGCGCCGAAATTGGCGATTGAAAACAGAAACATCTGACCCCGCGGGCCACGTTTCGCGCGTCGATCGGCATGAAACATTTGCGCTTGATTGCGAAGGCCTGACGGCCGGTGCTGCCGTCCCTGTAGAGGACCACGACGTCGGCGACGAAGTGTGGGGAGACGGAGGCCGTGGAAGATGATGATGATGATGATGATGATGATGATGATGATGATGATGCTGATGCTGATGCTGATGATGATGATGATGATGATGATGATGGTGATGGTGATGGTGATGGTGATGGTGATGGTGATGGTGATGATGATGATGATGATGATGCTGATGATGATGATGATGATGTGATGGTGATGGTGATGGTGATGGTGATGATGATGATGATGATGATGATGATGATGATGATGATGATGATGATGATGATGATGATGATGATGATGATGATGATGATGATGATGAATGATGATGATGATGATGATGGGAGGAAGGAGGAGGAGGAGGAGAGGAGGAGGAGGAGGAGAGGAGGAGGAGGGAGGAGGAGGAGGAGGAGGAGGAGAGGAGGCGGAGGAGGAGGGAGGAGGAGGGAGGAGGAGCGGATGGAGGTTGGAACAGGAGGGGGGAGGAGGAGGGAGGAGGAGGAGGAGGAGGAAGGAGGAGGAGGAGGAGACAGGAGGAAGGAGGGGAGGAGGAGGAGGAGAGGAGGAGGAGGAGGAGGAGGAGGAGGAGGAGGAGGAGCAGGAGGAGGGAGGAGGAGGAGGAGGAGGAGGAGGAGGAGGAGCAGGAGGGTGGCCGAAGAGAGGGCTCCGGCGGCGCCAGAAAGCCTCGATCCTCGAGCCTGGGGTTCGGAGTCCGCAGAGTTAGGAGGAGGAGGAGGAGGAGGAGGAGGAGGAGGAGGAGGAGGGGGACTTGCTGTCGCAGCCCTCGCAGCCCTTCGGAAGCGAAAAGGCGAGAAAGCCAAAAACATGGGATTCCCCTTGGTTTCGGGCCGTTTTCTTCAGTTTCTTTGGGGCATCCGTGGACGGCTCGGGAGATTCCTGTCGTCGAGGGCTTGTTTTTGGCATCATGTGGGAGAGTCTTGGACGTCTGGGGGTATTTTGAAAGGCTCGTGGCATCACCTTGAGGGATGTCTGTGAGCTTCGGAGCCGCGCGGGGTTCCAGAGCCGCGCGGGGACCGCGCCAGACGCGCGGGGAGCGCGCGGGGAGTGAAAGCGTATCTGGATGGCGACCCCCCACGGGACCCCCCGGGACCTCCTCGGGACCCGGGACCCCCCCGGGAACCCCCTGGAACCCCCCTGAGACCCCCCGGGGACCCCCCCCGCCGGGGAAGGGACAAAGGGAAGGGGCTTCCCACGTGGTTACGACATGAAACATTTGCGCTTGATTTCCAGGGGGGTTGTAGGTCCGAGGCCTCTGGAATGCCTCTGGGGATCTCTTGGGGGGCCTCTCGCAAGCTCACGGATTCGGTCTAGGGCGCCCGGGGGCCTCTTGGGGCCAGACCAGGATCTCTTTTGGGGGCCTCCTGGGGCTCGTGGGGGGCCTCTTGTCGGGGGCTTGCTGGCGGTCTCGGGGCAATCTTTGGACGGAGGGCCCGAAATGTTGGTTCGTGTTCCCCTCCGGGGCCTCTCTTGGGTTCCTTTGGGAGCTCTATAGGGGGGCCGTCCTGGGGGCCATCTTGGGCCGTCTGGGGGCGCTATTGGAGTCTTCTTGGGCCGTCGGAGCGATCTTGGGGGCCTCGGGGCCGTTTTGGAGCGTCGACAGCAAGAAAAGGCGAGAACATGACAACCAGTGAGAAAACCTGCGGGAAATCAGCGAGTTTGGCATCTCGGGGCACTGCTTGGGGCGTCTTGGGGGCCTCTTGGGCCGTCGGCTGTTGGAGAAGCCGTGCAGGGAAGCCCAAGGAAGCGTGAGAACCGGAAGATGTGAGATTTTGGGCTCCCTATCCCTAGTTATAGATTTTGGGCTCCCAGCTTTTTTGGGAGAAATCCGTAAGGGCTTCGCCCCCTGCCGCCGGCCCCCTCTCTCGGAGAATGGGCCATGGAAGAGCTAAGTCATGAGGCTTTGGCGCTGTCGTGCAGCAGTATCGGAACTTCATGCGAGGCAGATTCGCAATCGGCAAAACCAACTGATCACAAGAGGGGTTACCACACAGGGCGATTGGTAAGACGTGTATGGTTTACGAGCTTGGTTACCACACCTTGGGATTAAAGGGCCGAGGGAGTACTCGCAGTTTGGGTTACCACGCCTTGCGATGGATGTGCGTGAGGGGTGGCACCGAATTTCAGAAATGTGGCAAATCCCCTGTGTTTTTGGACCCTGACCCCGCGGATCTGCGTGAGGGGTGGCACCGAATTTCAGAAATGTGGCAAATCCCCTGTGTTTTTGGACCCTGACCCCGCGGATCTGCGTGAGGGGTGGCACCGAATTTCAGAAATGTGGCAAATCCCCTGTGTTTTTGGACCCTGACCCCGCGGATCTGCGTGAGGGGTGGCACCGAATTTCAGAAATGTGGCAAATCCCATGTGTTTTTGGACCCTGACCCCGCGGATCTGCGTGAGGGGTGGCACCGAATTTCAGAAATGTGGCAAATCCCATGTGTTTTTGGACCCTGACCCCGCGGATCTGCGTGAGGGGTGGCACCGAATTTCAGAAATGTGGCAAATCCCATGTGTTTTTGGACCCTGACCCCGCGGATCTGCGTGAGGGGTGGCACCGAATTTCAGAAATGTGGCAAATCCCATGTGTTTTTGGACCCTGACCCCGCGGATCTGCGTGAGGGGTGTCGATTTCGAGCCCCCCCAGTAATTCAGACAACGCGCCCAGGGGACGCTGGAAAGTCTTGTTTGGGCCTCCCCCCCCTCGCGCGGTCAATCAACTAGTTACAGTAACCAGCAAGAAGCAGAACTGTAACACTGGAAACTACAAGCTACAACTGGTACTGGAAACTGCGAACCCGTGCCTCGCAGCCTGGTGGCCCCACAAGGGGGCCGGCGGATCATGCAAGGAAGCCCAGAACGCGTGAGAACCGGAAGATGTGAGATTTTGGAGAGAGCGCCAGTGGATCACCTTGGACTTTAAAAGGGGGGGTGTGCTCCAGGGACCCCCCCCCCCCCCCCCCCCCCTTTGAAAGGGGAGGGGGTTGGAACCCCTCCCCCCCCCCCCCCTTGAAGGGGGGGGGGGGGGGGTCGGACCCCCCCCACCCCCCTCCCCCCCTTTGCGCAGGGGTCCGGGGCGAGCGAGCCGAGCGCGCGGACTGTTGGACGTAGGGGCCGCCGGGGGCTGCAATCTTGCTCTGGCGTGTCCGATACAGTTTGGCTCGATTCACGTCAAGCGAGGCAGGCGGTCCCGCGGACAGGGAGGAGGAAGAGGCGGAGGTGGGAGGACGGTCGCTGGAGGAGGGACGAGGAGCACGGACGTGGAGGATGAGGAGGCGGAGGAGGAGGGAAGAACCCCCGGAAGACATACAAGCACCCGCTCTACGACATTCCACTGCCAGTGTCTTTCCTGAACAGCTGCCTCCTGCTCAATCTCCATTGCGTCGACCCGGTGGACGACCCGGTCCAGCAGCGAGTGCGCGGTTATATCCTGTCGTGTGATGCATCGCTTGGCGAGAGAAATTACTGCGCGACTGTGCTGCGCGCCGTGTTGGTGGTGCACGCCACGCGGCATTACGAATACGCGGCCTGCGTCGAGGGGAAGTCCTTGCTCTCGGAGGCTGACATCCTCGGGCGCTTCGTGGCTGGGCGGGACAACCGCGACCCCAGTCTCGTCCGGCGGAGCACCAGCGAAGGAGAAACTGGACAACTTCGAATTTCATCGGTCCGTGAGGGCTCGGGGCGCCGTCGGGGACCGGGGGGCGGAGCAGGGGGCGGGGGGCGGCCAGGGGCCCCTGCGGGGCGCCGAGATTCTTCGCCAGACGAGACGATTCGGGTCGATGTAAACGTCGAAGTTGACTGGTGCACTCAGGAGTTTTTTTGTGCGGGAGCAAGTCGGAGTGCCTCCTGCTGGTGTGGAGATCCAACGTCCTCGACATTCTCCCCGGCGGCGACTACGCCGATGGCTTCGAGCGCAACGTCGACCTGCTGCTGCGCTTCTTGTCCGACAAGTCGGCGGGGGACGCGGCGCTCTTAGATGATATTTGGGACATCTATGCCAACTTCCGCGGGTTCGGCGGGCTGGGCAACGACGCCGACGGAGGGGTGTCAGGGTTCGTCGCGAAGAACGTGGTGTATCAGGGCGTGCGTAACATTCTGCATAGTCTCGGCGCCTCTCGCTCCCACGCTTCGCGGTTTTGCTCGGGCCCCAACCCGTGCAAATTGGCGCGCGTCTATCACCAGCCAGCGCGTGTGGCCAGGGGCGGGCACGTGGCCATGTACGCCGCCATGAAGATCCGGCTGGAGGATGTGCGCCTGCGGTACGGCGACGCTGCTGCCTGTCTGGCCGACGTCGACTGCATGGTTCTCCAAGACAACTTATGCAAGCTCGTGGAGGTTTTGCAAACGAGCACGACGGGAAACCTCTGCGGCAAGGGGCGCGGCAGCGCGCTGTTGGCGCACGGCGTGGAGAAGAGGGCGGCGGCCCCTGCTGGCGACTCGGGCGACGAGAGCGAGCCGCGTTGAGGGTCCTTCAGAAAGCTCCCATCTTTTCCGCCGCGCCATTCCCCGCGCCTCCGGATTGGTTCGCCCGCGTGGATCCCTGGCAACCCTTCCCGCACTGCGGCTGCGCAGTCAACGTTTCACCTTGCCCTTCCCACTGCGACGAATGGAGTCGGCGCAGCGCCATGCGTGGCTGGGGCGCCAATGCGTTGCAAGCAGCGCATCAGAGGCGGGGGAGAGAGACCGCAGTGGAACAGACAGCGCCCCGCCGGGTAGTCGGTTTCGGTTTTGGTTCGAGTCGTGCGCGCGGATGAGGCGGCGCTGTTCGGGGTCCAGCCATTGTAGAAGCCACAAAGAGCCCAAAGGGCCGCCGGGCCCTGCCCCCGGCCGCGGGTTGCCCCGATGGTTGTCCTGGAGGTTTTCCTGGCGTTTGTCCTGATGATTGGATTGGCGGTTGCCCTGATGGCTGTCTTCATGGTTGGCCTGCGGTGGTCCCGGCGGTTGTCCTGAAGATTGTCCTGATGGTTGTCCTGTTGGTTGTCCTGGTGGTTGTTGTGATGGTTGTTCTAATGGTTGTCCTGATGGGTGTCCTGATAGTTGCCCTGACTGTTGCCCTGATGGTTTCCCTGATGATTCTCCTGGTGGCCCAAGTGGTCGTCCTAGCGAATGGCCACGCGGTGTCCCCGCGTGTGATTCTCGCGGTTGTCCACACGGTTGGCCTGTTGCCTGTTCTGATGATTGTCCTGATGCGAGCGACACAAGAAACTTGAAGAAATAATCAAATAACTCAGAGCCATCGCAAATCGACCGACCCCCCCTTTCCCGAATCTCCCTTATCACCCGTGGGGTGGTCCCATCGGCACATTATGTCGGAGTGTTGGGCCCCCTCCCGCGCTAACCGCGTGTACCCTCTGGGCCCCAGGGCCGGTTCTCGGCCTTTTGGGGGGCTCTGTCGCCCGCGAGAGCGCTCCAGGAGGATTCGCGATTGCTTCCAGACGGCCCCGGACGCCTCCAAGACGGCCCAAGAGCGCCCCCCCAATAGCGCTCCAAGGGGGTTCAAGATGGCCCGAAGACGGCCCAGGTCGCAGCCAAGAGGCCCCAAGACGGCATCAACACGGCGTCCACGTCTCCCGTGGGAAACAAACAATATTGAGTTCCATTAAGGGCCCCGTCGAGTTTTGCGTGTTCGCTTTTATGGTTCTCCAGGCGCCCCAAACAGCTCAAGAGGATCCCAGAGGCGCTTCCGGACAGACCACGCAAGTTGGAAAAAGGGCGCAAGACGGCGCCAGGATGGCCCAAGAACGGCCCAGACAGCCCCCAGAAGGTTTCAAGAGGTCCCCACGAGAGCCCCAGAGGTGTCCAACTTGCGGGAAGCTCCAACGGCAATCGCCCTCAGGCGGCATTCTCCCAGGTGGCTCAGAGGGGCCCAAGATTGCTGAAGAGGAGCTCCAAAAGGCCCGGGACTTCGCCTATGACGGCCCCTGTCGGCGCTCAAAGGACTCCCCGAAGAGGGCCCCAAGCCGCAGCCATCGCCAAAATTTGGCCCTATGACGCAAACCCAGAGTCACACTTGCACAATCAGGGCACTGCGGATCCTCAGAAACGGCTCTGGGGACCCCAGTTTCATGCACAGCGCGTTTGGACCACTTGAAGTTACAGGTCCTCGGGCCGACGGAGGAAGAGGAGGAGGAGGAGGAGGAGGGAGAGGAAGAGGAGGAGGATATGGAACAGGAGGAGGAGGAGGATAAGGAGCAGGATGAGATCGAGGACGAGGAGGAGGAGGAGGAGGAGGAGGAGGAGGACGAGGGTGGTGATGGCACAGGGGAGCGGGTTGTATTAAAGGAGGAGGGTCGGAGGAACGAGGAAAAACAAACAACCATAAGTTTTGGGGTTCACTTTGATGTCGGGGGAAGTGGTTTGCATAAAAACGTGGTGCTGGTTTCATTCGGGGTGGTTGGCTCTGCACAAACATGTTGCCGTAGAGGGAGCTACTTGGATGTATGGGGGGTCATAAGGACGTAAGGACGTTGTGCTGGTTTTATTCGCGGTCGTTATCTGGCACCCCGGGCGAAGCCGATGGAAGAGGAGGAGGAGGAGGAGTGTGATGAGGAAAGGGGGGGAGTGAAGGACGCCGTTCTGGTTTACTTCAGAGTTCGATTCCTTGCTGGTTGACTTAGTTTTCTCACTGACGTCGTGCTGGTTTTATTCGTGGGTGGTGTTTACTGGGCAGCCATGCATACGTAGAGGGGAATCAGAGGCTTACTGCTTTGACGTTACGGGTGGAGGCGAGGTGGGAGGGGAAGGAGGAGGAGGAGGAGGAGGAGGAGGTGGAGGAGGAGGAGGAGGATCGAGGCGCGATGAGGAGGGTGGTGATGGTACGGGAGAGCGGGGGGTATGATGGGAGGAGGGTCGGAGGAACGGGACAAGACAAATAACCATGGTGGGGGTCATAGGGAGGGCGTTATGGTTGTGTTCGGTGTTCACTTTGATGTCGGGGGAATTGGTTTGCATAAAGGCGTCGTGCTGGTTTTATCCGGGGTGGTTGCCCCTATGCACTTATGCTGCCGTAGAGGAGTTTACTTCTTGGATGTCGGACGGGCCTGGTTTTCCTAAGGACGTTGTGATGGTTTTACTCAGGGTCGTGCTCTGGCACCCCGGGCGAAGGTGAGGGAAGAGGAGGAGGGTCAGGAGTACACGGGGGGAGTAAAAGACGCAGTTCTGGTTTAATTCAGGTTTCATTTCCGTGCCAGCTGACTTGGTTTTCTTAATGACGTCGTGCTGGTTTTATTCGTGGGTGGTGTTTCTCGGGCAGCTTTGCAGACGTAGAGGGGAATTAGGGGGTCTACTTCTGTGTCATTTCGGGGGGACGCGAACGGGGAGGAGGAGGAGGAGGACAAGGAGGAGCGAAGCGCGACGAGGAGGGTGGTGATGGTACAGGAGTCGGGCGGGTACGATGGGAGGAGGGTCGAAGGAACGAGGTGAGACACATAGCCATAGGCCCGTGGTTGCTTGAGGAGACCGTTCTTGTTGCATTATTGGTTTTATTTGGTGTCGGGAGAATTGGTTTTCATAAAGGCGTCGTGTTGGTTTTATTCGGGGTGGCCACTCCTAAACACGCATGCTGGCGTAAAGGGATGCACCTGGATGTCAGGGAGATTTGGTTTTCACAATGACGTCGTGCGGGTTTTATTTGGGGTCGTTTTCTGGCACCCTGGGCGACGCCGACGGAGGAGGAGAAGGAGGGTGGGGCAGAGACGGGAGGAGGAGGGTACCTCATCTTGCTCGTGCATTGTGCCGCAGGAAGCGTTCGCGACTTGTTACTGGGTGAAGAGGGAAAAGGGGGAGGAGGAGGAGGAGGAGGAGCAGCAGGAGGAGGAGGAGGAGGACGACCAGGAGGAGGACGACCAGGAGGAGGACGAGGAGGGGAGCACCAACAGCAATCGGAGGGCGTGGTTCAATGACGTTTTCCTGGTTCTGATTCGGGTTTACCTTCGATGGTGAGGGGATTGGTTTTCATAAGGACGTCGTGCTGGTTTTATTCGGGGGTGGGGTGGCGGTTATGCCAAGGCTGCCATGCTGTCGTAATCGGGAGGGGGGGGTCGCATAGCTAGGCATTCCATTGCTTCGCACAGCATAGCATAGTAGCATCGTGTATCACAGCGTCTCTTATCATTGCATATTGTAGCGTAGCGTAGGTCAGCACGGCACGGCATAGCATAGCGTAGCGTAGCATCGCGTAGCACGGCATAGCATAGCATGTTATAGGATGGCATATCGTAGCAAACATAGCGAGGCAGAGCAGCGCACGGCACATCATTACACAGACGCCGACGGAGGAGGAGAAGGGGGGGTGAGGCAGAGACGCGAGGAGGAGGGTACCTCATCTTGTTTGTGCATTGTGCCGCAGGAAGCGTTCGCGACTTGTTCCTGGGTAAAGAGGGAAAAGGGGGAGGAGGAGGAGGAGGAGGAGCAGGAGGAGGAGGAGGAGGAGGAGCAGGAGGAGGAGGAGGAGGGGAGCACCAACAGCAATTGGAGGGCGTGGTTCAATGACGTCGTCCTGGTTCTGATTCGGGTTTACCTTCGATGGTGAGGGGATTGGTTTTCATAAGGACGTCGTGCTGGTTTTATTCGGGGGTGGGGGTGGCGGTTATGCCAAGGCTGCCATGCTGTCGTAATTGGGAGGGAGGGGTCGCATAGCTAGGCATTCCATTGCTTCGCACAGCATAGCATAGTAGCATCGTGTATCACAGCGTCTCTTATCATTGCATATTGTAGCGTAGCATAGGTCAGCACGGCACGGCATATCATAGCGTAGCGTAGCATCGCGTAGCACGGCATAGCATAGCATGGCATAGGATGGCATATCGTAGCAATCATAGCGAGGCAGAGCAGCGCACGGCACATCATTACACAGCATTGCGCCGATAGCAATTGCATTGCATCGCATAGCAAGGCTACGCCTACTGCAACGCGCAGTTTGCCAAACCTAACCGTTGCCCAGCGCCGGCCCAGCAGGGCCGCTGCGCCGGCTACATACATCAAGGGCAGGAGGAGGAAGAGGAGGAGGAGGAGGAGGAAGAGGACGAGGAGTGGAGCAGCAGCAGCAACAGCAGCTGGTGGGCGTTCTTCAATGACTTTGTTATGCTTCTGATTCGTGTTTAATTTCGATGGTGGGAGGATTCGTTTTCATAAGGACGTCGTGCTCGTTTTATTCGGGGGTGGTTATCCCAAGACTCTCCTGCTGACGTAGTTGGGAAGGAGGGGTCGCATAGCCAAGCATGTCATAGCCTCCCATAGTATAGTTTGTATAGCATAGCATATCCTTTCATTGCATACCGTAGCATAGCGTAGCTGAGCATGGCACGGCACAGCATAGCGTGGCGTAGCATCGCGCAGCACGGCAGAGCAGAGCATGGCATAGGGCGCCATCTCATAGCACATCGTTTCGCAGCATAGCAGCGCATGGGTCATGTGAACATAGCATTTCGCCGCAATGTATCGCATAGCATCGCATATCATGGCATATGATCGCGTAGCATGGCACATGATCATGTCTATTGCAACGCGCAGTGTGAAAAACCCATGTGAATCAGCTCATCGGTGCGATACCACGTTGCTATGTACCTTTTTGTCATTTCCTCCTTCATCTCCTTTTGTTTCTCTGCCGCCGTTGTTTGAATTTGCCAGCGCCTGCCCAGCAGGGCCGCTGCGCCGGCTACATAAATCAAGGGGAGGTGGAGGAGGACGACGATGACGAGGAGGAGGAGGAGGACGAGGAGTGGAGCAGCAGCAGCAATAGCAGCTGGAGGGCGTTGTTCAATGACTTTGTTCTGCTTCTGATTCGGGTTTAACTACGATGGTGGGGGGATTGGTTTTCATAAGGACGTCGTGCTGGTTTTATCCGGGGGTGGTTATCCCAAGACTCCTGCTGACGTAGTTAGGAAGGAGGGGTCGCATAGCCAAGCATGTCATAGCCTCCCATAGTATATCATCGTAAAGCATAGCGTATCGTGTCAGGGCATATCGTAGCATAGCGTAGCTGAGCATGGCACGGCACAGCATAGCGTGGCGTAGCATCGCCTGGCACGGCGGAGCAGAGCATGGCAAAGGGCGCCATCTCATAGCATGTCGTAGCGCAGCATAGTAGAGCATCGTTCATCTGAACTTAGCTTCGCGCCGCAACCCATCGCATAGCATGGCACAAGATCGCAGAGCATGTTGGCACGGGCCGGAGGCTCCGTCCCCTGCTCCTCGGGACGACCCGGGCGAAAATACCGGAGCAGTCGCATGCCCACTCGCCCTTCAACGGTTCTGCTGGTGCTGCTGCTTCTGGCGCTGCTGGTGCATGCGCTCCCTCGGGGAGCCACCTGAAGGAAAGACGCGGGGAAGCGTGTAGTAAAGCATGGATGGTTCGCCTGATGGCTTCCTTACAATATCTTTGCCACTTAGCTTCTACCACATATCCAGCAGCCCACGGCAAGTCCCGTCACCGTGTGTGGTTTGTGCGTCATACGCCTCCTGGGTGTTCGTGGGGATATCGTGAGAGGCTGCTCGGGAGCCTGTTGGAGCCATGTTTCAGGCCTCTTAGGGGCTGTCTGGGGCCCTCTTTGGGGTCTCTTTTGGGCCTCTTGGGGGCCATTTGGAGCTTCTTGGATCCCTCTTGGGCTCTGATGGGGGTCTCTTCGGGCGGCAGGCTCGAATTCGGTTCGTGTTCCTTGTTTTGGGCCTCTCTTGGGCTGTCTTGGGCGCCTCTTGGCCCGTCATCCTTCCATCGTTTAACATGCATCCCCTCTTCTTCCTCCGCCGCGTACTCTCGAGTCGGCCTGCGCGTGCCCGGGGGGGCCGTTGCGGGGCGATGGCCGATTACGCTCCTCCGGCCCGGAGAAGGCGTCTTGCTGGTGGGGACCCTGGTGCGGAGAATGCTGCAGCCGCGAGTGGCGGTTCTGAGTTGCCGTCTGCTGCGGCTGCGCCACGCGGGGTGATTTCCCAGATGGTTCCTGCGCCCATGGGCGTGGGCGGTTCGGCAGCGGCCCGCAGGCCAACCACAGGAAGGATCCGGGGAACAATCCAAGACAGCCGTCGCGCTGCAGAAGCGGAGCTCGATGTGGAGTTCGGCGCGTTCGTCGAGACGCCAGGTCGTTGGCTCCAAGAGGGCGAGCAGTGCCCGTCTTGTTTGAGCCGCCTCGGTGGATGGGTGTGCGCTGGGGAGTCTGTCCATGGATTGCCTTGCTGGCTTGCCCCACCAGACATGGGCCTCACGGGAGGTTGTGGGGCCACTGGCCTCAACTTGTGTGCTTCATGGACTCGTCACGCTTGTGTTCACGGTTCCAGTGTGTCCGCGGGCGCTGAGGAGTTGCGGTTCGCGAGACAACATCTGGCACACCATCAGTCGCTGAGCGACCGGCACACTTCTGCCATGATGCGGTTGCTGCACCAATTCCAAAAGCGAGGCCGCGTGGGGGGCCCCGTCGCTTCGCGCGGTGGCGCCAGGGTTCGTCGACGAACGCCATTGCAGCCGCATTCGACCGGGGCTCGTATCACGGACGGCGTTCCGGAGCAGCGCCTTGCCGCGCTTCGGCGCGTGCAGCGGTCAGTGGGCTTGGGCGCCACGAGAGCAGCTGTTATGGATCCAGGCGGCGCGCTGCCGTGTCCGGCGGCTGGTGGTTCTCGCTTGCAAAGTGGGCCTGCTGTCCCTGTCATCGTCGGCACCGTGGTCGAGGACGCGAAAGGGTTGATGCTGCTGACCGCCTCGTGGGACGGCCGAGATGGCGCCCGTTATGTTTGCGGCATGCCCTTGTCGGTCGTGACCCGCTGCCGCTTTCATAACACTCAGTGCTATCGCTTTCGGGCGGGAGTATGCCCCCGCATGCGTGCCGCTGGCGCGTTGCGGGTCGGCGCGGCAGTTCGTCGCCTGCGACCGCGGCTGGAGGCGGAGCGCGACATCAGCACGCAGTGGGCGCAGGGGTGCTACGATTTGGCCGAGGTGCGGGAGATTGTTCCTGGTGCTGTCGCAGAGCCCCCCTCCTCAATATTGGATCTGCTCGATGGGTTGGCGCGGGAGGGCTTCCCTCTAGATCTGGCAGCGAGGTAGACGCTCATGGCCGCAGTGCCTTATCGAGTGCTGTGGTATGTTGGCCCGGGGGGGGCGCCCATGCCACCGCGCCTTGGCGCGTGCCCACTTTGTGGGGCACCCTGCCACTTCCAACGTCGTGACTTCTGGCGTTGGCCCGGGCTTGCACTGACTGGATACTTCCTCCCAGTGGTGGTGCGGGCGCGTTGCAGTCGGCATAGTCATGGATGCGCTTATGAGGGCCGCGCCGTGGACCCCGCAAATCCCATGCAGGCGGCGTCGGGTTATGCCGCCACGTTCCAGTGGGACCGCTTTGAGCTCCGCATCTTTGAGCAGTCCGCCACGACGTTCTTGTGCGAAGAGCTTCGGGCCACGTTTTCGATGGCTCGCTTGCGTCGGCTTCTGTTCCGCAGGGTTTGCAATGCAACCATGGAGAAGCACGCCGGCGGCGGCGGGCCGGCGCCGTCCTCGCACACGGGCAAGGTGCTCCGGGCTTTGATGCTGGCGGCGACGCCGTCTGCGCGTCGATTAGCCGGCGCCGCTATCATCGCGTGGCAGAAGTTGGAGCGGCCGCTCATCCCTGATCTCGTCGCCAGGGTGGTCAGAGCATGCGGTTGGCTGGTCGTGTTCGACGGGAGCTCCGCCGCGCTCCGCCGCCGCAGGCTCTTCGGAAAGGACGCGATGTTCAGGGCAGGGATCGAGGCCACGGGGCTCTACGACGTGCCGCTGATGCCCACCGTGATGGCGCGCAGCGGGACCAATCAAGGGCGTCTGGGCTGGGCCTCCCGCCTTCTGGGCGCCTGCGGCAGTCCATGCCGAGGCATTAGTTTGGGTAGCATGTGTGTGTGTGTGTTTTTCCGGGTAGGGGGCTGGCTTGTCGCCAAGGTTTATCTGTCGATTCCTGTTAGTGTTGCACTTCCCCGCAGGTGTGGTCGGAGAAGGTGCTGCACGAGGCCGTAATCTTTGGGTACGTCGTTGACCTTCTACAGAGCGCGGACCCAGAGGCGTTCCCCTTAGGCTGGATCGACGATTGCACCGAGACCACTTTCAAGAAGTCCATGCGGGCCGTCGCCGCCGTGCTTCCGCAGGAGTTTCGGCTCGGTCGCATTGCCGTGGACGTGCAGAACTCGGAGGTTCGGGGCTGGCTGAGAGGCATCGACCCTATCCACGTGGAGTGGCGACTGCAGCACGCACTACTCAGGGCGTCATTCGACTTCCCGCGGCGGTGCTTACTCTGAAGACGATGTGGCGCGTGTGGAACGTTAGCGGTGACCGTCCGTCGTTGGCGCGGTCGAGGCACGGTGAGGACGGCGCGGCGGTTGCGTCCCCGGCTGAGTTGTTGAGGCTTTTCATGCTGGGCCAGAAGGTGGCGAAACCCTCGGACGCCTTGGTGCAGCGCACGCTCCAGGAGTTCGAGGCCGGCACTTTGAAGCGCCCCGAAGATGGCGCCCGCCCGCCGCGCCCGTGCATGGCAGTGATGCTACGCCTTCTCGGACACGGGGCCTCTGCCACGAGGGCGTGGAGGGATGACCTCGGGCACGGCGAGATCATCCCGGCCGTCATGGAGGCGTTGGAGGAGTTCGGTGCTTGGCTCTCGAAGCCAATGGCGACGAGGCCCCTGGATGTAGCCCGCCTGCCCTTGAAGCAGGGCTCAAAGTTGAGGTTGCGTTTGCCTCGGGAGGGCGCGCCCGCGGCGGAGCAGCTGCGTCGGGGGGCCACCGTGGGTGACGGGTGGCGGAACGCGATGGCGAACCAGCTCCGCCCGGTGGTTCAGAACGCCTTGTGCGCCTCTGCGCAGTTGAAGGCCGCGTTGGTGGAGGAGTTCGGCGACGGCGCTGCGAGCCTTGGAAGCGCGGGCTCAGAACGGGCGCATTGGTTCCACCTCGTGTCGGAGGTGAGCCCCAGCAGCGCTTGGGGCAGCCCGGAGTGGCTTCAGTACCGCGTGTGCGTGACGTGGCAGCGGGCCGTTGCGGCAGGTTTGCGGCGCCACCAGGCCGTGCTCCGCACAGACCCCTTGCTGCAGGACGAAGCGGAAGCGATGGCGAATTTTGCAGCGGCACGGGCGCCCATCTTGCAGAGGGCTTTCCAGCCTCTGCGCCCGGACCTCGAGGATATCAACCTCAGTCTGGATGAACTCAGGCGGCGCAGGCCTGAGGTTCAGGCGCTCGGCGAGCCGCCCGTCGCCCTGGTTGGCGATTGACGCGTTGTGAGGATCAGTGATCGCAGACGCAAGCTTTTCTTTGGCGCTGCGTGCGCTTCCTCCCCCCCCTCATCTGCTCTCTCACCCCTCCACCCTCCGCTGTTCCAGGACGCCGTCGTCGTCGTACTCGTCGCCGTCGTCGTCGTCGTCGTCGTCGTCGTCGTCGTCGTCCTGGTAGTCGTCGTCGTCGTCGTGGTGGTGGTGGTCGTCGTCGTCGTCGTCGTCGTTGCTCCGGTCCACACACCAGACCAATGACTCATCTTGGGCGCATCGCGGCCGGCGCCGGGGAGCCCGACAGCGGCCCCAGAGGCAGTAAGAACCCCCTCGCCAGATCTCCGGTTCGAGTCGCGTTCGGCGGAGTTCCGCGGGGCCCGCGGGAGGCAGTTGGAGGAGGGAGGAGGAGGAGGAGGAGGAGGAGGAGGAGGAGGAGGAGGAGGAGGAGGAGGAGGAGGAGGAGGAGGGAGGAGGAGGAGGGAGGAGGGAGGAGGAGCGAGGAGTGAGGAGAATGACGAGGAGGAGGAGTGGGGGGGAGGAGGGGGGGAGGGAGGGTGGGAGGGAGGGAGGGAGGCGCAGGAGGAGAGAGGAGGGAGTAGGAGGGAGGACAAGGGTGAGGATGATGAGGAGGATGGAGGAGGGATGATGATGACGACGATGATGACGATGATCTTGAGGATGCTGACGACGACGTCGACGACGACGCCGCGCAACGACGACGACGACGATGCTGAAGACGACGACGACGATTCTGATGATGATGGGTATGGTTTTCGTGATGGCGATGGTGACGAGGAGGATCAGGATGATGAGGACGATGGTGATGATGCTGATGATGATCCTGATGCCGTCGGTGACGATGCGGGTTCTGGTGATGGTGATGAGGATGATGATGCCGACGATGAAGATGACGATGCTGATGCCGACGCTGACGCTGATGCTGATGAGGACGATGATGACGACGAAGACGTCGACGACGACGCCTCCAACGACGACGACGATGATGGTGACGACGATGATGATGATCATGATGATGGTTATGTTTATCGTGATGGGGATGATGATGGGGAGGATGATGACGATGATGGTGCTGCTCAGGATGATGGTGCGGGTGATGATGTTATTGATGTTGATGCCGATGATGATGATGATGATGATGATGATGATGGTGATGATGATGATGATGATGATGATGGGGGTGAGTGTGATGATGCTGACGTTGATGATGACGTTGCTGATGCTGCTGTTGAAGATGATGCTGATGACGACGACGATGACGACGGCGTCTGCGACGGTGACGGCGACGGCGATGGCGACGGCGATGGAAACGGCGACGGCGACGGTGACGGTGGCGACGACGTGGACGCAGACGACGATGACGACGATGTTTTCGAGGGGCTATCGAATTGGCCCTTCGGGCGCCCGTCCGTATTTGGGCCTGTTGTATTCATTTTTTTTTCTTCTTCTTATCCTCGGGCCATCTTTCGGAAACGGCAAGGCGAGGACATATAAACATAGACAACCAATATAGGATATAGGTATTGACGGCTTTGGCTTTCGTGGACGCTCCATGGGAGTTCCGACAACAATAGGAATCATATTCTGGCTCCCAGGGAGCCTCCCGGAGGAGTGACGGAGGGCATCCTTGTTCCATCTTCCGTTATTCTGAGCCATCTTGGCGACTCCCTTGGAGCATGGAGCCATCTTGGGGGCCATCTTGGAGCATCGGAGACGCCTCTCAACCACCCGCACATTCTCAATGCCTGCCCCCCCGTGGGCAGAAGGATTTGGGCTCAGATGCATATATCCAGCTGCCTGCGGCGAAACCCGCCACTGTGCCAGTCCAGCATCTGCGGTGGCGGTTGTAGATGGGGCATCGGTGGATGGAGGAGGGATGATGATGATGATGAGGATGAGGATGAGGATGAGGATGAGGATGAGGATGAGGATGAGGATGATGATGCGGATGATGATGATGATGATGCTGATGACGACGATGATGACGATGATGCTGAGGGTGCTGACGACGACGTCGACGACGACGATGCTGAAGACGACGACGATGCTGAAGACGACGACGATGATGATGATGGGCATGGTTTTCGTGATGGCGAAGCTGATGAGGAGGATGCTGAGGATCGGGACGTTGATGATGCTGGTGGTCATGATTATGATGCCGATGGTGCTGATATAGCTTTTGATGATGGTGATGAAGATGATGATGCCGACGATGAGGATGACGATGCTGATGCCGACGCTGATGCTGATGCTGATTATGATGCTGATGACGACGTCGACGACGACGCCGCCAACGAAGACGACGATGATGATGATGATGCTGGTTATGGTTTTCGCGATGGCGATGGTAATGAGGAGGATTCTGACGATGATGCTGCTGCTCAGGATGATGATGCGAGTGATGATGTTGATGATGTTGATGCCGATGATGATGATGATGGTGGTGAGCGTGATGATGCTGACGATGACGATGACGCTGCTGATGCTGATGTTGAAGCTGATGCTGATGCTGATGACGACGACGATGACGACGGCGTCTGCGACGGTGACGGCGATGGCGACGGCGATGGAGACGGCGTCGGCGACGGTGACGGCGGCGACGACGACGACGCACACGACGCTGACGACGATGTTTTCGAGGGGCTATCGAGTTGGCCCTCGGGGCACCGTCCGTATTGGCGTCTGTTGTATTTATTTTGCCTTTGTTTCTGGGACATCTTTCGCCAACGGCAAGGCGAGGACATATAAACATGGACAGCGAATATAGGTATTGACGGCTTTGGCTTTCGTGGACGCTTCAGGGGAGTTCCGAGAATAATAAGACTCATATTCTCGTTCCACGGGGGCCTCCCCGAGGAGTGACGGAGGGTATCCTTGAACCATATTCCGTTATTCAAGTGGCTTACGCCATTCCGCCGACCCCCAGAAGGAGTGAGTATTTGCGACGATCGTGGAGGGTATCCAGTGTGTGAGGAGCCTCTTGGATGCATACGAGGGGCTCTTGGGATGCCTTGCAGGGGCCTTTCGGAGGGCTCTTGGTGGCATCTGGGGGGCCTTTGGGGGCTTCTTGGGGGCCTCTTGGGGGCTTCTTGGGAGCCTCTAGGAGGCCTCTTGGGGCCTCTTGTGGGCGCCTCGGGGACTTCTGAGGGGCTCTTGGGGCCATTTCGGGGGGAAAGCCTCGAAATGGCAATTCGTATTAACCGATCGTGGGACGCTCTTAGGGCCCTCTTGGGGCTCTCTTGGGCCGTCTTGGGGGCCCCTGCGGCCGTCTTGGGGCCCTCTTGGGCTGTCCATCTTCCGTTACTCTGAGCCGTCTTGGAGACTCCCTTGGAGCATGGAGCCATCTTGGGGACCATCTTGGAGCATCGGAGACACGTCTCAACCACCCGCACATTCTCAATGCCTGCCCCCCCGTAGGCAGAAGGATTTGGGCACAGATACATATATCCAGCTCCCTGCGGTGAAACCCGTCACTGTGCCATTCCAGCATCTGCGGTGGCGGTTGTAGATGGGGCACCGGATGTCTCTTGGATGTTCGTTGGGGTATCGTTGGACGGCTCTCGGGGATTTTGTGGAGGTAGTTTGGAAGCCTGCCGGGTGTGTTTTGGAGTTTCTTGGAGGCCTCCAGGGGCTTCTTGGAGGCATCTTGTGACCTCCCGGGGACATCCGAAATTCATTATGATATCCTCTTCTACGTCCAACTTGTCCTTCCTCATCTCATCTCCGCCATCGCTGTGTGGTTCAAAGGGTAGTGTCTCTGGCGCGCGCCCAGGGCGCCTGCTTGCAACGCTCTGCGAGCATCCGACGGCGCCGCGCGCCGTTGCAACCAAGCGCTGCGTGCGCCGCTATGGAGTCTCCGCAGGCGAGCCCCGACCGGGCGCAGTCTCTGGATCTCATCGCAGCCGCGCGCGCTTCGAGCCGAGGCGCTGCTGGCCAGCCGGGCCAGCAAACTGTGGCGGACCCTTGTGGCGAGAAGTTGCGGTCTGTGGCGGATCGTTGCCTCTGGCAGGGCATCTCTCCTGAGGGTATCTACGAAATGAAAGACGTGGCTTTCGCAGAGTAGTACAACATCAGGATGGCCATGCGTGGCGGCGCCACCCTTCAAGACTTCGAATCCTGGTTCGCTGGGGTTCTGCGGACGCTGGTGAGGAACGAAGGGTCGTCGCCGAAGGGGCTCCTGACGGAGGAGGAATTGTTCGCGCTTGTGGACGTGTCAGACCCAGAGCGCTTCCTCGACCGTGTTTCCGCCTCCGTCATCAAGCAGCACGTGGATGCGTGGAAGTCTAATGTCGAAACAGTGTTCTTGGTGGACATGTGCGTGTCCTCGATGTTCTCCCCACCAGGCGCGAAGATCGAACCGACGCTGACTTGGCCAAGCGGGGGGGCACATGCTGAGGCCCCGCCTGATGGAGGCCGACCCGCCGACGAAGCTCCGGGTGCCACGAGGCGCAAAGTGGGCGACCCGGTGAGAGGGTGCGGGTTGTGAACGTCCGGTGGCGGTAAAAGCCACGTGGTCACCAACGCGCTTGGTTTGGCGAGGGCGTCGGGGTTCCATCCGAAACTTCTTGCCTGGGGCAACGAGGGAAACAAGAACGTCGAACCCGTGTGCCGTGACAGCTGCAATATGTCGCTCAGCGGAGAGCGATCCCGACTGCATGGCTTCATCGGGGAGTTCGCTGACGAGTGGATCGAACACATCCTCCCCAACCGGCCCGATCCCGACTCAGCGCCCGCCGGCACCTCCAAGAACTTCATGAAGACCATGGCGGAACTCATTGACTTCACATCGCCAGCCGAGGGGGGCGGCGGCAGCGCGGGCATCAACGCCAACCGCGCGTTCTCCAACCCGAACGTGTTCTTCGGGCCCATGACGGTGCACAAGTCTTTGTTCCATTCGTGGGAGGACTGGGGCGGATAAAGTGCGCCAGGGGGGGGGGGGGGGGTCGCGTTGTAGTGCGTTTGGGTCCGAGGGGGGCCTTGTGCGCCGATCTCGGGATCCAAGGGTTCACTTTGCCCACCGATCTTCTGGGGTACAGAGAGAGACCCTGCCCATCGATCATGAAGGCCCAGACGGCGCTTGGCCACCCATGTCTGTAGGCACGTGGGATCTGCCTCGCCGATCTCGGGGGCGCATCGAGATCTTGCCAGCCGATTGGGGGGGGGGGCAACGGGATATTGCCGGCAGCAATTCGAGGAGAGGGATCGCGTCCGCAGATCTTGGTGGTCTGGCGTTCGCCGTAGATTTCTTTGGGGGCGGGGGCGTGCTGTCGCGGTGGCGTCTTGGGCGTGCGCCGCCAGGACTACAGCGGGGCCACGGCCCGCATCATGAAGGCGCACGTGCCCCGCGCGAGGGTTTTCGAGGAAGGCCCGCAGCACCAGCAGGGCGAGGCAAACCGGCTGACGATCACGAAGTTCAACGCAATGAAACAGCAGCTCTGGGAGGACAACGCCCCCCAGGAGACGAGCTATGACAGCGACAGCATTGCCTTGGAAGATGCCCTGTACAAGGTTGTGCAGCGGACTCTCAAATAACACTCCAGCGCAGATGACAAGTTCGAGTCCGCGGCCTTGAAATTCCGGCACAACGCGGCGAAGATTGGGAACGAGGTTCAGCAATGGCGCAATCACTCGACGCGGCCTGTAGCAGAGCTGGTCGAGAAGGACATCGCCAGTAACGAGGGTCGCGACCCAGAGGGCGTTGAGGACTGGGATTTCCCGGTTCGTGGTTGGTGCGACTATGCGGGGGCGGCGACATTGCGGTTGAAATATGTCGTCAACGAGCGGTTGGTGTTCAACAAGCAGCTGGAGCACAACTACAAGACGAAGGAGAGTTCCAAGGGCACGCCCGGCGGTCGAAAGCCCGGCCTTCGCAAGCTCGTGGACTCCGTGCCGGTTATCACTAGGGTGGCAGTTTGGATTCTCGACTTGCCAGGTAAGATCCAGGGTCAGGACGCAGAGGCGGAGACGCTGGTGAAGCATACCCACCTTCGGGATTTAGCCAGGCAGAAGGACGAGGTGAATGCTGCCGTGCTCCTGGAGGCTATCAACACCATGGCCAGCAACGGCGGCGCGACATCGGAGGAGCGGTCCCTGAGCGTTGGCGCGGAAGCGGCGCGCTTGGAGCCCGAGCCGACGCCTGCGAGCCGGGCTCTCCCTGCGGCAGCACTGCCCAGCGGGAGTTCGACGCAGCCCCACTCGGCTCCCAAGCGTCGTCGCGTCGCCCGCGCGGCGACGCTTGGAGGCGCGGAGGAGGCGGCCGTGGCGCCCGAGGCGGCGACGCCCGCCACGCCCGCCACGCCGACGACAGTGGGTACGAAGCCGCCGCCCGTGCTGGTGGATTGGCAGCAGAACTCGGCGCCGGTGCCGTTCTGCTGGCGGGGCGGCAACCGCAGCGCCCCGGGCCTGGTGGTCAGGAAGATTCACGAGTGGGTCCGGTCGGACTTCAAGGCGTCTTGTTGGAAGTACATGCAGGAGCGCGACGCATTGCAGGGCAAGTCCAGAGGCACATCAGCGGCGTCGTGATCTAACTTCAGGGCAATGTTTTGGGCACTGCCGGGCAGCGCCTGTTAGAGGCGGGCGCCATGCCTAGGCGCGCGGCGGTTGCAGATGGCGAGGCGACGTGTCGCCGATGTTGCGGCATGCAGAGATTTGGTGATTAGGATGGGTGGCGGTCAGGGCGGACGGTGAGGGGGGTTCAGTGGCACTGCCTGGATGGCTCGCAAGACTGCGTTCGACACGGGGTCGGCGCGGCCCCGGCGGGCGAGTGCTCGCGGCGCGGGGTTGCATGGGCACAGCGGCTGCTTGGGGGTGGCGCGGCGGCGTTTTCCTGGCGCCTCCTAAAATTGATGTTGGGGGATATGAAGAGAGGGGTGGTTGGGGCGGGAGGTTAGGCGGGGGAGGTGTTCGAGTCTTTGTGCCCGCAGCGGCCCTGTGCCAGTAGGCTTGGGAGGCTGTGTTCGACATGGTGTCGGCGCGGCGCGACTGCGTCGGCATTCTCGGTATTCGGCCAGTCGCGGGCACAGCGGCTGAGTCACGGCAGGTTTCAATTAATATACGCCGGTGCCACAGACAGCGCCGGCGATCGTTCGGAGGTGTGTGCCAAAATGCGAGTCCGGCCCGGTGTGCCAAGACTGGAGTTTCCCTCCTGCCTCTCTCTGGCTCGTCGCCGTCGTCGTCGCCATTGCCGGCAAAGGCGAAGACGGCTTCGGTGGCTCGCAAGACTGCGTTCGACATGGGGTCGGCGCGGCACAAGCGGGCGAGTGCTCGCTGTGTTGATCTTGCATGGGCGCAGCGGCTGCGCGGCGCGGCGGCGTTATCCTGGCGCCTCCTAATACTGATGTTGGGTGGTATGAAGAGAGGGGTGGCTGGGGCGGTGGGCGAGGCGGGGGAGGTGTACGAGTCTTTGTGCTCGCAGTGGCTCTGTGTCAAAAAATTCGGGAGGCTGTGTTCGACATGGGGTCGGCGCGGCACGACTGCGTCGGTATTCTCGGTATTCGGCCCGTCGCGGGCACGGCGGCTGAGTCACGGTAGGTGTAAAGTAACGCCGCCTTGGTGCCCATGACGGCTCCGGCGATCGCTCGGTGAAGTGTGCCAAGATGCGGGTCCGCCCCGGTGTGCCAAAACTGGAGTCTCCCTCCTTCCTCTCTCTGGCTTGTCGCCGTCGTCGTCGCCATTTCCGGTGAATGCGATGACGGCGGCAGCGACGGTGACGACGACGGCGACGGGCGCGGCGACGGCGGCGGCGTCGTCGTTGTCGCTGCTGATGCTTTCGCTGTCACTGGCGGAGTCTGAGGTTATGCGTTTTCGTTGTATTTCCGGGTCTGCACGGGGAAGCTCCAGGCGTCACCAGTCTGCGCCAGTTTTGGCCGCAACCGCGTTCGCGATGACGCGGGCGGCGGCAGGCACCTGGTAAGGAATGAGGATAGAGACGACGACGACGACGACGACGACGACGACGACGACGACGGCGGCGGCGGCGGCGGCGGCGGCGACGACGACGACGACGGCGGCCACGGCGGCGGCGGCGGCGGCGCCGACGACGACGACGGCGCCGCGGCGACGGCCCTTCGGGCCCGCCCGCACACTCGCAAAGATTTCAGAGTCCCGCCCCCGACGGCCCCTGCGTCCAACAGTCCGCGCGCGAGGAGAGCGAGGTTTAGGGTTTAGGGTCAGGGGTTAGTGGTTAGGGCTTAGGGTCAGGGTTTAGGGCTAGGTCTTAGGGTGTAGGGTCAGGGTTTAGGCGTCACGGGTCAGGGGTTAGGGTTAGGGTTTTAGGGTGAGGATTAGGGTTTATGGTTTAGGGTTAGGGTTAAGGTTTAGGGTTGGGGGTTAGGGTTTAGGGTTAGGGTTAGGGTTAGGGTTTAGGGTTAAGGTTTCGGGTTTTGGGTTGGGGTTCGGGTTAGGGTTTAGGGTTAGGTCTTAGGGTTTGGGGTTATGGTTAGGGTTTGGGGTTAGGGTTAGGGCTAGGGTTGAGGGTTGAGGGTTTAGAGTTTAGGGTTAGGGTTAGTGTTAGGGTTTAGGGGCATGGTTAGGGTTAAGGGTTAGGGTTTAGGGATTAGGGTTAGGGTTAGGGCCTAGGGTTAGGGTTAGGGCTTAGGCTTAGGGTTTAGGGATTTGCGTTAGGGTTAGGGTTTAGGGTTTAGGGTGTAGGGTTAGGGTTGAGGATTTAGGGTGGGCTGGGGCTTAGGTTTAGGGTGTAGTGTTAGGTCTTAGGGTGTAGGGTGTGGGTTGGGGTTTGGGGTTAGGGTTAGGGCTTAGGGTTAGGGTTAGGGTTTCGGGTTTAGGGTTAGGGTTAGGGTTGAGGTTAGGGGTTAGGGTCAACGGTTGGGGTTACTGTTGAGGCTTAGGGGCTTAGGTTAAGGCTAGGCTTAGTGTTAGGGTTAGGGGTCAGGGTTAGGGTTAGGGTTAGGGTTTAGGGTCAGGGGTAGGGCTTAGGCATTAGGGTTAGGGTTTAGGGTTTAGGGTTCGGGTCAGCGAGCGAGTTTTACGGTTTAGGGTCAGGGGTTAGGCGTTAGGGATTGGGGTTAGGGTTAGGGTTGGGTCTTAGGGTTTAGGGTTAGGGTTGAGGGTCAGGGGTTAGTGGTTAGGGTTAGGGTCTAGAGTTAGTGTTAGGGTTGGGGGTTAGGGTTTTAGAGTTAGGGTTAGGGTTTAGGGTTAGGGTTAGGGTTCGGGTTAGGGTTTAGGGTTTCGGGTTTTGGGTTGGGGTTCGGGTTAGGGTTTAGGGTTCGGTCTTAGGGTTTGGGGTTATGGCTAGGGTTTGGGGTTAGGGCTAGGGTTGAGGGTTTAGAGTTTAGGGTTAGGGTTAGTGTTAGGGTTTAGGGGCATGGTTAGGGTTAAGGGTTAGGGTTTAGGGATTTGCGTTAGGGTTAGGCCTTAGGGTTAGGGTTAGGGCTTAGGCTTAGTGTTTAGGGATTTGCGTTAGGGTTACGGTTTAGGGTTTAGGGTGTAGGGTTAGGGTTGAGGATTTAGGGTGGGTTGGGCCTTAGGGTTGGGGTGTAGTGTTAGGTCTTAGGGTGTAGGGTGTGGGTTGGGGTTTGGGGTTAGGGTTAGGGTTTAGGGTTTAGGGTTAGGGTTTCGGGTTTAGGGTTAGGGTTAGGGTTGAGGTTAGGGGTTAGGTCAACGGTTGGGGTTGCTGTTGAGGCTTAGGGGCTTAGGTTAAGGCTAGGCTTAGTGTTAGGGTTAGGGGTCAGGGTTAGGGTTAGGGTTTAGGGTTAGGGGTAGGGATGAGGCATTAGGGTTAGGGTTTAGGGTTTAGGGTTCGGGGTTTTACGGTTTAGGGTCAGGGGTTAAGCGTTAGGGATTGGGGTTAGGGTTAGGGTTGGGTCTTAGGGTTTAGGGTTAGGGTTGAGGGCCAGGGGTTAGTGGTTAGGGTTAGGGTCTAGGGTTAGGGTTAGGGTTGAGGGTTAGGGTTTTAGAGTTAGGGTTAGGGTTTAGGGTTAGGGTTAGGGTTAGGGTTTAGGGTTGAGGGTTGAGGATTTAGGGTTAGGGCTTGGGTTTAGGGTTAGGTATTAGGGTTTACGGTTCGGGTTACGGTTTGGGGATAGGGTTAGGGTCTAGGGCTAGGGTTTAGGGTGAGAGTTAGGGTGAAGGGTTATGGTTTCGGGTTTAGGGTTAGGGTTAGGGTTAGTGTTGTCGTTAGGGTGTAGGGCAAGGTTGAGGGGATAGGGGCAGGGTTAGGGTCTAGGGTGTAGGGTCTAGGGTTAGGGTTTAAGGTTTAGGGTTAGGGTTAGGGTTGAGGTTCGGGTTTAGGGTTAGGTTTTAGGGTTTAGGGTCAGGGTTAGGGTTGAGGTTAGGGTCTATGGTTAGGGTTCGGATTTCGGGTTTAGGGTTAGGCTTGATTTGAGGTTAGGGTTTAGGGTTAGGGTGAGGGTTGAGGCTTAGGGTCAAGGGTTCAGGTGTAAGGTTTAGGTTAGGGCTGGGCTTAGTGTTAGGGTTTGGGGTCAGGGTTAGGGTTAGCGTTTAGGGTTTAGGGTTGGGGTTGGGGATTAGGGATTAGGGCCAGGGTTTAAGGTTTAGGGTTAGGGATTAGGGTGTGGGTTAGATGTTAGGGCTTAGGGCGGGTCGAGGTGGGGGAGGGTTTAGGGTTAGGGTTGAGGGGTCAGGGGTTAGGGGCTATGGTCAGGGTTTAGGGTTAGGTTTTAGGGTGAGGGTTAGGGTTTAGGGTTTAGGGTTAGGGTTAGGGTTAGGGTTTAGGGTCGAGCGAGGTTTAGGGTTTAGGGTCAGGGGTTAGTGGTTAGGGCTTAGGGTCAGGGTTTAGGGCTAGGTCTTAGGGTGTAGGGTCAGGGTTTAGGCGTCACGGGTCAGGGGCTAGGGTTAGGGTTTTAGGGTGAGGATCATGGTTTATGGTTTAGGGTTAGGGTTAAGATTTAGGGTTGGGGGTTAGGGTTTAGGGTTAGGGTTAGGGTTAGGGTTTAGGGTTAAGGTTTCGGGTTTTGGGTTGGGGTTCGGGTTAGGGTTTAGGGTTAGGTCTTAGGGTTTGGGGTTATGGTTAGGGTTTGGGGTTAGGGTTAGGGCTAGGTTGAGGGTTGAGGGTTTAGAGTTTAGGGTTAGGGTTAGTGTTAGGGTTTAGGGGCATGGTTAGGGTTAAGGGTTAGGGTTTAGGGATTAGGGTTAGGGTTAGGGCTTAGGGTTAGGGTTAGGGTTAGGGCTTAGGCTTAGGGTTTAGGGATTTGCGTTAGGGTTAGGGTTTAGGGTTTAGGGTGTAGGGTGAGGGTTGAGGATGTAGGGTGGGCTGGGGCTTAGGTTTAGGGTGTAGTGTTAGGTCATAGGGTGTAGGGTGTGGGTTGGGGTTTGGGGTTAGGGTTAGGGTTTAGGGTTAGGGTTAGGGTTTCGGGTTTAGGGTTAGGGTTAGGGATGAGGTTAGGGGTTAGGGTCAACGGTTGGGGTTACTGTTGAGGCTTAGGGGCTTAGGTTAAGGCTAGGCTTAGTGTTAGGGTTAGGGGTCAAGGTTACGGTTAGGGTTAGGCTTTAGGGTCAGGGGTAGGGCTTAGGCATTAGGGTTAGGGTTTAGGGTTTAGGGTTCGGGTCAGCGAGCGAGTTTTACGGTTTAGGGTCAGGGGTTAGGCGTTAGGGAGTGGGGTTAGGGTTAGGGTTGGGTTTTAGGGTTTAGGGTTCGGGTTGAGGGTCAGGGGTTAGTGGTTAGGGTTAGGGTCTAGGGTTAGGGTTAGGGTTGAGGGTTAGGGCTTTAGAGTTAGGGTTAGGGTTTACGGTTAGGGTTAGGGTTAGGGTTAGGTTTCGGGTTTCGGGTTTTGGGTTGGGGTTCGGGTTAGGGTTTAGGGTTAGGTCTTAGGGTTTGGGGTTATGGTTAGGGTTTGGGGTTAGGGTTAGGGCTAGGGTTGAGGGTTGAGGGTTTAGAGTTTAGGGTTAGGGTTAGTGTTCGTATTTCGTGGCATGGTTAGGGTTAAGGGTTAGGGTTTAGGGATTTGCGTTAGGGTTAGGGCTTAGGGTTAGGGTTAGGGTTAGGGCTTAGGCTTAGTGTTTAGGGATTTGCGTTAGGGTTTAGGGTTTAGGGTTTAGGGTGTAGGGTTAGGGTTGAGGATTTAGGGTGGGCTGGGGCTTAGGGTTAGGGTGTAGTGTTAGGTCTTAGGGTGTAGGGTGTGGGTTGGGGTTTGGGGTTAGGGTTAGGGTTTAGGGTTTAGGGTTAGGGTTTCGGGTTTAGGGTTAGGGTTAGGGTTGAGGGCAGGGGTTAGGGCCAACGGTTGGGGTTACTGTTGAGGCTTAGGGGCTTAGGTTAAGGCTAGGCTTAGTGTTAGGGTGAGGGGTCAGGGTTAGGGTTAGGGTTTAGGGTTAGGGGTAGGGATGAGGCATTAGGGTTAGGGTTTAGGGTTCAGGGTTCGGGTCAGCGAGCGAGTTTTACGGTTTAGGGTCAGGGGTTAGGCGTTAGGGATTGGGGTTAGGGTTAGGGTTGGGTCTTAGGGTTTAGGGTTAGGGTTGAGGGTCAGGGGTTAGTGGTTAGGGTTAGGGTCTAGGGTTTGGGTTAGGGTTGAGGGTTAGGGTTTTAGAGTTAGGGTTAGGGTTTGGGGTTAGGGTTAGGGTTAGGGTTTAGGGTTGAGGGTTGAGGATTTAGGGTTAGGGTTTGGGTTTAGGGTTAGGTCTTAGGGTTTACGGTTCGGGTTACGGTTTGGGGTTAGGGTTAGGGTCTAGGGCTAGGGTTTAGGGTGAGTGTTAGGGTTAAGGGTTAGGGTTTCGGGTTTAGGGTTAGGGTTAGGGTTAGTGTTGTCGTTAGGGTTTAGGGCAAGGTTGAGGGGATAGGGTTAGGGTTAGGGTCTAGGGTGTAGGGTCTAGGGTTAGGGTTTAAGGTTTAGGGTTAGGGTTGAGGTTCGGGGTTAGGGTTAGGTTTGAGGGTTTAGGGTCAGGGTTAGGGTTGAGGTTAGGGTCTATGGTTAGGGTTAGGATTTAGGGTTTAGGGTTAGGGTTGATTTGAGGTTAGGGTTTAGGGTTAGGGTGAGGGTTGAGGCTTAGGGTCAAGGGTTCAGGTTTAGGGCTTAGGTTAGGGCTGGGCTTAGTGTTAGGGTTTGGGGTCAGGGTTAGGGTTAGCGTTTAGGGTTTAGGGTTGGGGTTGGGGATTAGGGATTAGGGCCAGGGTTTAAGGTTTAGGGTTAGGGATTAGGGTTTGGGTTAGAGGTTAGGGCTTAGGGCGGGTCGAGGTGGGGGAGGGTTTAGGGTTAGGGTTGAGGGGTCAGGGGTTAGGGGTTAGGGTTAGGGTTTAGGGTTAGGTTTTAGGGTGAGGGTTAGGGTTTAGGGTTTAGGGTTAGGGTTAGGGTTAGGATTAGGGTTTAGGGTTAGGGCTAGGGTTTGTGTTTAGGGTTAAGGTTTAGAGTTAGGGTGAGGGTTTAGGGTTAGGGTTCGGGTTAGGGTTTAGGGTTAAGGTTTAGGGTTGAGGGTTTCGGTTTAGGGTTAGGGATTAGGGTTAGGTCTTAGGGTTTCGGGTTAGGGTTAGGGTTTAGGGTTAGGATTAGAGCTAGCGTTTAGGGTTAGGGTTAGGGTTAAGGATTAGGGTGTAGGGGTTAGGGCTAGGGTTTAGGGTTTAGGGTCAGGGTTTAGGGTTAGGGTTTAGGGTTTAGGGTTTGGGGGGTTAGGGGTTAGGGTTGGGGTTAGGGTGTAGGGTTAGGGTTTAGGGTTTAGGGCTAGGGTTTAGGCTTTAGGGTCAGGGTTGGGGTTGAGGTTAGGGTTTAGGGTTAGGGTTAGGGTTTAGGGTTTAGGGTTAGGGTTAGGGTTGAGGTTAGGGTGTAGGGATAGGGTTGAGGGTTAGGGTTAAGGGTTCAGGTTTAGAGCTTAGGTTAGGGCTAGGCTTAGTGTTCGGGTTTGGGGTCAGGGTGAGGTCTACGGTTAGGGTTTAGGCTCAGGGTTAGGGATTAAGGATTAGGGTTCAGGGTTTGGGTTACAGGTTAGGGCTTCGGGGGGGTCCGGGCGGGGGTGGTAGGGATGGGGTTCCGGAGCCGGGACGCGAGCCGGGGAAAGGGGGGGGGGGGTCGCCGACGACGGTTCGGAAAGGGGGGAGGGGGGGGGGGGGTTCGCCGACGACGGCTCCGGAAGGGGGGGGGGGGAGGGGGGGGGGGGTTCGCCGACGACGGCTCGGGCAAAGGGGGGGGGGGGG
The DNA here is from genome assembly GCA_963575745.1 of Prorocentrum cordatum. Lineage (NCBI taxonomy): Eukaryota > Dinophyceae > Prorocentrales > Prorocentraceae > Prorocentrum > Prorocentrum cordatum. The sequence continues at coordinate 267,740 of CAUYUJ010010302.1, read as the reverse complement.
GGGTTCGCCGACGACGGCTCGGCAAGGGGGGGGGGGGGTCCGAACCACCCCCCGCCCCTTTGGGTGATCCAGCGGCGCGCCCTCGAGATTTTGGGCTCCCTGTCCCTAGTTATAGATTTTGGGCTCCCCGCCCCTACTTATAATGTCATACAGTCGGCCCAGATTAGTAAGGTCGACCCCTTGTGTCCTGTGCCTCGCGGCCCATACCTCCTGCATTCATACGGCAATGTGGCCCTTGGAAGGGTCTTGTGTCCTCTCGCGCGTCCTGTCCAATCAAGTCCGACTGTGATATGGAATGCAGACTACAGAGAACCCTAGAAGCCTGGGGAACACTCCACTTCGTGCCTCGAGGCACGGTGGCGGATTCTTGACGCTTCAGCGAGTTGCCTTGATCAGGGATGTGTAGCAGCATGCAGTCAAGCTCCAGGAGCCTCTCGGAGACATCTTGGGGCCATCGTGGAGCCCTCTTGTGGCCCCCATTGGCTCTCGAGGGCCTCTTGGGGCCTTCTTGCGGGCCTTCAGGGCCATCGTGGAGGCCATCAACCAAAGAAGGAGGGGTTCTCAACGTCAGCCCCCGGGGCCCTCAAAACGCATCTTCGGCCCCCCTTGGGGCGCTCTTGGACGCTCTTGGGGCTGTCTTTGGCTCATCTTGGGCCCCTCTTGGGCTATCGTGGAGTCATCCCGAGGCCTCAAGAGCCCATCGGATGCGAACGCCATCCCGAGACCGCAAGAGCCGCTTGCGCACGCACGCGTTTGCTTGGATGCTTTGCAGTCGGGCCGCTGAAGGAGGGACCCCTTTCGTTGAGGAGGGGCTCTCTGTTCCTTGATTGCTGTACAGTTTTTGTTCTAGGTGTTCCTTCTTGTCTTCTACGGGGGATCGAAGCTTACTCCAGATTCCATGATAAAGTGGGGGGGGTCACATTCTGGTGGGGGTCTGATTTGAGCTGTCTTGGAGGATTCGGGGGGGTCTGGACAAATGGCCGCCCTTTCATGGATGGTCTGGGGGGGGCCTAAAACTTTTCGTCTGGGAGGGCTGTGACCCCCTCCCTTTTATCACGAAATCTGGAGTAACTTGTGGAGAAAGGAGCCTCGCTCCTTGTTCAGGGTTTCTTCTGACAGCGTTTCGACTGTATTCCGAGGTGCTCGAGAAGCACACCGGCGTGCCGCCTCGCCCGGCCCCCTCACGCCCCGCGAGCGCCTCCCCCATATTGTTATCGAAGAGCTGCTCCTCCCCCTCCTCCTCCTCCTCCTCCTCCTCCTCCTCCTCCTCCTCCTCCTCCTCCTCCTCCTCCTCCGTTGGTAGACCGACCCGCGCTTGCACCCTGGGAGTGCTCACGGCAGGTTCGCCGACGATGACGTCAGAATCCAGCGCCGACGTCTCGAGGAGGAAAAACGCCATAAACATAAATGTTAGGCGCTCCGCGCGGATTTCTCGGATCCGCGCTGGGCCCCCCAGCGGCGCTTCCGGCGCCGCCCCTGGCGCGCGCCAGGGAGGGGGTCTGGCGCAGATCCAAGACATCCGCGCGGAGCGCCCAAAGTGTATGTATATGGCGTTTGTTCTTCTTCTAGTTGGGACTGGCCTGTTGTCCTGGAGCTTTTTTCTCGACGGCGCCAGGGTCCGAAGCCGCCTTCAGAGGTCAGAGGTGCCGACAGGCTCCGCGACCTCGAGCTTCTGGAGGTCTGGAAACTTGCCTTAAGTCGGGCCTGTCCCCCTACAGGGGGATTTTCGACGAAAAATAAAAGATACCCCCAAAATAGTCAAACAATAGTTTCAAAATAGTCTGGGGACCATATGTTTTGTATTTTTTTACCTTTTTGGGTGCATTTTTGGGTTATGTTTTATTTTTCGTCGAAGATCCTCCTGTAGGGGGACAGGCCCGACTTCGAACTTGCCGCCCTCCCCCGTTCTTCGCGTCCGGCCACCCTTCGGCCCCGCGAGCCAGGCGTGGTGCAGGCGTTCAGCTGCAACGCGGCCTGCGGACCTCTGCGGGCCGCCGGCGGGAGGCAGATCCGTGTCGACGGCCGCGCGGACGGGGCTCCTCCTGGCCGCGGCCCCGCGGGTGCGGGGGCGGTTTCGTGCGGATGCCCCTCGCGGAGCGTATCCGTGCGATCGCGTGCCCCAGATTTCGTAATAAAAGGGAGGGGGTCACGACCCTCCCAGACGAGGAGTCTTAGACCCCCCCAGACCATCCATGAAAGGGCGGCCCTTTGCCCAGACCCCCCCGAACCCTCCAAGACAGCTCTAATCAGACCCCCCCCCCCGAAATGTGACCCCCCCCACTTTATTATGGAATCCGGAGTACCCACGGGATCCCGCCCCAGAGTCCAGAACGCTGGGGCACTGATACGGATTTGCGCGGCGCTCGTGCACGGGTGGGGAGGGGAGCAGAGTGCACGGGGAGGCCAGGGACACGGCAGGAGGGAGCGGCGGAGGATGTAGGATCGAGGATCGAGGCCGTGTCTGCGGGGGAGGGGGGGGGCTGGAGAAGGGAGGCCACGAACCACCACAGGCAGCCGCACGCACTCCGAGTGGGCTGCCTTGCCTTGACGTCATCCGCTGGCCCTGCTTGCCTCCCCACCCCCCGGTGGCCGGCAAGCACCATCGGAGAAGGGGAGTTGCGTACACTGGAGGCCCATTCTGAACAACGGGAGCACAGCGCCGATCTAGAAAAGAGAGGAGCGGCAGCACCGTCTTGAGACACCGATGTGCTTCGGATTCTGACAGCAGGAATGGTCAACATGTGAAGTCCGGTGCGCAGGAACAAATATACGCGGAGAGGGGGGGGCACGACCCAGCCATCTTCAGGGGCGGGATGGGAGTAGTGTTTTTCCTCCTCCTCCTCCTCCTCCTCCTCCTTCTCCACCTCCTCCTCCTCCTCCTCCTCCTCCTCCGCCTCCTCTACCACCTCCTCCTCTTCCACCTCCTCTTCCTCCTCCTCCTCTTCCTCCTCCTCCTCCTCCTCCTCCTCCTCCTCCTCCTCCTCCTCCTCCTTCTCTTCCTCCTAACTGCAGAGGCATGATGGGGAGGAGGAGGGAGGAAGGGGACAGAGGAGGAGGGACTGAGGAGCTGTTGCAGTGCGCGTCTGCATGCCCACTGTCCGAAGGGCTTGACGTATGGCCCAGAAGTCCAAGAGACTTTCACAATCTCGCCGTCTTGGGTGATGACCCCACTCCTTCCTTAAACATCTCAGGAGGACAGAAGGACCTGTCGGCAAGAAGCGCGGAACGAGCACAACAAGTCGTTCGGCATGGGCACCGCGACACTGCCCCCGCTGCGGCGGCCGAGTTCCAACACGACGACCCGCCAAGGTTACTCCATGGACAAGGCCCTCCAGCCTGGAACCGAGAGACTTGCAGGACGCCAAGCCGCGGCGCGCGCCCCCGACCGCACACAAGAGGGCATTCAGTCCGAGCCCCCACGGGGGAGTGCGACCACGCGTCCCTGGAGGCCGGGCAAGTTTACATCCCAACCAGCGCCCCAGGCCCGAGGGATGCGTGAGCAACCCGCACCCGCGCAATTGCACGCCCGCCCACTTGGCCGCCGCCACCGAGCCATGGAAGAGATCCACCGCAGGAGCAGCCGACGCAGCAATGCGCCAGTTCTTCAGCAGGAACCGCGTCATCTTTTAAAACCAACCAGATGGACCTACCCTAACGGCATAACCGGCCCACATGCCATGCTACAGGAAAACATTATGGGCGCGTGCCCGCGAAGCTGGCCAACCCGCATCTACGCAAAGATGCGCATTGATCGCCGCGCCACCGTGGAATAGGACCAGAGATATCGCGGCGAGGGACCTCGTCTACCCGATCCTTCCACGTGGCCCGCGAGGAATTGAGATGGAAGGCGTCGACCAGATCCACGCGGTGCTGTCCGCGCAGGCGCAGAGGAGGGCAGTTTCCCAAGACTCCGAGCGCACGGGGATCCACCCGCAGAGCCACGACATCATGTGGATTCCCCACGCGACAAACCAGAACAGAAACGTCCTGGACCAGAGCGAAGCCTTGCCCCTCCCCCTGCGCCTGACCGACACGCTCGCCACCATGGTGGCCAAGGGCAGGCATCCACGGTGGGGGCTGGGCCCCGTCGGGCGCCTGATGGGTCGGATGGGCTGTGGTTGCCTTGTTGGATGTCTGCGGAGTCGTTGGGGTAGCTTGCGCGCGTCTTGGCCGCTCGCGCCTTGCAAGCTGAGCGCCACTGTGAAATTTGATCTCGGTGGTTGCGGGGATGCGCATTGCAAGCCCGTTGAGCTAGAATTCCGGCTGGTAATTGTCACCTTGGGCGACGTAGCAGGATGTAATCAATCTGCGCAGCATGTCCAGTCCTTCTTGACGGAGGCGGGGGCTGATGTGCGACGTCAGGTTGTGGGCGTCGGTGGCCAAGGTCCCCATGCGGCCGTAGGTCTCTGTGCAGCGATTGATGGGCACCCTGCGCGTCGCCACGAGTTGTGCAGGTGCCGGCGTTCTTCGTCGGTGACCCCGACAGGTGGGTCTAAGTCGCCATCCCCCTCCTCCGCGCGATGGCCTGCTCTTGTCTGGGGCGTCATGTGCAAGCTGTTTTTGTAAGTTGTCGCCGCCGCCTTCTTCCCGCCGGACTACCCGATATGGAGCGCGCGCTCGCTGTCTGAAGCACCCCGACGCGCTGGAGTGCCAGAAGGACTACCGCTAGCACGCAACCATCGTTACCACTACCAAGGCCATGGATCGCCTGCTTCACCAGGTCTACTGTTCAAGTCTGGACACCAGAGAAACCACGTGGACAGACCCAGGCAGCGCGTTCTTTCAACCGGGCTGGTGGAGAGCTCTATCAGGCAAGATGTCGAATTCTTCTACGACGCCAGCCACAACATTATCCAGTGACCGCCGATGGCCACGCCCATCAGGGCGCGACCGCCCCTGCCTCAAACGCTTCCGAGGCAGCGGTCGGCATTGCCACAGGCTCGGTCCGTCGCAGTCGGCATGGCCCCCCTCGACTCGGCCATCGCACAGCGCCGCGACGAGAACGAGTTCAGGATCAGCGCCGACCGCCTCGAGGCATCAGTTGACTAGGCGAGCGACGACGCGGTGATCGACCTGAAGCGCCCCGACGCCGACAGGGGGCCGACCCGCGCAGCTACTCCTCTCCAACCAGGGCGACACCTCGGCACCCGGCAGAGGGCGCTCACTAGCATCGCAGATTTCCACGCAGCACGGCCGTGCACTTCTACGATTGACCGCGCGCGCGGCAGCGCCTCCAGCAACGGGCAGCAGACTGCGGCGGTGACCGCGCGCTACCCGACTTCTTGACCGCCCCGACCACGGAGGGCGCGGTGCCCTCCAGCCACGAGGGAATTGATCACAGGAACGACGCGCGGCTTCATCTCCAAAACAGCGAAGCACCAGCTGCGTCAACAGCAGCGACCCCAGCGACACCGACGCACGCAGCGAATCCCTTGCCGCGCTGCAAGGCGCCACCAGCCGCGCTCGCGCCTGCGCCCATCACGCACATGACCGCGCCAGGCGACGCATTCGGCGGCGAGGGCAAGCAAGCTAGCAGACCACAGATTGGCAGGAGGTACCATCCAAGACACCTCCGACCGCCCCGCGCAACCACGGGAGGCACCCGGGGAGCGCAGCCCGCCCAGATGCATCAAACGCGGGCGCAACGATCCAGAGGGCCAACGGCGACGCCACGCGGAACTGGGACGCAGCCATCGAGTTCACAAGCCGACCCCCAGGCCCACCACCAGGCACGGCAATGAAGCGGGCAGCAAGGAACGCATCCACGACGTCATCGAGCGCCTGACCATGACCATTAGCAACGACCATTACGACCGCCAGAGCGCGATGTCCAGGATACACCCACGAGGCGATCGCTGACCACTTCGTCCAGATTACCGACATGATTGACTCAGGCGAGACCAACAGGGACACAGGAACGGATCTGGACTTCAGCATCGAATGCGACAAGGTCATTGATTGCGTGGGAGGGGCCTCGAACTGCCACTGCGAGTCCGATGAGCTGCGGGGGGCGCGCCCTTTCCACGTGACCCATCGACAAAGGAACTTGGCCAACTACGCCAACCGCCAGCTGGCCCAATGTTTGAATTGCCCGAAGCACCGCGGTCGCGACGACATCCCTGAGCCAGCAGAGGTGGTACATCAGTAGGGAGACATCCTCATGGGCAGCAGGGTGGCCGTGCGACGCAGACGTGCGTCCACGCCGACTCCATTCTTTGTCACATACTTTCAGAGGGAAACCGCACCCAAAGCAATGGTCAAGATTGCCGACCAGACGCCGCAACCCCAGGACGACCCACAGCGTGTCCAGAGCTTGCAGCAGAAGCCCGACCCCCTGACCGTCTTCCACCGATGCAACTCAGCGACGAGGACACCAGGACCGCATCCCGCCACGGGCGACAGCTGGGTCAGCGGCCGCCGACTTCAGGACCGAAGGGGGCGGAGCTGACCAGCAACACCACCAAATGGCAGCCCTAGTGGATCGCGCTCATCGAGGGCCTAACAGACGGCGGCAGGACCGCGCAGCGCCAGCAAGAGCCGCGCCAGAACACGCAGCGCACCACCCGCGACGACTGCGATGCAGCAGCTACCATCCGCCATGCGATCGCTGACCACAACGCAGACCTGGCCGCGTACCGCGCGGCTTGCACGTGGAAGCCGCCGACGCCCCAGCCCGCAGACGGAAGCCGCGGCGTCGCCCACCAGAGCGACCGGCAGACGATGGACAAGCAGGCCTTCCCAGTCTACGGCCCGACCCGTGGGGACCCCAGCCGACGTCGGCAGGCGCCGTCGACGCCATCCCGCGTGACCGGCGCGATCCGAACGCGGCGAATCAGGAGGCCCCCTTCTGGTCGCCCACCACGCCGAGACACGCCTCGCAAGTGGGCTGGCCTAGCGGCGGCCACCTTCCGAATTCCCATTTCTGCGTCATCCTTTTTACCGGCGCGTGGGCATTCGCCGCGTGACGGATGCAGCGCAGCTGGTAGTTTGGGATCCTACACTCTCTACGGGAGTGCCCTGCAGCGCGAACATCAGTGGCGGCTGCGATCAGCTCGGGCCCCCGCGGGGCTCCCCCCCCACTTCGTGGCGCACCGCTGGGGCAGGCAGTACAATGTGGAGCGGCCATCAGTTGCGACTGCGATCATTTCCAGGCGACTACATGCGACGGGGGAGGGTGCCAGTCATGCAGGCGGCGGCGGCTTAGGGGGGCTTCCTTTGCGCGGGGGGTAGGGCATTCCTGCCATCCAGAGTAAAAGCGGCCACTAGGCGTGGCTCGCCCATTTGGCGAAAGCAGCCACCAGCCACCAGTAGGAAAACGCAGACCTGCATCGCGCTTAGTGGATATCCGCCTGGCGGCCCCGAGACACGCCCGCTCCATCACCCCGCCATCTTTCCATGTGGCGTGGGGCCGACGTCTGTTGCCTTTTTCACCGTGCAATCTCCTGCCTCGCTGCCCCCCCCGCCATGCACGACCGCGCTTGCTTCGGAGGGAACTGGAGACCCCGTGCCCCGCGCACGCCTCGCGCCAGACGTGCTGCCGCAAGTGTGGGAGCCGAGGGAGCCGGAGGCACCGTGCGAGGCGCCGCCCATGGCCAGCCCCCACCCCAACACTTGGTAAAAAAGGCGCCCCCACGGAGGAGGACCCTGGGCGCCCCCCTGGGGCAATTGGCCTTGCAGGGCCCGTGGGCCCAAGGGTGGAGGACCCTGCCCAGGTGTCTTCGGGCCCTTTGCCCTCGCCCCCCGCCGCCGCACGCTCGCGCCATCTGAAGCCGCCTTCTGAACATCTGGCACTCAAGGTGGACGGGTACGGGACCGCAGCTGAGGATAAAGGTCAATGTCGTTTACTATTACGGCCAATCCTCAATGCGAGGGCGCCACGCTTGGATTGTTTTTTCTCTCCCCTCCTTGTCGGCGGGTCCCTGTTTCCGTGAGCGTTTCATTTTCGCTCCAGCCCCCCAGAGGGGGCCCGACCGGGGCCTCCCTGGGGGGAGCGGCTGCGTTTGAGAACAGTGAAGCCGTCGGGAAACAGTCAGGAGGAGGAGGAACGAGGTTGATGACGAGGAGGACGAGGACGAGCAAAGGGAGGAGGAGAAGGAGGAGGAGGAGGAGGAGGAGGAGGAGGAGGAGGAGCAGGAGGAGGAGAGGAGGGGAGGAGGAGGAGAGGTAGAGGAGGAGTACAGGAGGAACAGGAGGAGGAGGAGGAGGAGGAGGAGGAGGAGGGGGAGGAGGAGGGGGAGGAGGAAGAGGAGGGAGGAGGAGGAGGAGGGAGGAGGAGGAGAGAGGAGGAGGAGGAGGAGGAGGAGGAGGAAGAGGAGCAGGGGGAGGAGGAGAGCCCCGTCGCTGTCGCCTCCCGCTGCAGTCGTCGCCGCCCGCGTTTACAACGGCGAAGGCTTCGTAATCGGGATGTCTGGATGCAGGGGTCAAACGTCGTCCCTCGACTTTGTTCCGGGGCCGTCCTGGCCAGACTCTCGAGACCGGATTCCGCCGCGGATTCCACGAAAAGCCCCCAGGAGGCCCCAAACAGTACCGACAACGCCCCAAGCCTCGAACCTTCGTCGTCGGCGACACTGAGGGTCTACTTGATCTCGGGCGAACGGCACATGCATTACAGTCGACAATGCACGAAGAACACATTCCGCGCCCACGAGCAAGCCCTGTGGCGCTGCAGGTTGTAGTCGCAGGAGGCGGCTCTGGGCCACCCAAGTGCATGGCATCGTTTGGACGTGTGCGTTTGTTTCCCCGGCGAAGACCATCGAGGCGCATCCGGGATTACCGAGCCATCAAAGCACGCACGAGACCGAAACACGCACGGGAAATGGACGTCAGCGTGATGGCGAAACCAAAAACCGTGAGGGCCCTGGTTTCAGAGCTCAGGGACCAGGGGCCAGGTCCTCAGGAGGAGGAGGAGGAGAAAACATCGGAGGAGGACGAGGAGGAGGAGGAGGAGGCGGAGGAGGAGGAGGAACATGAGAAGGAGGATGAGGCTGAGGATGAGGAGGCGGAGGCGGAGGCGGAGGCGGAGGAGGACGAGGAGGACGAGGAGGAGGAGGAGGAGGAGGAACATGAGGGGAGGAGGAGAGGAGGAGGAGGAGGAGGAGAAGGAGGAGGAGGAGGAGGAGGAGGAGGGGAGGAGGAGGAGGCGGAGGAGGAGGAGGAGGAGGAGGAGGAGGAGGAGGAGGGAGGAGGAGGAGGCGGAGGAGGAGGAGAAGAGGAGGGAGGGGAGGAGAGGCGGAGGAGGAGGAGGAGGAGGAGGAGAGGAGAGGAGGAAGAGGAGGGAGGGGGAGTCCGCCGCCCGCGGCGGAGGACTTAAGCTGCTGGGCCGGCTGCTGCGGTCGCCGGACCTCTGCGCGAGGCGCGGGCCCCTCTGCGCGCGAGCCGGGGCGCTCCTTGGCCGTCGGGGCCCCGCGCCGCGGCGGCCGCCCGCCAGCGGCCTACGTCGGCGACGAAGCATGATCTGGGAAACGATTGTGCGGAGGAAGGAGGAGGATCGGCAGGAGGAGAGGAGGGGGGGAGAGGAGGAGGCGTGGGGAGGAGGAGTTGAAGGAGGAGAGAGAGGGCGGTGAGGAGCAGGAGGGCAGAATGGTGGGAAGGGGGGGCAGAGCAGGAGGAGGGGTCCGGCAGATAGGGATACGGAGTAGGAAGGGACAAAAACGTCCAGCTTTCGCTTGCCGCCCCTTTCTCTCCCTCATCTCCTCCTCCTCCTCCTCGTCCTCCTCCTCGACCTCCTCGTCCGCCTCCTCGTCCTTCTCCTCCTCCTCCTCCTCCTTCTCCTCCTCCTCCTCCTCCTTCTCCTCCTCCTTCTCCTCCTCCTCCGCTTCCTCCGCCTCCCCCCCCCTTCCCCTCCCTCCTCAACTCCACATCCCCCCTCCCGCGCGCCGTCCTCGTCATCCTCATCCTCGTCCTCGTCGTCGGGCGCCGCCTCTTCCTCCTCTCCCGCCCAGACCTCGTGCGCCCCTGCGCGGGGCGCGCGCGAGGCCAGCCCGGCACCCTTTGGAGTCCAAAAGCTCCTCCCGCGCGCCCTCGTGCGCAGGCAGGGGCTGGCGCCAGCCTCCCTCGCGGCCCGCGGCAGCTTCGCGCTGCCTCGACGCTCGCGGCGGGGGTCGGCGCCGGCGTCGAGCAGCGGCGCGTACCGGGCACGCGCAGAGGGGGTAGGGGGAGGGGGGAAGGCTTCTTTGAAGGAGGATGCTTCTTAGAAGGCGCGGGCCTTGTCTGTAGATGTAACGCCCGCGCCTTCCAAGGGCCAGCCTCCTTCTAAGAAGCCTTCCCCCCTCCCCCTACCCTCTGCGCGCCGCCAAGCGCAGCCCGTGCGGGCCCGTTCGGCGTCTGAGCCCGCTCAATGCCGACACCGCGGTGGCACTCGAGCCCACCCCGCCGCCCAGACGGGCTCAGGAGGAGATCCAGGGGTCGAGAGCCCTGGATCCCGGGCCTCCACGTGACCTCTGGAGGCCGCGTAACGAGCGGGGGCGATGCACGAGAGGGCAGCGAGGGCTGCAGAAAGGGGGCTCTTTAGAGCCTGAAAGGGGCCCTCTCAGGCCCCAAAGGGGGCTTAGGGTCGGAAAAGTGCACTCCTCCCCCCCCTTCAGGTGTCGCCCCCCACTGATTCGCGCCCAAGACCTCGTGTATTCCGTTCTCCTTGCCTCGATCTCAGGACTTTTTTGGCTTCACGGCTAGCGGCAGAAGTCGGCTCCAGCGCGTCCTCTAATTTGACGTGGCCGGCAGCGGCGGCCGTTGCTGCCCGGCCCCGCGCCTGCCGCCGGCAACCGCTGCCAACCGCGGCCCTCCGCGCAGCGACGTCGGCGCGGCAACCCCAGGGGCCCCGAGGTCGCTGACGGCCCGCCTCGACCGCCCCCTATTTAACAAAATGGTCTACCGCTTCTGTTAATGTTGTTTTCGCCGTTATCACTACTGATAGCGATTTGTCAACACACGAAGACACTCGGGCAGCGACCGCGCCCTCCCTCCCCCCCCGGATCGCGCCACGCTATCGTGCCCCCATCTGCAGAAAGATGCCCCTGCGGATTCTTCGAGGATTTCCCAGGGCTTCCGGCGGTCCCCCGCCGTGATGTGATCGGGGGGGGGGGGGGGCGACCTCCTCCCCCTCCTCCTCCTCCTCTCCTTCTCCTCCTCCTCCTCCTCCTCCTCCTCTCCTCCTGCTCCTCCCTCCTCCTCCTCTTCCTCTCCTCCTCCTCATCCTGCTCCCTCCTCCTCCTCCTCCTCCTCCTCCCTCCTCCTCCTCCTCCTCCTCTCCTCCCCCCTCATCCTCTTCCTCCTCCTCCTCTCTCCTCCTTCTCCTCCTCCTCCTCCTCCTTCTCCTCCTCCTCCTCCTCCCCGACCACGCCCGTGACCGCGAGCGGCAGAAGCACGGGCTCCGAGGCCGCCAGCACGCCCGCCAGAGGCCCTTTATGGGAGTACCCACAGGGCGCCCGTGAGCGGCCTCTCCACGAGGGAGCCCTCGCCGCCGGGAGGCTCGCCACGCCTGCGCCGCCCTCCGCCGTCCGGGAGCTCGCGCCCCGCCTCAGGTCAGGAGCGAAAGAAGGACGCACACGTGCAGGAGCCCACGCTGGTTTCACGCAGCCCCGGAGGAGGAGGAGGAGGAGGAGGAGGAGGAGGAGGAGGAGGAGGAGGAGGGGGAGGAGGAGGAGGAGTATCACGCGCGAGTGTTCGTATCACGCGGCCGGTCTCGCGGTTCAAGGGACCGCGTTCGTGCACACAGCTGGGCGCGTACGTCCTTTGTGGGCTCCCTGGGGCCTCCCGCCGCGGGCCGAGGCCCGCCCCGGGGGGGTCCCGAGGAGTTGCCGCGGCGCCGCTCCCCGGCGTGCGCATGCTCCCCGGCGCGGGCCGTCGAGGAGCGCGGATGGCAGCACTCTTGGCATCGCTCGGACGTGTGCCTTTTTCCTTCGGCGAGGACCATCGAGGGAACGGCGGAGCTGGTGGGTGAGAGCGAATTGGACCTGGAGGGGGAGGAGGGGGGAGTAGGAAACGGGCCGCCCCCGTGTGCGCAGGTTGCACTAAAACGTGTCAGGGCAAGGTCCATTCTGATTTCGGAAGCTTGGCATCGCTCGGACGTGTGCATTTTTCCTTCGGCGAGGGCCATTGAGGAGCATCCTTGGTCATTTGGCGAAACAGCCACGCACGAAGCCGAGAAGAACACAGGAAAGGGACGTCCGAGCGATGGCCAGATCACCTCTCGGGCCGAACGTGTTCGTCTTGGCGGGGAGGATGTACAGGAAAACAGGTAGAGCAAGACGAAGCACCACACGAGCACAGCACGAAAAGCAGCGTTGATCAGGCCGGACGAGAGGAGGGGATTGGGAAAGGGGGGGGTCACGAAATCTGCTGCGTGCAGCTGGTTGCAGCCCCACCGAGGGGCCCATTCCTCGATGCGCATGGGCGCCTCCCGGCGCCGGGAGGCGCCGGGGAAATCAGCTACTCCAGATTTCGTAATAAAGGGAGGGGGGTCTCATTTCGGGGGGGGTCTCTTCCAGGCTATCTTGGAGGGTCTGGGGTGGTCTGGGGACGATGTTTTGGAGGGTTCTCCCACGAGGGGGGGGTCTGAAATGGCTTGTCTTGGGGGGTCCAGACCCCCTCCCTTTTTATTACGAAATCTGGAGTACGTGAGCTGATTCTCAAAGCCCCCTCCTTTGCTGTCCCCCCCTTGCGCCCGGCCCGAAGCTTGCGAGCAGAGTGCGCGCACGGGCGCGGAGCCTGCTCGGGGGGAGGACTGGACGTGCGAGCGATGGCGGGTTGCCGATCTGGTTGGATCTTCTGCACGCACGACATGGGTACTGAAAGAATGGGTACACTGCCCAACAGCGGATCTTGTTCATTTTGAACAGGATTCGCTGTCCACGCCGCCGCGGCCTGTGTTCATTTGAGACAGAAGGCCGCCTGCCCAACAGCGGCCGCTGTTGGCTCGGGACAACATTTGCTGTTGGGCATCGTACCCATTTTTTCGGTACCCAAGTCGGGCGTCCAAATGGTGGGATCTGAGCCCCGCCTGGCCGCCGCGAGGGCTCGAATCGTGGCACCCGCTCGGCTCGGCTGGGCTTCAGTCTCTCCACCCACCAAACCACCCCAACCCAACCCGAAGGGTCTGATTTACCCTCGATTTCTAGTGTGGGGGGGTCCGGGAACATCGAAAAAACACATGGAGCCCATACCCCCCCCAACCCGAAATTCGGGTCTTCGGGTTGGGTTGGGGTGGTCTGGTAGGTAGTCACAGTCGGGCGTGTCCCTCTACAGGAGGAGTATTCACAAATGGGTGAGGTAGTATTCAAGGCTTTGGACTTGAAAAATTTGTTTTAAGGAGAAATGGGAGAAAGATTATACATAGTATTCCAGTAGAAATAGGGATGTCTTCGAAAAAAAGAAAGAAGCGATGTTCAAGTTTTCAAGGTGTTTGGACGGTGATTTATTATGCGTCCAAGATCTCCCTGCAGCAGGACATGCCCGACCTAAAGCTGGTCGTAAGAGTAATCTCTGGCCAGGGTGGCCTGCGGTGCGTGGCCTCCAGGGGGCTCTGCGGAGCCGCGCCCAGAGGCATGCGGAGGTCGCTACCGTCGCTACCGTTGAGTCGGGCCTGTCCCTCTACAGGAGGAATATTCAAACGTAGTTAAAAAATAGTGTGGGGACGATTTTTCGATGATTGTTTGACTATTTCTGGGTATTGCTTAACTTTCTTTTCCTGTATTGTATTCCCCTGTGGTGGGACATGCCCGTCCCACGGCTACCGTTGGACCGTACGCAACGACCCGGCAGCCGCGCACCAGAGGTCACCTTTGCCCAGAGCCACTCTGTCGTGCAGCGTGTCGGCGGCCGAACGGGCTCAGACGTTCACCACCCAGCAGACCACCACGGCCCAACCCGAAGGCCCCCAATTCCCAGTGAGGCAGAGACCCGAATCATCAGGGGTAACTCGGGTCAGGGCTAGTTCGGGTTCGTTTTTCGGGAATCCGAACCCGAGTTGCCCCGGGCCCGGGTTACCCCGGATAACTCGGGCATCCAGAGCCCCAAATCATCAGGGGTAATTCGGGTCAGGGCTAACTCGGGTTCGTGTTTCGGGAATCCAAACCCGAGTTACCCCGGGCCCAAGTTCCCCCGGATAACTCGGGCGCCCAAGTGAGGGGGGGCGTGGGAGAGCATGGAAGCAAAACGCATGCCGAACCCCTGTCAGGCGATCGCAAGCATGGATCTCAAGGGGGCGTGGATTAGCGACGGGTCCCGTTTCCATGGGGCACCGCGCATCTCCGCCGCCGAACGAGGCGGCTCCGGCCACATTTTGGGGAGGGCATTCCCCCGATCCATGGATTTGGCGACCGCGCGCCAAATCCATGGATCGCAAATCCGTGTTTGCGCGCCTCCGACCGTAGCCCCCCCCTCTCCCCCCGAATCCGAAATTTGAGTCTTCGGGTTCGGTTGGGGTGGTCTGGCAGGTAGTCAGCAGCGGATCGGCGGCCGAACGGGCTCAGACGTTGACTCGACTCCGGAGAGTCCTGCGGTCGCTCCCCGGGCCCCCAGAGTTCTCGACCCTTCCTTTCTCTAGGCCTCCAAAATGGTGACGGAGCATTGGTCGGATTGATCCAAAATGGGGTCCAGCGACAAGGGGGTGGTGCAATAGATTTGGTGCAATAGGCTTGTGGCGTTGCAAAACATTTGGGGCGTGCAAACATTTCGGGGCGCAAATGTATTGCTGGATTTTCGCGTGCAATACATTACTTGCAATACAATGCAATCCAATTCTCCTGCGCAATTCAGTTGCAATACAATTGCCCCAAATATATTACCACCCCCTTTCAGCTGGACCCCCTTTGGGGTCACCCAAAAGCAGGTGGGGTCGGAGGATCGCGCCGCATCGCCGATGCGGCTCGATGTGGACGTCGCCGATGTTCTTCACGTCGGCGTCGTCGGTGCATCGCCGATCGGCGCTCTGGCGCGAACTTCCGACCCCGTCTGCTCGGACCCATCGGGGAGGGCTCGAGTTTCTGCGGGGGAGGAGGGAGGAGGGAGGAGGGAAGAGGGAGGAGGGAGGAGGAGCAGGAGGCCGCACGAGGCGTCGGGGTCGGCCAGGAGTCCAGGAGGGGGGTGATGACCGGGTCGGGTGTTGCCGGAGGTGCCCCCTGGCCCCAGGCGCCTCCAGGATTTCCACGGAGGCCCCACGGCCTCCAGAGCACCGCCCACGAGGCCCAGGGGGCCCGAGGAGCTCCAGCATGGTGCGACGAGCTGCGGGCACCCTGGGCCAAGGCTGAGGGCACCCTTCTCAACCCCCGACCAGGGGGGGGGGGCGGATGGCATGTGGCCAGGACCGTGCTATCTCCCTGGACTTCAGGGCTCCCCGTGGCTCCCGAGAGCGCACACTCAGCTCCCCCCCCCCCCCCCGCGGGGCCGCGCACGTGCCTCGGGCCACGATCTTTTGCTGGCCCCCGCCTCGAACGCTCCTTTTTACCAGCCTGGAACATATCCCTATCCCTATGCTGGGCGCCTCCTCATCGCGATGCCAATCTTAGGGATTTCCTTACTTTTTGAGGGCGAGTCCCTGAGATTGTCATCGCCTCTTGGCGTGGCAACCTTAGGGACAGGGATACGCTCGAGGCCGGTAACCTTCGCTGGGGCGCCCCCGACGACGGGGCCCCGGAGGCCTGGCGGGCGGCCGCCCGTCCTCGGCGGCGGCGCGACTCCGCCTCCCCCTCTCTCTCCCTCCTCCTCTCCTCCTCCTCCTCCTCCTCCTCCCTCCTCCTCTCCTCCTCCTCCTCCTCCTCCTCACCTCCTCCTCCCTCCTCCTACCTCCTCCTCCTCCTCCTCCCCTCCTTATCCTCCTCCTCCTCCTCCTCCTCCTTATCCCCTCCTCCTCCTCCTCCTCCTCCTCCTCCTCCTCCTCCTTCTCCCGCGCTTCGAGATGTGGCCGCTGCGCCGCCCCCGCGGGGGGGGCGCCCCGCCGCGCGTGCGCGTGCGCAGGCTGCTGGCGGGCCTCTGCCTCGGCTGCGTGCTGCGCTGCGACGGCGCGCTGGACGAGGAGAGCAGCAAGTTCTGCCTGCAGGCGCGACCGGGTTCCGTCGGGCGTGTCCCTCCTGCCGGGGGGAGTGTGCAAAAATATAGTCCACAAAATTGTCAGGGGACGTCTTCATTGAGTGTTTGATTGCATTCTTGAGCATTTTGGGGGTATTATTTTTTTTGTCCGCCAAGATCCCCCTGTAGGGGGACACGCCCGACCTAACACGACGGTCGACGATCTCTGCCGTCCAGTAGTGGCGAAGCGTCCTGACCTTCCCGCAGGGCCGCCAAAGAGTGTTATCATAACCTCTGGTGGTTTGAAGCAGCCTTGCTTCAATGCATTGGTGGTTTGCAGCAGCCTTGCTTCAATCCATCGGTTCGATTGCTCTCAAAAATGTTGTCTGCGCGAGTAGAGCACAATTCTGATCATATTTGGTAGTAGGCCTGTGGGAATACCGGGACGGCCAGTCCCTGCTCAGCACAGATTGCCGATCGGCTGATTCAGTCCAGTCGCGACAAGATTTAGCCTCTCGAAGGAGTCGGGAGCCCTCGGGCAGCGCATTGACAAAGTCACAGCGTCAAGTGGTGGTCATGCGCAGAGTGGGGTAGGGGGAGGGGGGAAGGCTTCTTAGAAACACCCCTGCTTCTCAGAGATCGCCGGCCTTGTCTGCAGATGTAAGGCCGGCCGGCGCCTTCTAAGGAGCAGCCTCCTCCCAAGAAGCCTTCCCCCCTCCCCCTGCCCCCTTGCGCGCGCCGCCAAAGATGTTTGGAGTGCCGTCGTCGTCGTCGTTTTGGCGTGCCGCCGTCGCGGTCCCGTGTTTTTTTTTTTGTTTGTTTGTTTTGCGGAGGGCCGTCATCACCACGGCCAGGCGCGGCCCGAAGAATGGGCCCAGGATGGACCCCCGGAGGGCTCCAGGGATTCATCGAGTAGGGGATCGGCTGAGAATTGATCAGGAGGGAAAAAAAAAACAGACACAATTGGTCGTCGATTCCCCCGAAGATATGGGAAAGTATGGACAATTGAAGACAAAAACCGAGAAAATATTGGAACATATTGGGAATCCTGTCATTTGTGTGTGTATTTGTTTGTGTGTCCCGGGGCCCCTTCAACTGATTTCCCCCAAGATCGGTTCCTCGCTGAGTCTACAGCAGGCACGCATGACGTTCGTGACTGTGCGAGCATGAGGCGCACGTGTTCCGCAGATTTGGCGAGCGAACCACTGTTGAGGTACAGTGGGGGCGCGCATCAAGAAACCATCTGACGTTCGCAAGGGTACCCTGGGCTTCTTCGTTCCGTGCGCTGCGCGGTGACTTCCCACGGCCGTCAAAGAAGCTAGTTCGTTCAGGATGCTCGGGCCTTTCCTTGAGGTGCGCCACGCGCGCGGGTTTCCAGGGTTGGGTTTCTTGAAGGAGGAGGGGGAGGTGGAGGGGAAGGATCAGTTGAGCGGAAGATCGGGACAAATCGGAACCAGAGATTCTGGGAGAGTTCCAAGGAAAAATGGAACGCCGAATTGTGGAGCGCAGCGCGCGCATTCGCAGAAGTTCCCCAAGGACTTTTCGAGGGCTTGAGGAGCCCAAGTAACGCGTGGGCGCTCAATTCAACTGTTGAGGGCGGGCAGAAAAGCTGGTGTACACGAGCATTGGGAGCGGGTGCGCGGCTTGCACGAGGGGCGCAGTAGGTTTGCGTTTCAGGGGCTTGGGCGCTGGCCGATGCGTTGATGGGGGGCCCGGGAGTGCGTCACACATATTACGCCTCTGGCGCCATGGAGGCCGCATGTGCGGTTGCAGTGGGGCGGGCGCCCCGCCGCGCGCACCGTCGCGACAGCTCTCTTGGGCGCCCGCCCGCCGCCGTGGACGTAGCGGGCCCCGCTAGTCTCGCGGTCGGCGCGCGGCGGGTCGGCAGCCACGACGCTGGCGGCCTGAAAATGCTTCGAAAGTGTTTCTCCCCGAGCCCAGGGCTATTGTACGTTTTCGGTGGCACGCGCAGCTCGGAAAAGAATCGCCTTGTCCGTCGGCGGCTAGTTGGCTGTCGTCGCGCAGAAGTACCGGCGGATGGCGCGGTCCACGCTCAGCGCAGAGAGCGTGTCCATGGGCGTGGACTCGTCGAGGGGCGGGAGGAAGGACCTCGTGGTCGGGGCCATCGCGGCCTGCGATGTCCACGGCCCCCACCCTCGGCGCGTGAAGACCTGTTGGGCGCCGCCGCAGGCCGATTTCAGAGAATCTCGGAACGGGAAATCCCGGCCAGCTCCGAGGTTTTGCGTTTATGGGAATGTTTCACGCGGGGTGTCGAGTTCAGAGATTTTCAGAGATTCTCAGAGAAGTTCGGACGCGAGAATTTGGCGCGCCCCGTTTTCTGGTTTTGTGAATCTCTGAAAAGCGGTTCCTCAGGTTTTACCGGATCTCCAGGCGTCCCACTGTCAGCCAGAGACGAGCGACTGGCTGGCGCCGCGCCCAGTGCTTCCGGAGTCGCGAACTCGGTCCTCGATTCCCTGGGGCCCGCGGGCCCCTGGGCCAATCGCGAGGTTGCCGAAGCCCCCGGGCGGTTGCGCGCGATTGTCTCCCAAACCGGAGTTGGGCATCCATGTGGACGCCCGCGCGTGCGCGCTAGGTGTCCGCGAGATTATTCGGTGGCGGATATTGC
The DNA here is from genome assembly GCA_963575745.1 of Prorocentrum cordatum. Lineage (NCBI taxonomy): Eukaryota > Dinophyceae > Prorocentrales > Prorocentraceae > Prorocentrum > Prorocentrum cordatum. The sequence goes on along the minus strand of CAUYUJ010010302.1, from coordinate 249,112 downwards.
ATAGTGCGGGGGCCTTCCAAAGACTTTCCGGGGTTTTCTCTACGGTTATTTCGGCGCGTTTCGGGAACCTTGGGGCGGCGCGGGGAAGTCGCCAGGCCGCGCGCGGGCTCCTTTTCCAATGCCTTCTTGGGCATTCTCGCGGTGTTGCGTGGCCGTAGAGGTCACTGAGTGCTGCGTTTTTTGTCATTTACACGTGTTTTTCGTTGCGTTGGTTGCGTGATTGTTTTGGCGGTCCGCCTCTTTGGGGCCCCCTTGGGGCCTCAAGTTTGTTTTGTTGACGTCGGGCCTTCTGGAGTGAAAGGCGCTTGGCGCTGAATTCCCTCGGGCGCGCGCGTGGCCAAATACGCGCCGTGGCCTCATCCGCGCCGGGGCGCATTCCTTCCCTCGCGAAGCCGATGGTGCCCAAGGCGTGGCAGGCCCGTTCGGTGGCGCCCCCAGTGATTTGAAAAACCGAGCATGATTTCTATCCCGGTCAAGCTTTGCCCCGATCCCGGCTTCGTCTTAAAGGATAAGGGGGAGCAGGAGGGGGAGGAGGAGGAGAAGGAGGAGGAGGAGGAGGAGGAGAAGGAGGAGGACAAAGAGGAGGAGGAGGAGGAGGAGGAGGAGGAGGAGGAGGCCCCGCCGCCGCCGCGCGCGCCGCGCCCGCTCCGACAGAGAGGTCCTGGCGCTCCTCACCGCCCCTCGCGGCCGCGCCCGCGCTGTATATCAGTTCTGTGGTCAGTGCCCTACTCGACTCGATTCTGAGAGGATTCGGGTCGGCAGTTCCAGGCCTCCGACGCCCTGGGCCAAGCAGGGCGTGCGTCTCTGGAGTGCTCGGCCTCGGGAGCGGGCGCCCCGCGCGGACATCTCCTCGTGCTGTGCCCTCCTCGTCCTCCTCCTATCCTCCTCTATCCTCCTCCTCCTCCCCTCCGCCTCTCCTCCTGCCTCCGCCTCCTCCTCCTCCTCTCATCCTCCTCCTCTCCTCCTCCTCCTCCTCCCCTCCTCCTCGCTCCTTCTCCTCTCCTCCTCTCCTCCTCCTGCCCCCTCCCATCTCCCCTCTCCTCCCTCCCCCTCTCCCCTCCCATCCCCCCCTCCTCCTCCTCCACCTCCTCCTCCTCCTCCTCCTCCTCCTCCTCCTCTCCTCCTCCTGCCTCCTCGTCCTCCTCCTCCTCCTCCTCCTCCTCCTCCTCATTTCAGCCCAGAATTACCCTCTCATCCTCCGCCTTCTCAAATCTTGCTGTCGCGCACGCGGGTGACTATTCTGGAGACCACCTCCGTCCCGAAAAGGGTTGCATTGTTCGTCGTTCCCAAGGCATCGGATAGCAGCGATAGCCTCGGCTTAGCTTCGGATTGCGATGGACAGTTTCGGATTGATGGCGTGGGTTGGAGGAAGCTCCACATTACGTTCGGCATTACTGTGGAGTGTCGTGGCGGAGAATGCGAGGCACCCACGTGATCAAGATGGGCCACATCTAAAGACGTTTGCGACCACGGCCCATTGAGAAGCCCCAGCGCAATTGATCCAGATCTCCTGACCTCACCTCTCAGGCCTCCTGAGCAGTCCGCAGCCTGTCTGCAGGGTAGGTCCTCGAGCGTGGGAAGCTCAATAACAGATGCACTCCTTATGTTCCGGGCGAAGTCCCACATACGTGAGTGCATACCGTCGAAGGGAAACGTTGCAACAGGCGCTTGAGAACAACAGAGAATGGCCCCACTCCGCCCCCCCACCCTTGATATTGCACAAGCGCCCCTGGAGAAGCGGGGGCAGACAAATCTCGAACCAAACATCTGGAACGAAATGGTTGGCAACGTTAAAGACGGGGGGACGGAGGCTGGGCGTTGTTCTCGCACACGGTGTTCCTTCGGCGTATTGTGCGCGGCTCCCCACGCGACGCGAAGAGAGCGCGGCCGCAGTCGCCGACCCCGCTATGTCTCAGTCGAGATCGATGGCAAGGGTGGGTGGCCTTTTAAGGGTTCTCACCACCCACCAAACCACCCCAACCCAACCCGAAGGCTCAGGTTTACCCTCGATTTCCAGTGGGGGGGGGGCTGGAAACATAGAGAAAACACATGTGGAACCCTTAACCCCCCCAAACCCGAAATTCGGGTCTTCGGGTTGGGTTGGGGTGGTCTGGTAGGCAGTCAGCTTCCCGTGCATCCGTGCCTGCTCGGTCCACCCTTGACCCCTGTCGATGGCCCGCCGTGCCCGAAGAGGCTTCGACACGGGCGCCGGAGGAGCTCGCATATCCTTGCGGCGGTGCCCTTATCCTACCAGTCTCTTGACCCCACGGCAGATCGAGCCCGGCGAGGACGTCCGCGGGGGGCGCGCGCCGCGGCGGCGAGTCTTGAGCCGCGTGCGCTGGGCGCGAGCGCCGCCGCCGCGCCGCGGCAGGCTTGCGCCGCGGGGGCGCGGCGGCGAGCGAGGCCGTGTTGTTACAGCGGCGCGCAACTTCGAGCAGTGGCGAGGCGTCTCGGCTCGCCTATGGGCCCACCGAAGACTGTTCTAGGAACCTTTTGTGGTCTGCACGGGATGGTTTCAGGACATGTTTGGCCGAGACCGTCCTGTTTTAACGCATCGGCCTTATGTTATATACGAACATTGTCTGTGTGATTCGAACATTTCGGGGTTCTAGGAACAGTCCGTGGTAGGCCTGTAGGAATGTTGGGACGGTCGCTCCCTGCTCAGTATATTTGCCGTTACCCGGGCCAAACCCCCCCAGGACCCCCCCCCCGGTTGGGAGCATTGCGTCGGAGCGGCGGGGCAAAGCACGTCGGCCTGGTGGTGGGCGGAGGGTGAGGGACGGAGACCTTGCGGGAGAGACTCCTTCGGGGTGTGTGTCAACATCTTTGGCGAGTCTCGGGTTTGCACTGGTCCTCGTCCTCCTCCTGCTCCTCCTGCTCCTCCTCCTCCTCCTTCCTCCACCCTCGCCCGCCTTCCTCCCTTCTGCGGGGCTCGGCCAAGCACGCCCTGCAGAAGGGAGTTTTGGGGGGGAGAGTCCGCGGCACAGACAATGGCGAGACTCTCCAAGCCCCCCTCCCCTGAGGGCGGGGTCAGGGGGTGTTCTGGGGAGAAGAAAGATCACAGAGCGTGAATTACCTACCCCGCTTTCGCTTCCAGGCAAAACCAAGCCATACCACGCGCCTCCTCGTCAAGCGGCCTGACCAGTACAGGCTGCAATTTGGCATCGTTTGGTATCTCTTGGAAGCGAGGGTGGTCAAAAGCGAGGTAGGTCGTCTTCCCCCCAAGATCACAGGGTGAAAAGCCTGTCTCGCTTTCGCTTCCAGGCAGAAGCAAGTCACACCACGCGCTTCCTCGTCGACCGGCCTGACCGTTGCGGGCCACTCCACGGGCAGTTTGGTATCGTTTAGCTTCCGTTTGGAAGCGAAGGTGGTCAAAAGCGAGGTCGCTTCGTTTGCCTCTTGGAGAAGCCCAGACCCCCTCCGAACCCCCGTGTAGAGGCTTTAGGGTGGGCTCTGCGGCCAAGCCCACCGCACCCAGCCAGGCCCCAGGGGTTCGAGGGGAGGGGGCGGGATCGGGAGGCAAACCGACACATTTTCCCTTGAGCCCCTTATGCAGGGGGTCTCTGTGTGGGGGGGGGGCGGGCGGGTCTGGCGAACGCCGGCCCGACGCATGGCGCCTTCCTCGTGCTGCCTCCCTCCGTCCACACAGGCGCTGCCGGAGATCATCGGGGGGCTGGACGAGGCCGAGGAGGATCGTTCGCCGCCCTCGCCGCGGCCGTCTTCGTCGGCGGCGTCGACGACGACGACGTCGTAGATCGCAGGTCGGAGGTCGCTAGAGCTGGGGGCTTCCACATGGCAGGTTGGGTGGATGTTGGATCCTCGGGGCTCGAGGTTAAAAAAGTTTGAAAGATTGATGTTGTGACGGGTACGAAATTCAGAAGTTTGGCATTTTGTGAGCTTGTAATTGTAATGTACTGCAGGCGAATTTCAATGTTCTCAATGCCAAAACATGTTACAAACTCGAAACAAATCACTTTGCGTACAATCGAATATTTCAACTTGGAGGATTTGTTCAAACTTTCGAAACGTACCGTCCCAAAGCCTGAAACCTTGGAGAGTTCGAATTTTGACAGCTTGAATCCCGAAAGTTCTGACAGGCGCGAGCGGTAAATCTTGGAGCGTGATTCCATAGTAACGGAGATAAGGGGAGACACCAACACAAATGTGGCCGACGTTCTGTGTCCCGCTCCTGTCTTCCGTTGTCAAGGGGCCGGGGGGGGACATGAACACAAACATGGCCCATGTTGTGTTTCCAGCTCTTGAACTCCGTAGTAAAAAAGGGCAAGGTGGAGACATGCATGCAAATATGGCCGACGTTGTGTGCCCCGCTCCTGGATTCCACTGTCGAGGGACCGGGGGAAGACATGAACACAAATACGTCCCATGCCACGTTTCTTGCTTCCGCATCCCTTTGTAAATGTGCTGGGGGGACAGCACCAATACAGGATGGGCGATGAGGAGGAAGAGGAGGATGGGGGAGGAGGTAAGGAGGAAAAGGAGAAGGAGGATCGGGAGGTGGAGGGCGAGGAAAAGGAATCATAAGCAGCAGAGTGGCGCCCGCCGCGGGACGAAGGCAGGCCCCAATGGCACGCGCTTCGTTGCACGGCGCCGCTCCCGTTGCAGTGCAGCTACAATCTCGCCCCCGCGCGACCGCAAGGTCAGCGCTGATCTGTTGAGAGAGTCGCCCCTTGCGATGCAGCGCGACGACCAGCAGTGGATTTGTCTCTTGTTCCCCGCATGGCCGTGTGACGTGTAGCGTCTGGTCGCTGTGCTTGTCGATCCCTTGCGCTGCCACTGCCACTTTTGCTTCCCTTCGCGATGTTACTACGCGCAGGAGGGAGACCCCAGCACAATTCCGGCCGACGTTCTCTTTCCCGGCGCACACGATGCGTCGGCGCGTTGTTGCCGCAGGCGGTGTCGCGCGCAGCCATTGCCCCGACACACTACCAGCTCTAACGTGTTGCAACATGACGTCGTTCCTCATTACACGCCAGTCGCTCAAAGTACGTCGTTTTCGTTTCCCATGTTCCAGTCCATTTTTGGCGCCTTCTCATTTGTCCGTCCTTTTGCGGTGCCACGCGAAAGACGGGGTCCATTCGCATGCGTTCGGACGCGGCGCTGCCACGCGGCGGATTGCACATGCCAGGTCAGCCGAGTAGAATTGTTGTTGCCCTCCTCTGGTGCCCAGCCCTTCCGGCGCAAGCCACCCGCGAGCACTTCGATGCGAGCGCTTCCGTCCGCGTGCCAAGCGTGAGCCCCCGTCCTCGCGAGGCATGGGACTGCGGCCGAACTGGCGGCCCCTTGGGCTCGCGACGCCCCGCCACCTGGTGCTCGCAGCGGTCTGCCCCGCGATGGAGGCGCCGCTTCTCCGTTGCGGGCGGGTGCGCGCGCGGCCCACGCAACGAGTCGCAGCCTCGGGGACCGCGTGGCGCATGGCATCTTGGATGTCCTCGCAGTGGAGATCTCGCTTCCACCTTCGTCTACGCCCATGTCCATGGTCACGATTGCCGGCGCCCGCGCCCAGACGTTCGCCTTTCGGACCTCGCACTTTTCTTTGCCGCCACGGAGTGGGCCAGGAGACGCCATCGAAACTAATGGCGATCCGCCCCGGCCGAAGAAGCGCTCGCTGAAGTGGTTTCCTCTCGCGAGTGCTCTTCGCGATCGCGCTGCCCGCGATCGCACCGACCAACAAAAACATGCCTCTTCTCCGCTTCGCTCTGACGTCCACTCTCCGCCACCCAGCGCGCCCTGTCTTGTGCACCGCCTCCTCGCCGCGCCGCTCCTCGGAGGCGCGGCGCGTGGCGCGCCCGCTCGGACGGCGCGTCTCTTCGCGCTCACCTCCGCGCGCGCCTCGTCCTGCGCGCCCCCCCGCCGGGCTGCTTCCCGGCCCGGCCCGGCCCCCTTGCGCCCCTCCAGCTCGCCACCGCGCTCTCGTTCGCTGCCCGGCGTCGCCCCCTCGAGTGCTCAGAGAGGAGGAGGGAGGAGGGAGGGAGGGAGGAAGGGAGGAAGGGAGGGAGGGAGGGAGGGAGGGAGACGGGATGGAGGGAGGAGGGAGGGAGGGAGGGAGGAGGAGGAGGAGGAGGAGGAGGAGGAGGAGGAAGAGGACAGAGGAAGATGGGGAGGAGGAGGAAGGAGGAGGATGGGTTAGGAGAGGGAGGAGAGGGAAGGAGGAGGGAGGAGTAGGGAGGAGGAGGGAGGAGGAGGAGAGGAGGAGGAGGTAGGAGTGAAGGAGGAGGAGGAGGAGGAGGATGAGGAGGAGGAGGAGGAGGAGGTAGGAGGAGGGAGGACGCGGAGGAGGGAGGAGGCGGGAGGAGGGAGGAGGGAGGAGGGAGGAGGGAGGAGGTGAGGAGGGAGGAGGTAGGATGGCATGAGGTAGGAAGCGCGATGAGGGAGGAGGGAGGAGGGAGGAGGCGAGGAGGGAGTGATGGAGGAGGGATTATGGAGGAGTGGGAGGAGAGGGATGGGAGGAGGATTATTTTGAGGAGGAGGGAGGAGGGAGGGAGGAGGAGGAGGAGGAGGGGAGGAGGAGGAGGAGGAGGGAGGAGGGAGGAGTGAGGAGGAGGAGGAGGAGGAGGAGGAGGAGGAGGAGGAGGAGGAGGAGGAGGAGGAGGAGGAGGAGCGCGGAGGAGAGGGAGGAAGAGGGAGGAGAGGGAGAGAGGGACGAGAGAGGAGGGAGGAGGAGGGAGGAGGAGGGAGAGGGAGGAGGGAGGCAGGCGAGGGAGGAGGGCAGGGAAGGGAGGGAGGGAGTGGGAGGGAGGAAGGAGGGAGGGAGAGGAGGGGAGGAGGGAGGGAGGAGGAGGGAGGAGGAGGGAGGAGGAGGAGGAGGAGGAGGGAGGAGGAGGAGGGAGGAGGAGGAGGAGGAGGAGGAGGAGGAGGAGGAGGAGGCAGCGAGCGATGAAGAGCGAGTCCGAGCGTACGGACCCGCTTCAGCGGGAAGGAAGTTGGGAGCAGCACGGCGAGGCCACGAGCCATCGCACCGTGCCGCTAGTCCTCGACAGCGCCGTCCCCGCCGCGTCGGAAGGCCGACGGAGGAGACCTGGCGTCGAGGTCATCATGGGCAAGGGTCCCCCGACCTGGGGTGCAGCCCGCGCAACGCACGAGAGATCTGCATCTCCTCGTTCGCGCGCGTGGAAGCTACGTCCGAATGCCCCCTGCACTGGGCACGCAGCTTGCGGTTGCGGCCTCCAGCCACACTGAACGCCCCACAACAAAGGCAGATGACCGTGGAGCCGAAACGCTCCACACCGTGGCCAAGTTCCGAGTACAATTCCACCTCCCGATCGACCCCGACGGCGACGACGTCAGCCCCCACTCCACCTCCCACATGTGGGCCTCCAGGGGGCCCTAGGCCTTCATCAAGGCCAGCAGCGCGCACGGCGGCGTCCACCGCACGTGAGGCGTGCCGATAGCATTCGGGGGTGAGGGCGAAATAACGCGTCGCCATCGCTCGCAGGAGATCCGTGGGCTCGCATCGCCTCGCTCGAAGGGCCTTCAAGGAGTCGGAAGTCCTCGCGAACCTGTTGCAATTCAGGCACCTGTATTCAGACAGCCTCTCGCAAAATCGAAACTCATGCGAGTCTAGCACAACCAAGGGGGTGGCGACGTCACGGCAGACCTGAGACGGCACAACTTCCCTTGGCTGGAGCTCCACCTTCTTTTTGGCGGCTGCTTGGGCCATCCATGCAAATACACGGGAATGGTCTTTGGCCGCCTTCATGGCTTGCTTATAATAGCCCTGCATGGTCTGGCCAGTAGAGTGCACCTGGGCCCCACGCTCGGCGAAGAAGTCAGCCCACTCGTTAGCAACGAAACGGACAAAATCGCAGTCAGGGGCCTCCAAGACCTCCGAGAGCTCTCTGTGGGCAGGGACCCACTCGAAGGTAGGAGGAGCCTCTGAACAGAGCCGACGTATTTTTCCCACACCGCAGCGTGACGGCCACAAGAGGAGGCAGTTGTCTCCGACCAAGCACACCCCTCTCGCACCAGATTCAGGTGATCTGACACTGCAATCGCTGGCTGCTGCGCAACTTCAACTGCTTTGAGCGCTGCGTAGTGCTCCGCACGCGGCGCCGTCTGTACCGCTCCTGGGAGCGCGCCAAAAATTGCACGCAAAACGTTGCCCGCATCGTCGACTTCTACCACTGACCAGCCGCAGCGGGTCAGCTCTGGGATCGACGACGCTTGGCCGCTTCCGTCCGTGAACACCCTCCGCCCCCATCGCCCACGCCAGTCCCCCCATCCCATCACAGGGTGCACGTCGCTCGGGGGCGACAGCGCTGGTGGCTCGGGCGGCAAACCGAAACTGAGATAACATTGATCCGCTCCAGACTGCGAATTATTCTTGGCCTTGATGGCCGTCCTAAGCTCGAGGACACAATCGGGAACTGGCACGTCCAACCCATCTAACATGGCTTCGCACTCAAACCATTGATGGGGCTCGTTGCCAATCGCCTGCTTGCGCACGAAACACCGCGGGGAACTGCGAAGGCCAATGCTGCGCAACCGCTCGGGGGTCCAAACTCCGGACGACCAAAGCGTTCGCAAGGCGCCTCGCCTCGCAACATCTCTCACTGCAAGAACTGCTTTCCGCATTCCCCTCCTCCAGCAGCTCTCTCCAAGGCTGTTGGGAAGGTGCTGAAGGATCCTATCTACCTGCCAGCGGCGAAGGCTTTCCTCCAAGAAAGCTTTCACATCACCTGGACAATTCCTAACTAAATCGACGTGGCGACCTCGATCGTCCACAAGCACTGTTGGAGAAAACATCGTCCAACCCACACGCAGAAGCGTGACCCAAACAGAGGCGATGGGGCCACGAGCTCTGGTCTACGAGGTGCGATGGTCGAGCTTGGCCTTGACCGCATCCCAAGCTCTACGGAGCCGTCCAGGCGCGACCCTATTGTCCCAGATGAACGAAGCAAACCTAACCACCAGAGGAACCGTCGCATCAAAAATAGGGTCGAACCTGTCGTCTCGCTGCGTTGCTAAAAACAAGGTGAGCGACGCCTTGGGCTTGGCCCCGCACATGCCTCCAGCGAGCGTCCGAAGTTCTCGAATCGCCGTGTCTGATATCCCAGACACTCCTGCGGCATGGCCGCCAGCTGGGAGGAGCCCCGTCCTCCACAAGGATTTCACGGCCTCCCCCGCGGCGTGCTTCGGCGGCAGGCTGCGGCGGTCCGTGGTGTGGGCCGCGTGCGGGAGCGGCGGGGCGCGCGCATGCGCGCGCGGAGCGCGCTTCGGCGGGCCGCCGCTCGGAGGGCGCCCCTCTCGGCGGGCGCTGCTCCCGGAGGGCCCCCTCTCGGAGTGCCCCCTCTCGGAGGCGTCGGCCCCCCCGGGGGGCCCCGGGGAGAGCCCCGCGTCGGCCCTTCGGGGGAGGGCCGCGCCTCCGCCCTCGGGGGAGACCTGGAAGTCGAGCTTGCCCCAGATCCGGGCCCGGCGCATCCAAGAGGGGGTCCGAGCGCCCGAGCTCGTCGGATGCAGAGTCTGGCGCTTCGAAGCCCGTCCCGAGGAGCGGCTTCCCATCCCGAGTGCGCATCTTTTTGACGGCCCCGGGGCCCGGCGAGGGCCCCGGGGGGGCGAAAATGGCCGAAGACCTCCCGTCGTAGTTTTTCACGCAGGGAGGAGGTGACGGGGGGCCTCAGCAACCCTCGAGAGGGGCCCCGCCTTCGCCGCGCCCGCGCCTTCGGCGGGAGCGGGCGGCAGTGCAGCGGTGGCGGGCCCGCCAGCGGCCGCCGGCCCGGGCGAGCGTGGCGCCCCGAAGCCCATGGCCCCTGTCAGGACGGGAAAACACACAGACGCAACTCATCGTCGATCCCCTGGAAGAAGTGTGGGGACGTATGGGAAGTGGGGGGGAAGACGAGAGTCCAGAAGATGCGCAAAAACACCGGGAAAATCCTGGGGGGTGCGCGTGCTTCTTCGTGTGTCTCTTGGCCCCTCCACCCAGACCTGAGCCACGAGACCTCGGGGCCAGAGGCAGCTATTCACCACCCACCAACCCACCCCAACCCAACCCGAAGGCCCCGATTTGCCCACCATTTCCAGTGGGGGTGGGGGGGGGGAGCTGGGGAACACAGAGAAGAAACACACACGACGTCCACCCCCGCCCCCCCCCCCAACCCGAAATTCGGATCTTCGGGTTAGTGGTCTGGTAGGCAGTCAGCCGTTGGGCTGGGGGGCGGGAGCCCCGCGCTCGGTGGGCCGGCCGTCGTCCGCCAGGGCGCCCGCTCCCCGCGAGACAGGACGCCCTCTGTGGCGCATGGCCCGCGCGGGCTCTCGCTCGCGCCCGGGCGCGGCGTGGCCTGGCAGCAGATGGCCCGCAGCTCCTCAGGAGGAGGAGGAGGAGGAGGGGAGGAGGAGGAGGAGGAGGAGGAGGAGGAGGAGGAGGAGGCGGAGGAGGAGGCAGTGAGGAAGGAAGGCAGTGGAGGAAGGCCAGCACCTGATGCGTGAGACTACCTGGCCCGAGAGACGCCCCGCACCTGTGTCCTCGGGCCGCCCCGGGCCCCAACGATCCCGTCCGGGGAAGGGCTGAGACGGGACGGTGGCTCGAGAGAGAGAGAGAGAGAGAGACCGGCGCCCATGCTGGGCGCATCACGCCTTCGGCGCTTGCTACCAGGTCCACAGGACGGGGAAAAGGCAGGGCCTTCGAGAGGCGCGCGCTGCACACTGCGAGCCGCACGGTCGGGAGTATCGGCGCCGGGCGCTCGAGCTTCCGGCACGGGAGCAGACTCAATGCGAGGTCGAACCGAACGAGGCTGCTCCCCCGAAGGAGCCTCCGCGTGCAGGCCCCCTCGGTGAGCACTCCGCGCGACGCGGGCCGCCCCCGAAGCAGAAGACGCCTCAGGGGCCCCGCCGGGGCCGCGCTGCTCCTCCGTTACGGCTCTTGCCCCGCGCGCACGGGGTCGGGAGGCCACGACAGCAAGGGCGCCCTCGAGGGCGCGAAATTTTTCGCGCTGCGCGCTTCGCGCTTCGGCTCCGATTCCTCCTCGTCCTCTCCTTCGCCCCTGGGAGGCGGCGCGAGAGCGCGAAGTCACTCGCGTACTTCGCGCTTCGCGCAGGGCGAAGCGCGAAGATAGGAGCCCTTGGACAGATGCACTGGGGCGAGCTCCGCTCCCGGACGCGCCCGCGCCGGGCGGGGCGGCTCACCAAACTCTCAGCGCGGCTGCTCTGAGCAAGGCGCCCTACCCCCCACGATTTCTGAGGGGGAGGGTGGGGTTCACTTCGTTCGGGAGCTCCCGAGCGAAGTGAACCCCACCCTCCCTCTCAGAAATCTTGGGGGGCAGGGGTGAGGCTCGCATGTGGCCCCCTACTATCCTTTGGCACAGTCTGCACACCTCTCCCCCTCGCAGCACCCACGTCCGCCCGCCGATTGCCCGGAACATGGAGTCCGGTGCCCTTCTTCGGGTGTTGCTAGAAGTACCCCTGGCCTAAGGTGCCCCCAGGATTCTCGGGGTGGCCCAGGCGGCCTCCAGGGCGCACCCCTCACGAGGCCCAGAGGGGCCCAGGCCCTCCGTTTTGGAGAGCCTGGGAAGTCGGGTGTTGCTAGAAGTGCCCCTGGGCCAAGGTGCCCCCAGCTTTTCGCTCCATTTTGGAGAGCCTGGGGCCCTCTGGGCCTCGTGAGGGGTGCCCTGGAGGCCGTCTGGGCCACCCCGAGAATCCTGGGGGCACCTTGGCCCGGGGGCACTTCTAGCTATGATGGGCCTGGCTGCGTGCAACTTGGACGGCTTCTTCTAGTGTATTTCAGATTGCCTCCCACGGATCTGCGCTATGTGCAAAGGCGCCCTCGAGGGCGCGAAGTTATTCGCGCTTCGCGGTCCTCGCTCCTTCTCCCCCTCCTCCTCGTCCTCCCTTTCTCCCTTTGGGGGGGGGCGGCGCGAGAGCGCGAAGTCCTTCGCGCTTCGCGCGAAGCGCGAAGCGGGGAGCCCTTGCCTGAGGCAGTCTTTTCCAGCGCCGTCCAGAGGGCCTCCCACGCAGCTGCGCGGCACGAGCCCTCTGGGAGAGCGCAGGCCCAGGCACTGTCCTCTGGCGGGCCCCGTGGCCGCGCCCTGGAGGCCCGCGGGCACGAGGACGGGGGGGGGGCGAGACTGCAGGGGCCCTGGGAGCCACAGCTCAGGAGACACGAGCACGAGGATTCGCCATGCCTTCCCATACCTTCTGGGCTTTTGCCTTCCCCCCCACTTCCCACATTGTCCCCTATTTTGTCTTGGGGATCGACGGTTGTAACTGTGCCTGTGCGTTTTTTTTCCCCTCCTGAGAGACGAACGTGGAGGACCTGCAGGAAACGCATGCAGCTCGGTCCCCCGAGGCCTGTTTGCGCTGGGCCCGGCAGGGCCCCCATAAAAACTAGGAGGTCAACGCCGTGGGATCCGACCGGGGCAGAGCCCCAGCCAGCGCGCGCCGTCTCAGGCCGGTGCCCCACCGTTCGACGAGCTCCATCCGTGCACACCGCGCCTGTGACAGAGCTGAGACTATGAAGGAGTACTTGGAAGCCCAGGCCGCCACGCACAAACGCTCTGTGAAAGCCTTGTCGTTTGATTTGGCGGAGCGGAAAAAAGAGGTCGGAATGGCCGCCTTCCCGTCGGAGGGCTTTCCCTCGGAGGAAAACATGGCCGTGTTCGAGGCGGCAGGCAGGGTCGCCAGGGACGAAGGGAGGCTCTATGTCGGCAGCGCCGATGGCGAGGACAAGACGTGCCAACGGCTAAAGTGATCACGAGGCGGAACTGGAGGAGAGCATGGCCGCACAATCAAGGCGTGGTCCCCATCCCATTGTCCAGGAGCTCGGGCAGTGACATATCTGACATCTACTTCTCCCGTTCTCTGATTTGGCTCCGCGTCGAGACTAGGATATTGCCATGAAAGGTGATGCGCGCTGCAGTGCGCGCCGCAACTCGGACAGTCTGGTGATTCGGCGCACTCGCAGTGAACGAGTCTGGCTGGCGTCTAAAACCCTCCACCAACAATAGCTAGAAAAACATTTGCTTTCTGGATATTGGGCGCCCAGAGCGGTTCTTGGGCTGGCGGTTGTGGGGGTTCGAAATCCTGAGCCTCATCTTCCAGATCCGTCTGCATACCGCCATTACCGAGATCTCCAGCATCCTCACCAGCCTCATCCTCAGGCGCATGAGCAATGCTGAGCAGCTGTAATAGGTTCTACCCAAACCCCGAGGATCTTTTAGGCCCATATCTTGGTCATCGGCAGGGTTTGGCCTGCGAGCCCCAGATTCCCAAAGACGCTGAAGAGCAGAGACCCTGGCTAGCACCTTGACGGTTGAAGGGGGCATCCGTGCGGAGATTTAGTGAAGCGCCTTTATCAGTGCGAAGCGAGAAGGTCGAGGCCGAACTCCATTGCAAACTCTTGAAAGATAGCAACAGTGCCCCTGTCGTACCATTGATCTTTCGCCAAGCTCTATCATCTAAGTACACCCGCTGGATATGTCTTTCCCGTGCCATCTACGCGGTATCATGCGACGCAGCCGAGTCTCGGACACCCAGCGCCCACTGATAGACGGGCGCCACCCAGGCTTCAACCAGACGATATGATAACATACGGGCTGGAAGACAAGAGCCCATCCAAGTCGACGTGCAAGCTCCTTGAGCAAGTCGGTTATCTAGCGTGGCGCCCCTCATAACCCCGACGAGCTGCGGGGGGCACCGTGGATGCCGGCGGCATCATTCCTAACAGGGGGCAACGCCTGCTTGACACACTTGCAAACCAGTGAGCCGACCTCTGGACCAAGGCATGTCCTGAGGCGATGTTTATCCTTAGAACTTCTCACGCACTGGAATAAGAGTAGCCCAGTCTGTTGAGCTTTGCCCACGATCTCTTGCCAACGGATGCTGGGCGACTTGTCGCCTTCATCTTGTGACTCGCTGCTGGCAGTTCGAGCTGATCCAGGACGTGTGTAACTAAGCGAAAAATGCTGCACGGTGCGCGCACAATCGCTCGGCATGTACTAACAATCGCAGTTGAGATATCATCATCATACAGATCTATACTACGAGGTATTTAGGAGGTGTGCCAATACAGCGAGTCGAACGGAGACAGCATGACGCACTGCAGGCAGAACATGGCGAGCGTACATCCTGGCAACGCACCCCTCGTGGCCCATACAGGTTCGGACAGACAGTGACCCCAGGAAACTCTCTGTGCATTCATGTACATGCGAATGGCCAGTGCCATAACCTGTTTTGGAAAGTAGTGTACTACCCCCGTTCCGATGAGCAACTCCTAGTGAACCTTATCACATCATTTCTCGACATCTACGACGGCGCGCACAGAGACAGCCGCCTCCGGCCCGTCGTTGAACGCGGCCTAAGACTGCACAAGAACTCTGGCGGTGACGTCGGTGGTCGACTTTTGTGCTCCAGGCGCTAGGTAGAGTCGCTGCAATTTGCGTGCCCACAACTGAACATTCCTTACCTTTGCTGTGGCCCAAACACTATATGATATATGCATTTATATATAGAAGGTAGTAGCGCCATGGCATGCACCCCACACTGGGCCTGGAGAGTAAGGCAATATGTGCCCGACGAATCTTCAAAGGCCAGGCGCCGAAAGTCTCGTGCAGGAAAAAGAAAGATCCAAGCACCGGTAGCGCCCCATTCGATGCCGCGATCCAGTGGCGCGGTCTGAACTGGTCAGGCCCCGCGGCGGTGCGCCTGGGAAGCATGCCGGCTGCCCGTCCGAGCTCCCCAATGATAGGTGGAGGGAACTTGGGGGGGGCTTTGGAGAGGAGGCCCCTGAGGTCCTGCAGTCGCTCCCCGCCCCGAAGATCAGCATGCAGGCCGCCTCGGGCATGCATAGGCCCCCATCGAGGTTTCCTTTGGGCTTCGCTCGCGCGGGACGCCAGGCCTCGATCGCGAGGGGGCTCCTGGGGACGTGTGGGCCTCCCTGGGCCTCCATGTCCCCAGCGGGCTGCGCCGCTCATCAGAGGCGCACCCCCCCGGCTGCCGAGGTCGCGCACTTTGCTTCCGTGGAGAGCCCAACCGAACCATGTCCCCAGGATCCCCTCTGCGCTTCGATTGCGTGCCCTCGAAGACCGGAGGGCCCCCCTCGCGCGGAAGCTCGGGTTGGGTGCCGGCCCCGGGGCCCACGGCCAACCCGCGCAAGAAGGAGGGGCAAATTTCCACAGGTCGGCATCGTGTAACCGATCCCCTTCCCCGTCCCATCCCCTTCGAGACCCCCGCCAAATTACCCCCCCAGCTCGGGGTACACCCTTCGGAGCCCGAAGGGAACGATCTACACCCCCAGGCCAGTGGGGCCCAGGCCGGTGGGGCCCAGGCCACGCCGCGGGGGATGGGGATCGGTTAAAAGATACTCAACAGGGTGCCCTTGCAGCCTTGCCTCCTCGGTCCACCCTCGGCCATTTCGTTGGCCGCTCCCCGCTCGAAAAGCTTCGGAAAAAGGGCGCCCAAGGCCCTTGCATCCTTATCACGCATCCTTATGGCACGGGCCGACTGTAGTCCAGTTGCGAACCAGCCCAGGGGAATTCGACCGACGCTGTCGCAGCCATCTGGCAAAAGAGAGCGAGCGTGCAGCAGCAAGGCGCCTCTCTTCTTTCTGAGCCACCTCACCGCAGGCGCACCCGACGAACCGAAGCATGCACACATGATATTCCCATGGTTGTTCGCACACACTGTATACGGTATGTGCGATATCACTAACGACACGATGCGGCATGCTTTGGCGTAGGCGTCCGTCGCGACCCCCTTTCCACCGACGAAGTCGAGCAGACGCCTCCAAGCGATATTATTCTGAACGGGGCCCTTCCTGCGCGTTTTGAACATCATGATGCCGGAGAAAAGCCCCAATCATTTTTTTGAATATTCCAATTGCTCCCTTTGTAATCGGGCTATAGGGCGGGCTATAGGGCGGGCTATAGGGCTATCGGGCTACAGGGCTATAGGGCTATCGGGCTATAGGATTGTGACCTATAGGGCCATAGGGCTATAGGGTTGTGGGTCTACAGAGCTCTATGGGCTATGGGGTTATAGGGATATAAGGCTATAGGGGTACAGGGCTATAGGGCTATATGGCTATATGGCTACAGGGCTATAGGGCTACAGGGCTATAGGGCTACTGGGCTATTGGGCTATTGGGCACCCCTGGGCACCCGGGCACCCCCAGGCACCCGGGCACCCGGGCACCCAGGCCCGGCCACCGAAATCGGTGCACCGGCCACCCGGGCACCCGGGCACCGCCGGGCACCCGGGCACCTGGGCACCTGGGCCCGGCCACCGAAATCGGCGACGCACCTCACCTAACCCTTTAATCCGCTAGGACCCCTACAGAGGCAAGTTCTGAACGGAGCTCTTCCTGCGCGCTTTGAACATCATGAACTCGATATGCTGGACGGTTCGACAGGCTCGACTGTTTGCTGCGCTTGCTGGGCGTTGACGTTCAAGAGCACCTCCTGCGGTCGAGTGGCGATATCGTGGGCCCTGCGATCCCCCGAGATCTCGGCTGCTCTGATACGCACGTTTTGACACGTAAAACGTGCCGTGTTCAAAACGTCCGTGTTCAAAACGTACGTGTTCAGTCTGCGTGTTGAGCGCCGTATCAATACGCTACGTGTTGCGCTCTGCGTATCGGGGCAGCTAAAGCCCAAGAACTGTAAAGAAGGCCATGGACTCCTCAACTGTAAAGAAGGCCATGGACTCCCGCTTCACCGCATCGTAGGTGTGTTGACACAAACCGTCAAGTCGCTCTTCGTACAGCTCAGGTTGCCCAAATCCAGGTGCTGCATCACCCCGCGTGATCCCCATCCAGTCATGTCCCGGATCTCCTCTGGGCGTGTCATATTCGTGCTTGCCATCATCATCAGCCTCGCGTTCAAACTTCTCCGCCTGCGGGCTGATTGGAGTTACTTTTGGGCCATCGAGTTTCATCAAGTGCTCAGTCCGCGCCCTGGGTCCACTAACACACTGATCTAGACAATGATTCATGTCAGGAAAGCCAGGTGAAATACGAACGTCCGAGGTAACTGCTGCAATTGAGCCACTGGTCATCTGACAGTCGAGCTTGGTCAAATTTGTCGTCATCGGGTCCCTGTAGGTTCTGTCCTGCGTTGCAATGAGCCTCGCAGGTAGCCGCTCCGCCAGTCCGCATTGTTCGACCACATCTGGGCTGAGATTCCAGTCCGCTCCGATGTTGAAGGGCACCTGATAGAAAGATAGACATTGCCCAACCTTTTTAACCGTTTTGATTCTGGCCGTGATTCGTCCTCCAAGTTCCTGACCCTGTTCAAGGCACAGGCTCACCGCCAGGAAGCCCTGTCGCATACCACATTGAACGAAGACAGCTGCGGCGCAACCTCGGGTCAGCTTGTGATCAGCAAGGCAGTCCTCAAGGTGCGTGGCGCCGATGTGCGACCTGACGAGATCCCGGCACCTGCGCTCATTCAGCCAGCGTCTCCTGGGATAGCTGGTGTTCAGAAAGGCTTTCACCCTTCATTCTTCTGCCATGACGAGATGCCTGCCACGAAGGTGATGTCCTCGGGTTATGACCACAACTGACGTTACTGATCCAGATAATATTGAATCTGTGACCCGCCTGATCCATTGGAAGAAGCAATCTGAAGTCCTTGCCGACGAGACTTAGCCCCCCGCCGCCATGCGCGATGAGACGCTGCCTTCTCTCGGTTGACCTCCACTCTGGGCGACGGGCCCGCGAACGGCGGCGGCATCTGAGGAAGCGACAACGGCGCTGAAGTACACGTAGCAACCCATCCTGGCACGGCGCTCGGACTTGACGTCGAAGCCGAAGTATAGGTGGTCACGGGTGTAGCCGACGTCCCTGATGGCCCCCTGGAAATTGCCGAGGGAATTGAGGGTGTCACGATACCACCTCCACCAAGAGAAGCTTGCGTAGGCAGAGCGGGTGCCATCTCGGGGGGCTGACAAGGCTGGATCCCTCCAACTCGCAGACGAGTCATAGTAATGGTATCGAGCGTGCTAACCCTCCTCGGGTTTGGTCAGGAGTTCAACTGAGAGCCCCACGGATGATCAACCGGCCCAGGAGTGGGTTGGCCAGGTTGGATTTGCCGCTGGCGCACGCCAGGCCAGCGTGGCCGCCTATAGTTCACAAAGCTGCTGCGATAAGGATGCCAATAGGACGCGCTGGTTGCCGGCCTGGAAGTCTGACGGTGCCCCCGCGACGAGCTCCTGCGGATGACCCACATCATTTACAATACAGCCAACCCGCATAGCAAGGATGGGCAACCTTCCCAAGGGTACCCTTGCATCTTTGCTCCTTCGGCCCATCCTTAGCGACTTTCGCTGGCCAACCTCGTTCGAAAAACGATTACAGGGCCCGCCAAGGCCCTTGCATCCTCACCGCGCATCCTTATGATACGGGTGGGCTGTATCTTGATCATGAGCAGAGCCTGGATCGCTTATGACCATGAGTGCTGCCCTTGCTGCTGTCATTTCCACGTCGATTCCGTCCAGCTCGAACTGGGCTTGCGTAAGCTCACCCTGCTCGGTAACAAGTTCTGCTTCCAACTCAGATGTTTTGTCTCGTAGGATGTTGATTTCCTTGGACTTGGTGCTGTGTCGGTCGAGCGCCCGCCGAAGCAGACCAATGGGCTGACGGCTGGCACGATCAGCCCGGTCCGTTTCCGAGAGCTGCAGCCTTTGCGACCTCGATGCGTGCATTTCTGTCTTCATATCCGAGTCGACACAGCGCTCCGAGCGGCCTCCTTGCACGGGCCACCTCATCCACGCCGCTCACCACCCGCCAACCCACCCCAACCCAACCCCAAGGCCCCGATTTGCCATCCATTTCTAGTGGAACCCTTACCCCACCCCAACCCGAAATTCGGGTCTTCGGGTCGGATTGGGGTGGTCTTGTGGGCAGTCCGCCGTCTTCAACGCCACGTCCTCTGCTGCCTCCTTGGGGTGCTGCCACCGCGCGCGGGCCTCTCTGCAGCCGAGCTGGAGCGCGCCCCTGGCCCGGCACGCGCGGCGCAAGGGCTCCCACGAGGGCGCGAAGTTATTCGCGCTTCGCGCTTCGCGGTCCTCGTTCCTTCTCCCCCTCCTCCTCGTCCTCCTATTCTCCCTCTGGGGGGGCGGCGCGAGAGCGCGAAGTTATTCGCGCTTCGCGCAGCGCGCAGCGCGAAGCGCGAAGTTGGGAGCCCTAGTGTCTCCGCCGCACGTGCAGCACCACTCGCTGCGCGCAGAGCTGCGTGGGCAGCCACACTGACGAGCAGCAGCACGCCCCCGAGAGATCGAGGTTTGTCTTCTCCGCTCAATTCGAGCTTCAGGCGAGCGATGGAGCTGGGATGCCCGCCTATCGGCAGGAAATCATCAGGAACGCTAGTCTTCAGTATCTGGACGCCTGAGATCGGTCTGCTTCCAGAGCTGCAACTAAAAAATGTACACTCACTGCCGCCGCCATGATTCCCGCGTCCTCTTCTTGGCATCGCTCGGACGTGTGCATTTTCTTTCTCGGCGAGGACCTTCGAGGAGCATCCTCGACCATCTGGCGAAAAAAACACTCACGAAACCGAACAAAACACAGGGAATGGACGTCTGAGCGATGGCCAGTCTTGCCCTCCCTTTCCCGCTCGACGTTGGGGGGCCTTGGGCCGCGGTGCAATCGTCGCAGCCGTTCGGGCCGCTCACGCCCAAGAAGACGCGTCGCCCGGCAGCGGTTCCGACGGAGGCGTCGATGCCAGGCAGGCGATCGTGAACGCAACTTTGAGTGACAACTGCTCTGCACCCTCACGACCCCCAGTGACAGACGCCGCCACCACGGTTGATGTCGGGGTCGGCCTCCGCGCCCCAGGTCCACGGGCTCCAGCCTGCACGGACTCCAGCCTGCACCGTACTGGAGCCCACTCAGGCACGGAAGCTATCGCGCGCGCAGACAAGCGCGGGCTGGGGTCGTGGCTGTCGGGCTGTACCGAAAGGGACGCCTCGGACCACAACGCTTGAGGGGGAGGGAGGAGGGTTGGGAGGATGAGGAGAGGAGGAAGTTGAGGAGGAGGAGGAGGAGGAGGAGGAGTTGGATGACGATGAGGAAGGACGACGAGGAAAGGGCTAGCGATGAAGAAGATTGGCGAAGGTCGTGAAGGGCCCTCTTTTCGACGCCCAGCGCGACCTGAAGAGGACCAGGGGGGCCAGATGCCAGAGCACTCATTCCTCACTCTCTTCCTCTTTCTCATCTGTCTCCTCCTCCTCCGCCTGCTCCTCCTCCTCCTCCTCCGAACGACACGCGTGATCAGCTCAAACCCCACGTTGTTGCAGTGCCGCCGGTGCCGGAATGGACGCTGTGCTATCCAGAGTTCGTCGGCATACGTTCTTGGTCATAAGATTGGCTCCGCGCCTGAGCGCGACGTCGTCCTCGTACTCCGCCTGGCGCCTGGCTGGCGAAACAGCCCTACGGGTCCTCTATCGAAACTACTGTAGGATCACGGACAATATTGTGGTTTTGCCCCTGCACGGTTCAGCTGGGGAGCTGAGCTGCGATCAAGTTTCCAACGGGTGCTCACCTCAGAGACGCCACTACTGCACTACTGTGCTACCTTGAGACTCGGCCATTTATGCTGTCGAACATATCTGACAACGCTGTCGCTCTAAGCTCAGATATGCCGTTTTCCTACGTTTGTTATGTGAGATCATCCCTTCGGTAACAGGGTTTGTGCCCATACGCAACATGCAAATTGACGTCACAAGCTTGGAATCCAAGGCTTTGAATCGGATGTTGGATGGTGCAAAAAGCCATCCCCCAGACAGGCCTCGGACTGATCGACGTGCGAGCCGCATTTCCATAATTCACTGCACGCGGCCATCTTTTGAACCCTCACTGTCATGTTATGAAAGGGAAGAGGGAGGTTGTACACGGACGTGCGGAATGAAGTGCGTAAGAGAAGCAGCGCGGGGGGTTGGTTCCTCTGCGCCCATGGGATCAAAGAGGGCGTCCCTCTTTCAGTCGGCCTGCTTGTACTGTGTATCGACCCCGTGATCCGCATGAACGCTGCACGGCTACCACCTCCTAATAACACGCTGGGGGTTTTCGCCGACGACGTGGGCCTCGTGAGCGGCGACATCGTCGAGAGGTTGGGGATCCACTACGCGTTGGGGCCTTGGTGGGCACAGTGCTGGGACTCGATCGGAACATCTCCAACACTGTCATCGTGCTGTTCGGCACCATGCCCCCCACGAGTTTAGGAAAGAGATGCGGGCCCTCAGATTACTCAGCTTGGAGTTGAGAGTCTGAAGGTGCGGAAAGTATCTCAGACTAACGGGCACGGTGGCCGTGATTGGACGTGGGCTGAGCCATTGGTTCAATTCCAGGAGCGCGTACAGCTTGTTCAGAGCCTCGGGCTTCATCTGGCTGAGGAGATCACCCAGTACAGCTTGCGTGTTCGTACCGTGCTGCCGTGCATGGACCAACGTTCATTTTTTAGTATTCGAAAATTCTCTGGTTTTTTGGGGGGTCCAAGATCCTTTCATTGCTAACTGTTCTGTCCTGGGCCTCTTCCTGGCCAGTAGGGGGCCAGGAACAAGTAGAAGCGAACACAGTTAGAAGCGAGCACGAGCAGAAACGAGCGACCCCCTCCCGCTTGCCGTGCCACGGCCGTGAGATGCTGCAGCTCGTCTGATCGGCTCCTCGCAGCGCCACTGCCCGATTCGTCCTCGGTGCTCTCCGCAGCCTCGGCTGCCCTGCCCTTCGCCGGCCGCGCTGCCCTGGACATCGCGCCGCCCTGCGGTCGCCAGGCTGCGACGTCGACAGGCGCCGAGTCCGGAAGGGCTCGTGGGCGGACGATGTGTGCCACCGTGTGGAAGCGTGCTTGTCTTTGGAGAGGGTCCCACTATCGATGCAGGCCCGAAAGCTTGGCACGAGCTCGCTGACGCTCGAGGCTCAAGCAGTGGCGAAGCGTCCTGGCTCGCCTATAGCCCTACCCCAAAAAAGTTCTAAGAACCTTTTGTGGTTTCCAAGAAATGTTCTTAGAACATTTCTTGTTGATATTGCTTTGTTTTATCACATCGGGTTTATGTTATAATGTCATTGCTTCTGTTCTTAGAACATATGTGGGTTCTAAGAACATGTCGTGGTAGGACTCTAGGAATGCCAAAGCGGTCGGTCCCTGCTCAAGAGGATCGCCCTTACGCCGCCCGGGGCTCTCTCCAGCTCCAGGCCGTCCTGGTACGAGCCCTTGGCTCAGCAGCGGCGCGCGGCGTGGAGTCCAGGCCCAGCGCGGTCTTGCCTCGTGGGGCTCGACGTTTTGCCGCAGTCCTGCGCGGCTCCTCCTCCTCCTCCTCCTCCTCCGGCCCAAGCAGTACCAGATCGAGCATGGGAGCAATTTGTCTTGGATATTCGTAAAATCGCCCTGGGCTATTTTGCACGTTACACTGAACCTGATGCTGTCTATGCTGCTGCACGTGATGAGCAAAGAACGCTACTAAAACAACGCTTCCAACTTCGTGCCCAGCTTGCTGAGCTCACGTCGGCTGCCCCCATCATTGCTGTTCCTGAAGTTTTCTCGGAGCTCAGTCGTCTTCAGCAGAGACTATTCGCCGTCACCAAAGAAATCAAAGCTAAACGGGACCAACATCGTCATCATCGCGTCGAGTCTTTGGCGGCTCAGATTTATGATGCGTGGAAGGAGCATCGCTGGTCCCTGGTGTACCGTTTATGTCGACGACTCGCTTGCACTACAGTCGGCCCTGGACGACGTTTCTTCAACAACCCAGTCAGTCACCGACCTACATGTGCGATGTGGGGTGATTTCTTAGGGCAAGCAGGACACTGTGGCGGACAGAGCGCTACTGTGGTGGATGTTTCTCGGCTCCCTGAGGCTCGACATGATGCTGGCACAGGTTATCGGTTCTACTCACCCGGCTTCAAAGACGACGCTGAGACCGACCTCCGCGGCATCAGACGTGCTCTTATTACTATGCAATATCGCAAGAGTACCCCACCATGGAGTTTGCCGCTGGAAGTGTTTCGTAT
This sequence comes from Prorocentrum cordatum, assembly GCA_963575745.1. NCBI lineage: Eukaryota > Dinophyceae > Prorocentrales > Prorocentraceae > Prorocentrum > Prorocentrum cordatum. The sequence goes on along the minus strand of CAUYUJ010010302.1, from coordinate 226,161 downwards.
GATCTTACTCCCCACTCATCGTAACCATCAGAATTTTAGTGAAGACCAACGTGATCAGTTTGAGGCGTCTCTCCCTACCATGAACTGGCTCACGCGACGGGTACGAGGCATTCTGTGGGATGTGCGTGGCAGCGCGCACCTCCCTCTCGATTGGCATCGCTCCTGGGGCTGCTGCATACCCAAACCAACCACTGCTACTGGGCTTAAATCACTCAGGCTGGTGCATCGGACGTGCCCTTTTAGCAAGGCTTATTCTAAACATCTTGGACATCGTGCTGATGAATGCCATCCTGAACGACAATATGCTGACTACCTTCATGGAGGCCTTCGCCATCGTCGACGGGAGAGTGCCTTCAAGATTCAACTTATCGCTGCCTGGCGACTCCAACGGCTACAAAAATCACATTGCACGATCTTCTACGACCAGACGAACGCCTTCGGCAGCCTCAACACTGATGTTTTTGATGACACTGGCGCCATTCACATGAACCCTGATGATCTGTTCTTTGGCCAACATTGTAACCATAACTGTATTGTTTCTCTTGATTGTGCAGATGGCATGGGACATTATCAAATCGGTCAAGGTGTTCTCCAGGGACATCAATCGGCTCCAGTGAAGTATATTCGTAGCTTTGACCGCACCGTGCTCCAACCATGGCTCGCTGAACGCACTGAGTGTGATGGTGGTAAGGATCTCATGTGTACCAGCCCTCTCAACGCCATCGACACATTCACCGTCAATCTTGCCACGACTGTTTTTCTGGATGACACGGCGCACAAGATTACAGGCTCGACTGCAGCCGAGCTCTCAGCCAAGGTCGCTGCAGCATCTACGAGTTTCGCAGGCTATTTACAGCAAGTTGGGGGCGCTCTGAATGTAGGAAAGCAAGTTACGTTTCCGAAGTTTGTGGGTGGAAGAGCTAACCAGCAATCGAGGCAGTTCACGAACCCAACTTCGTCGCTTCCTGGTCGAATCGCCGTTCATGCTACGTACCTTGGGGTCCAATACCATGGCAATGGCACAACCGCGCAGCAACGCCAGCACATCCAAAAAAACATGCGCAAGGCTTGGTACTCCATGGGGCGTTTCTGGTTTACGAATCGGGTTCCACGTCGAATTCACCTACTTGTTTTTCAAGCTAGAGTTCAATCTGCGGGGCTAAGTGGGTTAGAAGCTTTCATATTGATTAATAGCGACTACAACATGATTGACAGTCTACTCCTACAATGGGGACGAATATTACTTAAAGGTGATGCAGTAACCAAGTTCCACAATCCCGATGGTAGTATCAAACATGTATCTCTGCCTACTCAGAAGACCTGGACACGTCTAGGACTTGTGCCCGCACCGCTTGAATGGAGAATTCGTCGTCTTCGATGGCTTCAGCAACTTGCGAACCATCGTGCAGACAACCGTCAGCTGCTCGCCGCTATGTTCGGCCAGATGACTGGCGAGGCTGAGCCCACCTTCCGTGACTGGCTCCTTGTGCGCAATGCCGCAGGACAGTTTCAAGGTACGTAACCCGTGGGCTCTCCAGGTGTTAAATGATCTAAACATGTTGACACTCTTGGATCGTGGTGCTGAGCTCTTGCAGGCCATGGGGGGCATCCACTTAAAAATCTTCCAGGAGGAGTTCGCCCCCAGGTTCAAAAAGATCAATTTCCAGAGGCTTCGGGGGCTCTACTGGGAGAACACGATAGATGAGTTTGGGCGTCGACGGGTTCCTACTGCTACTGCTGCTGCTGCAGATGGAGGAGGAGGAGGAGGCGGTGCCGGTGCTGATGCCGCTCCCGACCCTGATCCCCCACCGGCCCCAAAAACGTGGATTTGCCAAGAGACTCTGGATAACGGGACCATTTGTGGGCTCGAATTCACAGAACAACAGGGGCGGTATGCGCATATGAGGTTTTGTCGCGAGGGGAGCCATGGAGAGCGAGCTTTATCCCAAATCTTAACAGTAACAAATCAGTGTCCATGGTGCATGTCTACTCATTCAACACATGCTATTTCACGGCAACATGCACGTCGACTTTTCCAGAATAAGATATGCCAGTGTGATCGTAGCCCCGCGCATCATCCTGTCGTGGAGCCGCACTCATTTGAATGCCCAGCTTGTGGTCGAGATCACCCGACACTTACAGCACTTCAGATACACATACGTTCAGACGTTGATCTTTCTGACGCTGTTCTCTCTTTTGCAGTTGACGCCTCATCGAGCCATGGCGGCTTGGAACCTTCAGATGGACCCGACGGAGCTCGAGACCGCCAAGAAGAGGTTGGCAGATCCCTCTCAGATGAACTTCTTCTCAGGTGGCGGACTCGGAAGGAGGCAGAAGCAGCCCAGGCATGCCGCCGCAGATGCCTCTCAGGCGGCAGGCTCCAGGAAGGACGCTCCGATGGCGGCGCTGGACGACGACGACAGCGAGGACGAGACTGCTCAGGCGGCGATGAAAGGCTACCTGAATGTGGCCCAGAGGACGAGGGCACTGGAAGGCTCGGTCCTGACGACGCACCTGATTCCGAGCGAGTGCACGATCAACCCTCCAGGCGTGGCAGCGGCAACCAAGTACGTCGAGACGGCCCAGAGCAATCCCGACCACCAGATGGGGCCCCCCAGCGCGTGCGTGGCGATGGCCGTCCTGACCACGATCGCCAACCATGCGACGTTGCAGTCGAACCCTCAGCTGGCGGACAGCCTCAAAGCCCCGCAGAGCCTCTTGGAGTGGATCAAGGGTCAGCCGATCGTCGTAGTAGCGGAGTTCTTCAAGTACTGGAGGGCCAAGACGGCCTACGTGAAGGAGGGGTCCCCGAAAATGGTCAGGCACATTTTTTTCATAAACAGTTGGGCGAGCGGGCCCAACGGAGTGCGTCTTCCCATGAGTGCTGTGATATCTACCCTTCTTCTCGGTCTGGGGAGCGTTGCGAAGATGGGTCCCCCCCCCAGGTCGAATCCAGAGCGTCGCGCTCATAACTCCCTGGAGAAAATGCTCCGGGGGGCCCGCCACAAGCGAGCGTGAATCATAATGAGACTGAGCCTCGAGCGAATGCTGATTTTGGGAACGGACCCAATCCCCCCCACCTCGTCCCCGTTGAGCCTCCTCCTCCTCCTCCTCCTCCTATCCCCCGTGGGTCTGTTCTTGAGCGCGGTCGAATCCAATTCAGGGGTGAGTGGAATCCAGGTCGCAGCCCCGCCAGCAAAGGACGCCGAGGAAAGGGTTCTGGTAGAGGCCGAGGGCGACGAGGAGGTGCTGCAGGCACCTGATTGTCCTCTCCCTGGCCCACGATTTCGTCTTATTCGAATAAGACGAAATAGCAACGTTTCAAGCATATGCATCTTGATTCTCTCCTCCTCCCTCTGCTCCCCTGCTTCGTTTCGTCTGTCCTTCGTCCCTTGGTCCTTCCACGCTGTGAGAGAGCTCTCTCGAATTTTGTCCGTCTACGCGTAGACGATTGCAGGTTTCTCGACCCTGTGCCGTTCTCCGATCGAGGTGTCCCCGAGTCGTTCGGGAGGGGGCCCCTCGGAAGTTTGACAACGCTATGAGCATAACGTCTCAGCAGCGCCCTGCGGTCGCCCTTTGAGCACTTGATTCCAGAGATAGACCATGCGCAGATCGTCCAGTCCAGTCCAGTCCTCCTCCTCCTCCTCCCTCCTCCCTGATCCCTCCTCCCTCCTCCCTCCTCCCTCCTCCCTCCTTCCTCCGTCCTCCCGCCTCCCGCCTCCCGCCTCCCTCCTCCGTCCTCCCGCCTCCCTCCTCCGTCACTAACAGCGGCTAGAGGCCACGGGGTCTCTAGCCGTTGTTGGTGACGACGTTGCCCCCTCTACGCTCGTCTCCTCCTCCTCCTCCTCCTCCTCCTCCTCCTCCTCCTCCTCCTCCTCCTCCTCCTCCTTCCCTCCTAGCCATTTCGCGCCCGAGCGGTCCCCCCCTGCACGGGGCGCGCAAGGACGGTTCGCGGGCAAACTTCGAAGCGGCCCACCTCGCGAGAGCAGACATCACGAAGCGTGGCGCCCCGCGTGATCATCTACAACTGCTGAGATCAGGCGCGTGCGCACCAGCCAGGAGGCGTGGCACGCTCCGTCCTCTCCACGTTTCTCCCCTCCTCCCGCCCCTCCACCTCTTGGCGAGCAGAGGCGCCAGTTGTGGCGCCGCTTCCAAAGTGCAGGCACATATGAGGAAGCTGGATCAGCACATCAACAGCTACAATGTTTGGAGTGGTGCGTGCGACAGCAGGCGAGCAGGGACCAGCAACGATCCGCAGTGTTATCAGCTACCGTTCTGGGGGCGGTCCTTGCGGCGATACCGCGCGAGCCAACGTCATCAGCTACAGTGCTGGGGCCAGTTCGCGCGGGAGACGCCGGACCGAGAAACAGTGCCAGAAAACAGGCAGTGGCAGCCGGGACTGTCGACGCGAGTCCCCCATGGACGGCCTGGGGTACGGGAAGCTTTCTTCGCCGCCACTCGGCGTCATTCGACGATTCGAAGGCCAAACCAGCAGCATCCAACGCAATCCTCCGCCTTCTCCTCCTCCTCCTCCTCCTCCGTCTCCTCCTGCCTCTCCTCCTCTTCCAGCTGCGTCCCCCTCCTCTCCCTCCTCCCACCAATACTTTACGGCGTCAATAGCCAATGGAGGGGGCCGAGGACCTCCCTGCAGCCCCTCGGCCAACGAAGACAGCTGCAGGGAGGGGCCCAAACGTACCTCCACCTTCATGCACCAATCTACCAACACACCAGTAAACCAACTCCTCATATTCCTCCATGGGGCCGTGAACGGGATTTATCCCCTGCCGGCCGACGGTGCCTGTCAATGTCAGTAATCTATTACTCTGTGGCGTCAGTTGCCAACCCAGTGCACCAGTGCACCAAGGGTGACGGTTCGACCCGTGCCGCCGCGGTGTCACATGTGCCGCCGCGGCGTCACTCATGAGGTCGTTCCCGCTCCCCGCCCTTAAGCCGAGCTCTCCAAGGACGGGTATGTAAAACCCTCCCAGCCACCTCCGTCTGCCACTTGGGGCGCAGGTGTGTGGCTGGGCCTACTCCCCTCCTCCTCCTCCTCCTCCTCCCCCCCCCCCGCCTTTCTTCATGGATGGGTATAGCCGCCGTCCAATCTACACGTCCGGAGCAGCGGCCCTCGCCGAGAGCTGTCCAGGGGCCGCCTTGGATCGTCCCCCCCTGTCGTTTTCCTTCGGCTTCAGGTCCCCCGGTCAGGCGGCTTCCCTCTTTCAGGTATCCCGTTTCAGGTGCCCCTGTCAGGACTTTTGGCCGCAGCTCCGAGGTTCGAGGCGTCCTCTTCTTGCTGTGTCTTTTTCGTCGTGTGCCCCCGGGGTGCGTGGTCGCGTGTGTGCGTGTGCGTGTGTGTGTGTGTGCGTGTGTGTGTGTGTGTGTGTGTGTGTGTGTGTGTGTGTGCGTGTGTGTGTGTGTGTGTGTGTCGTGGGTTACGGGTGTATGCCCCTGCGGGTACTCCACCCCATGGGATAAAGCCAATCAGTGCCTTTGGGTGTACCGATCCATCCATGTTTTTTTGGGTGCACCGGCCTATCCGCTGTCGGATCTCCGTGCTGTTGGGTGTACCGGTCCCTCCGTGCTGGCGGAGAAAATAAATCGCGCCCGCGGGGGGGGTACAGGTCGTGGATACCTCTGGCCTGTGACCCTTGTCGGCCTCTGGGGGCCTCCTCTGGTCACTGGGCTTCGGCCGGGTTGACGTCACCACGTGTCGCTTTCGCACTCCAGGTGGTGCATCCCTGCCGCTGCACGTTCCCAGGGTGCCATGATGCAGCTTCGCTGCCAGCTACCTTGTGATACGAAATTTGTGTATTTCGTATCTTCCGGGTCCGGGGGCCGACCCCCCCCGAGGCGTGCACATTTGTCCTCGTCTTTGCCTCGCTCTCTCTCTCTCTCTCTTTCTCTCCCTCTCTCTTCCCTCTCTCTCTTCTCTCTCCCTCTCTCTCTCTCTCTCCCTCTCTCTCTCTGCCTCTGCTTTTTGAACGGGGCTCCTCTGGAACATAGGCGGAGGACAGACGTTGTTTTTAAGTCCCCTTTTCAGGTATCCCCCCAGGACGTTGCTGCCGGACATCCGCTTCGACTTTCTGCCCTCTTCCCCCACCCCCACCCCGGTGAGGACCATCATAGGCCTCACCAGTGAGGACCATCATAGGCCTCACACCCCCTGCGGCTGCCATCATAGGGGCCGCGGGGGTCGCCCTCTCCCACCAATACACCATTACACCAATACTTTACGGCGTCACTAGCCAATGGAGGGGGCCGAGGACCTCCCTGCAGCCCCTCGGTCAACGAAGACGGCTGCAGGGAGGGGTCCAAACGTACCTCCACCTTCATGCACCAATCTACCAACGCACCAGTAAACCAACTCCTCATATTCCTCCTCCCTCCTCCCTCCTCCCTCCCTCCTTTCTCTGGGCCGTCGCGGCTGCCTGGTGCACCTCAGGCCTCTCTGCCCTTCCCCAGGCGCGCCGTGCACGTGGCCGCCCGAGGGGGGACCTGCTGCGACATGTTGAGCCCGGTTTCATTCCCTCCGAAAAATCGGGGGCGGAAAAGAGGGGGGCGTTGACTAGGGGGGGTGGATATCATGGCGGGGGCCATGATACTTCCCCTGATTCCAGGGCGCCTCTTCTTATTTCGTTACGTCCCTGGCCTCCCCCGCTGGGCCGCGGACGTGCCGCAGGTCATGATCTGCCCCCCCCCCCTTTGGACACCCCCCTCTTGGCCGCTCCCGAAAAAAAGAGAACAATAATCAAGAACACATGAAACAAGAAGGGAAACAACATATTTCCTCCCTCTCCTCCCCAACTTTTATCCAAAGGCTGCCGCCTCTGCCGCCGACACCAGCTGAACGACGTATGTTTGATTCGTTTGTTGTCGGGGTGCCTTTCCGAGTGCGACAGGAAGGGTTCAGGTGAGACATCCAGGCCTGAGCCTCGCCCCCTGGACTCATGATTCTCTGTTGCACCTCGGACTCCTCTCTATCGAATGGCCTTCCCGCCGCTGTGCCTAGGTTGTTGGTATGAAGCCTATTGGATGTTCGCTGGGATTTCGTGGTGGATTTTTTTGAGGCCTCTTGGGGGCAGTTTTGCGGCCACTTGGATGCAGTTTTGAGGCCTCTTCGAGGCAGTTTTGGAGCCTCTTGGGGTCGCTGTTGGGTCCCTTGGGGGCATCTTGGAGCCTCTTCAGGCCTCTTGGGTGCCTCTTGGGGCTCTTGGGGCTCTTGGGGCTCTCTTGGAGGCCACTTGGGCAGTCCTGGGGTGGTATTGGGGACCTCGGGCCGGAGCGTCGGAAAAGGAAACAGGGAAGGTGAAGCCAAACCGTGAGTGAAAATTCGCTTAAGCGTGAGTGGAAATTCGCTTAATCGTGAGTGATTGAGTGCACGCTGTGAGTGCACGCTGTGGGTGCACGCTGTGAGCCCACGCTGTGAGCCCACGTTGTGTTGAGCCCACGCTGTGAGCCAGCCCGCGCTGTGAGTGCACGCAACACACCACACGCCACTCACCACACGCAACACACCACACTCAACACACCACACACCTTACACATACACACTTCACGCAACACACCACATGCCACACATCACACGCAACACACCACATGCACATACGACACGCAACATACCGCACGCAACACTCCACACGCAACTCCTCAGACGCAACACGCCACACGCAACACACCACCCGCAATACACCACACGCAACACACGACACACAACACACCACACGCCACACGCCACACACCACACACCACACACCACACACCACACACCACACCGCACACCGCACACACCACACACACACATCACCCACCGCCATACACCACACACCGCCCACCGCACACCGCACACCGCACGCCGCACACCGCACAACACCCACCACGTACACACGCACACACACACGCACACACACACACACACCACCACCCCACCACCACAACCACCACCACCGCCAATGATACCGCCACAACCAACGCCTCCACCTCCACCACCGAAGCTGGCGGTGTCAGGGGTGGTGGGGCGGGCCCGGCGCGGTTTTTCTTGATGGATGGCTTCTAAGAACCAGTGCCCAAAGGGGCCAGGAGACTGGCGGTGTCAGGGGTGGTGGGGGTGCCGGCTCGGTTTTTGCTGAAAGGAGGACCCCGATGAACTTGTGCCCAGACGCTCCAGGAGGCTGGCGGTGTCGGGTGGTGGGTGGGTGGCCCCTGCGGGGTTTTTGGTGGGTGGGTGGCCTCTAAGAACCAGTGCCTAAAGGGGCCAGGAGACTGGCGGTGTCAGGGGTGGTGGGGGTGCCGGCGCGGTTTTTGCTGGGTGGATGGCCCCGAAGAACCTGTACCCAGAAACCACAGGAGGCTGTCGGAGTCAGGGGTGGTGGGGGAGTCCCAGCGCGTTTGTTGCTGGATGGGTGGCGCTTCAGAACCTGTGCCCAGAGAGGCTCCAGGAGGCTGGCGGTGTCAGGGGTGGTGGGGAGGTGCCGGCGCAGTTTTTGTTGAATGGGTGGCCCCGATAAACCTATGCCCAGAGACTCCAGGAGGCTGGCGGTGTCAGGGGTGGCGGGGGGGGCCCGGCGCGGGGTGGTGGGAGTGTCCCAGCGCGGGGTTTTGCTGGGTGGGTGGTCCGTAAGAACCCGTGCCCAGATGCTCCGGGAAGCTGGCGGTTTCAGGAGTGGTGGGGGTGTGCCGGCGCGGTTTTTGCTGGGTGGGTGGCCCCGACGAACCTCTGCTCAGAGGCTCCAGGAGGCTGGCGGAGTCAGGGGCGGTGGGGGAGTCCCGGCGCGTCTGTTGCTGGATTGGTGGCCCCTGAGATCCTGTGCCCAGAGGCTCCAGGAGGCTGGCGGTGTCAGGGGTGGTGGGGAGGTACTGGCGCAGTTTTTGCTGGATGGATGACCCCGATGAACCTGTGCCCAAAGGATCCAGGAGGCTGGCGGTGTCAGGGGTGGTGGAGGGGTTCCCGGTGTGGTTTTTGCTGGGTGGGTGGCCCCTAAGATACTCCAGGAGGCTGGCGGTTTCAGAAGTTGTGGGTGGGTTGCCCCTGCGCGGTTTTTCCTGGGTGGGTGGCCCCGAAGAACCTGTGCCCAGAGGCTCCAGGAAACTGGCGGTGTCAGGGGTGGTGGGGGGGTCTCGGCGCGGTTTTAGCTTGATGGGTGGCCCCGAAAGACTTCTGCTCAAAGGCTCGAGGAGGCTGGCGGTGTCAGGGGTGGGGGGGGGTCCCGGCGTGGTTTTTGCTGGGTGGGTGGCCCCTGAGAACCAGTGCCCAGAGGATCCAGGAGGCTCGCCGTGTCAGGGGTGGTGGGGAGGTACCAGCGCAGTTTTTGCTGAGTGGATGACCCCGATGAACCTGTACCCAGATGATCGAGGAGGCTGCCGGTGTCAGGGGTGGTGGGGGGTCGGCGCGGTTGTTTCTTGATGGATGGCCTCTAAGAACCAGTGCCCAACGGGGCCAGGAGATTGGCGGTGTCAGTGGTGGTGGAGGGGTGCCGGCGCGGTTTTTGCTGAATGGAGGACCCCGATGAACTTGCGCCCAGACGCTCCCGGAGGCTGGCGGTGTCGGGTGGTGGGTGGGTGGCCCCTGCGGGGTTTTTGATGGGTGGGTGGCCTCTAAGAACCAGTGCCCAAAGGGGCCAGGAGACTGGCGGTGTCAGGGGTGGTGGGGGTGCCGGCGCGGTTCTTGCTGGGTGGATGGCCCCGAAGAACCTGTACCCAGAAACCCCAGGAGGCTGTCGGAGTCAGGGGTGGTGGGGGTCCCAGCGCGTTTGTTGCTGGATGGGTGGCGCTTCAGAACCTGTGCCCAGAGAGGCTCCAGGAGGCTGGCGGTGTCAGGGGTGGTGGGGAGGTGCCGGCGCAGTTTTTGTTGAATGGGTGGCCCCGATAAACCTATGCCCAGAGACTCCAGGAGGCTGGCGGTGTCAGGGGTGGCGGGGGGGTCCCGGCGCGGGGTGGTGGGAGTGTCCCAGCGCGGGGTTTTGCTGGGTGGGTGGTCCGTAAGAACTTGTGCCCAGAGGCTCCAGGAAGCTGGCGGTGTGAGGGGTGGTTGGGGGGTCCCGGCGCGGTTTTTGTTGGGTGGGTGGCCCTTAAGGACCAGTGTCGGTGGTGGACAGAACCCCCAACAGTGACACGTCGATTAGTGAATTGTCCGTTTTCGGTTCTCGAGAGGGCGCCGTGGCCGTTATTTTCCAGGCTTGCGCCCGCCAGGTTTGGGCCTCAGGTCGTTTTCACTAAACCACGTTTTACTAAAGGGGGTTCTGTCCATCCCCGACAGTGCCCAGCGGCTCCAGGAAGCTGGCGGTGTCAGGGGTGGTGGGGAGGTCCCAGTGCGGATTTGGCTGGGTGTACGGGATGGCGGGGGTGTCCAGGCGCAATTTTTGCTAGGTGGGTGGCCCCGTAGAACCTTTGCGCAGAGGCTTGAGGAGACTGGCAGTGGTGCGGGTGGCGGGGGGGGTCTGGCGCGATGTTTGCTGGCGCCTCAGAGCCTGTGCCCAGAGGCTCGAGGAGGCTGGCGGTGCTAGGGGTGGTGGGGGGGTCCCAGCTGGGGGTCAGAAGATCCCTGGACGAGAGCTGAATCTCACACGCCTCTGGGGTCGGCGGATTTGCATGCTTTGGGTTTGCCTGCGCAGACTGTGCTCCTGGCAGGGTGCCCCTTGCCCTCGCGATGTCACTGTCTCGACCGCTCTCGCCCGCGACGCTTGCAGCAGAGCGTGCCGCCCAAACACGTGTCCGTATCAAGTCTGGAGCCCTTGACAGGCGTGCTCGAACTTGGCTTCAGCAGCTGGTCAGGCGCGACCACCGCCTGGAGGCTCCGGCTGGGTGGAGCCGAGCTGCGTGGCCATGTCCGCCTCTATGCCTCTCGGTTTTGGGTTGGGGCCGCGCCGCGTCGCTGGCCGCCCGTGGAATGGCGTCCTGGAATGGCGTCCTGCACGGGTGTGCAAAAAAGGTAATGTTTCCGCTGGGCTACGCCCTGTGTGCTGTTACGGCCTTCTCGTACCTCCCCCCTGTGAGCCGACCTCCTCCTCGTCCTCCTCCTCCTCACCATCATTATCATCATCGTCATCATCAGCAGCAGCATCATCATCATCCTCGCCCCGATCCCCGCTCTTTTCTTGTCATCCTTTTTTGTTCACCGCGTGCGCCTCTCCTTTCTCATCATGCCGCTTCGTCTCCTCCCCCGCCGCTGCCAGTTTCCTCCAGCCCCCCTCCTTCTCCCCCTTTCATCTTGTTAGTATTGTTACGTTTCTGTTTGTATTGTAAAGAAAGCATGATAGTATTACCCCCCCCCCTTCCCTCGCCCTCCTCCCTCCACTGCCCTCTCCCATCCCTTCGCCCTGTCCCCTCTCCCATATCCTTCTTTCTGCTCCTCTTTTCCCCCCTCGACCCCTCCTTAATGTGCCGGCGCCCCTCTGCTATCTGTTCCCCAACTCCTCCCTGTCCCCCCTCCCCATCCGCCCCCTTTCCTCTCCCACCCTCCCTTCCCAGCCTGCCCCCTTCCTCTGCTGTCCTCCCTCGCGTTCTCCCGCCTCGTCCTGCGCTTCCTGTCCCGCTCATCCGCTCGTCCTCCTTCCGGTTCCTTCTCCTCCTCCCTCTCTCGCTCCCTCCCTCCCTCCATTTCTTTAGTTTTTGTTTGGGGGTTCTCTCTCTCTCTCTCTCTCTCTTCATCTCTCTGTATACGATGTAGTATTGTACATATGTGTATATTTGCAGATAAAGTGCACAGTGTAAAGATTCCCTGTTGCATGTGTTTTACAATCTGGGACCCTGCGGACCGGGATCTCCAGCGTCCAGGGCTCCTGGACGCTTCCTCAGAGGGTCCCGCGAGATTCCCGGCCCCTGGAAGTCCCTGTCAAGCTGTGCAAACATGTCGGCAGCGGCCCCAAGAGACCCCCAAGACGGTCCAAGATGGCCTCCAGCGGCCCCGGACCCCCGCCAGACTCCCGAAGACGGCCCAAAGATCACCCCCGAGAGGCCTTCGAAACGCAGAAAAGGTTGATTCCCCGCTGGGTTTTGTATGGCTAATCTGTTAGTCTTTCTTCCCGGCGTCCGAGAACGCCCGAGCGGCGTCGAAAACCCCTCCAAAACGACTAAAAAAGATTTCCTGACAGTTCGAGAGAGCCCCAAGACGGCCCACGAGGATTCAGAACTTGCCAACATAGGGTCCCATGACGGGCCAAAAAGTGCTCCAGGACGCCCTCCAGAAGCGTTCAATTTGCGACCCGAGATTACGGTTCGCGGCATCGTGGCCCGAAGAAGCTTCCAGAGGCCGCCAAATGGCGCCAGGGATGTTTGCAGAGACACGCAAGGAGCCATTAAAAAGTTTTCGCGAGGTCCTCCAGAAGCTCACCTCGGAGGAGCCTCCGCAAACAAATCAGGGGAGGACGGGGAAGGGTTCGCGGGGCAACAAAGGCGAGAACGAGGAAGAGGAAGAGGAAGAGGACACATGAGGGAAGGAGTAGGAACAACAACATGAGATCGATGATGGCGACCATTGCAACCCAAAACTATCGTTGTTTTGATTGATCTACCTCTCTCTAGTTATGCCTGCATGTTAGACGTGAAGGACTAAGGTGCATGGCACGAAGCTCCAACGCAGTCCATGCATATATATATATATGTATGTATATATATATATATATATATGTATGTATGGTTGCTTGCATGCATGCATGTATGTATGTGTGTTTGCGTGTATGCATGTATGCAGGTATGCATGTATGCATGCATGCATGTGTGCATGCATGGATGTTTGCATGTATACATGTATGCATGTATGCGTGTATGCATGTATGCAGTATGCCTGCACGCATGCACGTATGTATGGATGCATGCATGCGTGCATGCATGGATGCAGACCTGTATGTATGTACGTACGTGTGTATATATGTATGTGTGTATATATGTCGGTATGTATATATGCATGTATGTACATATGTATGTATGCGCGTGTGTGTATGTATACATGCATGTATGCATGTAGGTATGTGTTTATGTGAGTGTACGTGTATATGGTTGTTTGTGTGTATGTGTGCATGCATGCATATATGTATGCATGTATGTGTGTATGTATGTGTATATGTTTGTATGCGTATATGTATATGAGTATGTATATATGTAGGTATGTACTCATGTGTCTATGTACGTACGTATCTACGTACGTATGTACGTATGTATGTATGTACGTACGTACGTACGTATGTATGTATGTATGTATGCATGTTTGTATGTATGTATGTATGTATGTATGTATGTATGTATGTATGTTTATATGTATGTATGTATGTATGTAAGTATATGTGTATGTATGTATGTGCATGCATGCATGCATGCATGTATGTATGTATGTATGTATGTACGTATGTATGCATGCATGCATGCATGCATGTATGTATGTATGTATGTATGTATGTATGTATGTCTGTGTGTGTATGTATGTATGTATGTATGTATGTGTGTGTGTGTATGTATGTATGTATGTATGTATGTATGTATGTATGTGTGTATGAAAGAGCGCGTTCTGTGGTCGCTTGAAGGGGGGGGTTGAAACCGGACCCCCCCCTGGATGGAGGGGGAAGGGGGTTCGAACCCCTCCCCTCCCCCCCTCCCCTCCCGTGACGGAGAGGGGCGGGGGCGTTCGACCCCCCCCCCTCTCCCTCTCCTCGGCTGGCGGCGGCGGCGGCGGGGACGACAATTTCCTTTTCTGGGCCGGCGCTGGCGCCTGTGGCGGCGGGCGGGCGGCGGCGGGGAGCGTCGACGAGGACGACGGTGGTGGTGGTGGTGGGTTGTGGTGGTGGTGGTGGCGGTGGTGGTGGTGGCTGTGGTGGTGGTTGTGGTGGTGGTGGTGTGGTGGTTTGTTGTGATGGTGGTGGTGTTGTGGTGGTGGGTGGTAGTGGTGGTGTGGTGGTGGTGTGGTGGTGCTTTGTGGTGGTGGTGGTGGTGGGTTGTGGTGGTGGTGGTGGTGGTAGTGGTTTGGTGGTGGTGTGGTGGTGGTTTGTGGTGGTTGTGGTGGGTTGTGATGGTGGCGGTGGTTTGTGGAGGTGGTGCTGGTGGTGGTGGTGGTGGCGGTGGTGGTGGTGTGGTGGTTTGTGGTGGTGGTGGTGGGTTGTGCTGCTGGTAGTGGTGGTGGTTCTGGCGGTGGTGGTGGTGGCGTGGTAGATTGTGGTGGTGGTGGTGGTGGTAGTGGTGGTGGGTTTTTGTGGTGGTGGTGGTGATGGTTAGTTGTGGTGGTGATGATTGTGGTGGTGGTGGTGGCTGTGTTGGTGGTGGTGGTTGTGTGGTGGGTTGGTGGTAGTGGTGGTGGGTTGAAGCGGTGGCGGTGGTGGTAGTGGTGGTGGTTGTGGTGGTAGTGGTCGTTATCGTCGCTGCGTCCCCGCCGTCGCCGGCGCCAGCGCCGGCGGGGGGGGGGAGGGGTTTGAACCCCCCCCCCATTGGGCTGCCTCTGGTCCTCGTCGCTGCGTCCCCGCCGTCGGCGCTGCTGGCAGCCGCCGGCGCCGGCGCCTGGGGGGAGGGGGGGAGGGGGGGTTTTGGGGGGAGGGGGGTCCCCCTGGTTTTGATCGACGGCGCCGAGTGTTGGGGGGGGGAACCCACCCCCCCGTTCGAAACGCGCCGCCGAATGTTCCCAAGGCAAGCGCCCATGAAACGCGTTTTCTCGTATGTATGTATGTCTGTATGTATGTAGTTATGCATGTATGTGTGTAGACATGTAGGTATACATATGTGTATGCATGTACGCATGCACTTATGCATGTATGAATGTATGTGTGCATGCATGCGTGGGTATGTCTATGTATGTACGCATGCATGTCTGCATGTGTGTGTATGTGTGCATCCATGTACGTGTACATGTACGTATTTATTCATGCGTGAATGTATGTGGGTATGACAGCATGTGTGCATGTATGAATGCATGTATGTATGCATGCATGCATGCATGTATGCATTACGTATGCATGTTGTATGTATGTGTGTATGTATGTATGGATGTATGCATGTGTGTACGTGTGTGCATGTATGTATGTATGTATGCGTGCCTGTATGTATGTTTGTTTGTGCGTATGCATGTATGTATGTATGTATGTATGTATGTATGTATGTATGTATGTATTTATGTATATCTTATGCGTGCATGTCTTTCCTTATCCTGTCCGAGTCCAGGCCGTCGATGTTAGATCGCTTCCGTGGGTTTGGGGCTCAAGAATTTGCACCAAGGCAGTGCGTATGGATTACTGGCTCCCTGCCGCCCAGTACATTTGGCAGGGAACGTTCGCCTATCTCTTGGGCAGCAACCTGCAGAGGTGCCCACCAGTCCACGTCCCTTCTTGCCCTGCCATACCGAGCTGTGTGTGCCCGCCTTGTCCTGGCTGTCCGACGTGTCCCGGGGGCTCCCCCGTTCCCGCCACGCCCTCGGCGAACGGCGGGGGCAGCAGCGAACCAAGACAGCCCTCCTCAGTCTGGTCTGTGGTGCTGGTGAAAGAGGCTCTCTTGCTGGTCCTGGCTCTGGCCTACGGCGCTCTGTCGTGGAACCGTGTCGTGCTGATGTGCTGCCGCCGCAGGGCTGACCGTGCAGAACGAGGGCCCCGTGGGAGCAGCACCTCATGGGATGCTCCCAGGAGCGTCAGTCCACTACGAACGTTACGAAGGAGAGCAGATGTGGCACCAGCGTCTGATCCAGGGCGACGGGGGTGGACTCGACTGGAGAGAGTCACTCAGTGGATGGTGTTCCTCTGTGCGGTGGTCAATGACATTTATGAGGAAGGCTACTCACGCCAGGGGAGAGGCATCGCTGCGGTGAGGTTCACATCAGATCGTGCTGTTCTCCCTCCAGGCGTTGGTGCCGTCAACTCGTACGGGTTCGGAAGGAACCGCACGGCGGCGCAGATGCAGCAGATCGACCCGACTGCGCTGGCCTACGGCACCGCCGCTCTGGCCGCCGACCACCTGCGCCTGCGGCTGCCGATGTCGGGCGGGCCGTTCGCCGTTCCGCTGACCTTCGGTCCCGCAGGAGGCGTTGGGCCTGGCGCGGGCGCTGGGCTAGCCGCCGCAGGCGCCGGGGCCCCCACGGCCGTGGTGATCCCGCCTGCTGGCTCGCACCTCCGCGGGGCCGCCAGCTTGATGCCGCTGGCTGACGGGACGTGGGTGGCCGTCCGCTCGATCTCCGAGCCCGCGCAGACCTACGCGGGGAGGGAGGCCTCTTCCGACGCCAGGCTGATGTGGAGCATCGTCGCGAACCCAGCGGTTCTGAGCGGCAGGCTCTCGACGCAGTGGCGCGGTGCTGTGGCCTACTTCACAGAGGAGTCGTTCAACGTTCGTGGACTGGTACTTTCCTGGCCCCCGCATGTGGTTCTGGAGCTGTCAGTTCATAGACCGACGCCAGGGCGGTCCTTTCGACCGCCTCAGGTTCTGGGGGCTCGGCCCTGGGCTGTCGACCGAGGAGTGCGGAGGCGGCGCCCACGAGGCAAATGTGCGGGCCATCTACACCCTCTCCCACTGGGGCGGCCTCGACGTGCCGAACCCGCCGGATGGAGAGCAGATGTGCAGGACGTGCTTGACGTATAAGTACGTGTACGACGTGGATCGAGATCCTCACCTCTGTGCGCCCCCTGTCGGAGACGGAGGCGACGAGGGGCACGACAAGAAGAAGGCCCGAGGCCGCGGCCAAGGCGGTGGACGCCAGGTCCTGCTGAGCTTCGGGTTCATCAACGATGGCACCGTCTTCGCGGGTCTCCCTCGAGGCCAGGGGGGGAGCGTGAGCTGCCCCTTGCTCTTCGAGCACGTGGCGAAGGAGGTGGGGATAGACGCTTCGGTGCTGAAGTAAGTTCGCAAGGCCCGCGAGGAGCCGCGGGCCTTGCAGTCATGGCGGGTCCACGACCGCGTGTGCCGCTTCCCCCCGGCGGTGCGCGTGTTTTCGGAGGGGGGCCCAGCGGCGGTGGCCCGCCGCCTGCTGGTGAGTTGCATTCGTTGGGCGATCGTGCTGGACGACAGCGCGATCTATGTCCACTGCCTGGGCCCGGTCGACAGCATCGGGCGACTTCGGAGGCGCAGGGCATCGCTTATTCACGTTCGGTGGCGCGTCGGGTTCTCCGCAAGGGCCGCGCCAACTCGATGGAGGGCGAGATCGTTCGGACCCTCAACGAGCTGCACCTTAGCCAGCCCTGGCGCCCCGTCAGCCACCCTCAGTCCATCGCTGCGGGCCAGCGGCAGGCCCTGGACAACGTTCGAGACGCAGTCCGACGGTTCGGCGCGCCCCCGGAGGGATTGACTGGCTCAGGAGCCCTCGAGGAGCTCCTAGTTCTCAGCGACTATGCTGGCGAGAGCGCCACAGTCGCTCCGCTCGACTTTGATAATATCAATAGTCTCTCGCTTCCAGACGAGGGTTCAAGCCCGTGCCGCTTGACGCGCTGGGAGGGGATGCTGGCCGAAAGATAGTCGAGCGGCTTCATGGTATGATGTTGTCCCAGTCTGAGGGTCGTGCTCGGATCGAGTCTGAGGGCCCCTGGAAGCTCTGCACCGACCCGGCGCTGAGGAACCCCAAGCTGTATGTCCAGCTGCTGCGGATCCTCGAGCGCCGGAATCTTCTCGATTTCTACAAGGACAAGTGTTGCAACGTAGGTGTCTTCTTCGTTTACAAGAAGTCGGGTAAGCTGCGGCTCGTCCTGGACGGCAGGCACGCATCTCTGCACTTCCAGGTCCCCGACAAGGTCGCCTTAGCGTCGGGTGCGACCTTCGCTGGCCTCCACGTGGACGGGGGCAAGCCCATCGCGGTGGCGGAGGTCGACCTGGCGGACGCGCTCTACACGATGCTGCTGCCTCCGAAGTTCAGGAGGTACTTCGCGCTCCCTGGCTGCCGCGCTGGGTTGCTGGGCGTCGAGAGCACAGCGGACGGGCGGCGCCTGGCGGGAACCGACCTGGTGTACCCGTGCTTCAGGTGCCCCCCGATGGGCTGTTCCTTCAGCCTCTGGATCTGCCAGGCGACGCTGGAGGGGGTGGCTCTGAAGGTGCCCCAGCTTTCCCTCGCGAACCGCTTCGTGGACCGCCGACCTGTGCCGCTGGTGTCCGAGGGTGTGATTCATGCCGAGTGCGTGGACAATGCGATGAGCCTCTCTACGGACTTGGAGACGGCGGTCGCCGCGGCGTCGGCCGTGGACTCGAACCTTCGTGCAGCGGGTCTCCCTACCCACGGAGTCGAGAGCAGCTTTGGCGCCGTGGCACTAGGCTGGCAGTTCGACGAGAAGTGCCCGATCATCGGCCTGAACCCAGCGCTCCGCTGGAAGTTGCGGTTGGCCTGCCTGGAGCTGTGTCGAAGGGGATATGCTTCGGGCAAGACGATCTCGCGCGTGGTGTCCTATTTCACCTCGCGGGGTCTGATTCGCCGAGAGTTTTTGGCCGCCCTCAACTCGCTGTGCGCTTTTTCTGCCCAGTATTGAGGCCGCGCGGCGCGGCTGTGGCCCTCTTGCCTCCGCGAGCTCCGCTGGTGCGCCAGCCTCGTCGTGTTCTGTTTCTGGTTGATTCATCGTGGTGGGGAGTTGTAGTCACTCAGAAAAAGTCGTCTGCCCCAGTCGCTCGTGAGCTCTCCAAGTACAATGAGAGATGGAGAGTCAGTACTCATCAGGAGTCAGAGATGTCGCATCGGCCCCACGCCTTCAAGTCGGCGACCTCCGCCGACCCCTTCACCCCAGAGTCGGTCTTCACCGTCGACTGCTCCGGGGACCCGAAGGCCCCGATCAAGGAGCCCCTGGAGGTGCCCGTAGAAGAGCCCGTCAAGGAGTCCGTGACGAAGGGGGCGCACATGGAGGAGGAGATGGTCAATGACATCGAGGACGGGGAGGAGTTTCCCGAAATTCCATACGACGTCTGGGCGAAAGGCTGGGTCCCCGTGGTGTCTCATCGCTGGAGTCGTCCAGAGCATCAGGTTGTCTTGGAGGCCCGCGGCATGGTCGTGGCCGTTCGTCATGTCCGTCGACGTGTCTCATCATTCAACCGATGCCATCTCTGCTTGGGCGACTGTTTGGGAGCCATCCTGGCCGCCACCAGGGTGCGTTCATCCGCGGCGGGAGATGGGCCGCGTGTGCCGGCAGCTGGCGCCCCTTTCGCTGGCTAGCGGCGCGGCATTCTTCTGGCGCTGGGCCCCCTCGGAGAGGAACTCGGCCGACCGCGCCTCCAGGAACCTGCCAGGCGTGGGCTACGCGGCCGCGGCGGCCGACGCCTGCTGCCTCGGCGCTGCCGCGGGCGGCCCCAGCCTTGCGAGCGGGCACGGATAGCCTGCTGGCGAGAGCTGGGCCGACATCGGGCCCCCGCCCGGCCTCGAAGGGGAGGCTCGCTGGCCTTCTGTCTGGGTGAGCCCCCGCGACGGCAGCCGCGAGCCTGGCGGGGCCGCGGGAGCTGGCAGCCGAGTCGCCGAACCGCCCGGGGCGAGCGAGCCACCGCCAGGCGAGGCTGCCCCGCGGCGCGAGCTGGCGGGATCAGCTCCAGCGATGGTTCCTCGAGCTGAGGACCGTGAAGGACAGGGCCGTCTGGAGCTACCTGGTCCGATACCGAGCTTTCCTGACCTGGTCGACGAAGGCCTACCTGTCGGCGGCGAGCGTCACGGACCTGGAGGTCGACTAGATGGTGGCGTACGACTCCCTGGCCGCCGCCCGAACGGTCGTCCTGACGTCCATCCTCGGCCTTGGGTCGTCGGAGACGCCGTCGCTGCGCGTCCAGCTGGTCGAGCAGCTGGTCAGGGCTGGCCCGCCACATCTGGGCATGTACTCGATCCTGCGGTCTCCCACGGAGCTCAGGGTGATGTCGAAGGCCCTGGGCCACGACACCAGTCTCCAGGTGGACAACCCAGAGTTCAGCGAGGCCGACCAGCTGCTGGATTGCCTCGTGGGGAGACGTGCGATCGACGCGCTCCTGTTCTACCTGGACATGCAGTTCCGGGTGCGGGTGCTCCTGCAAGCGGGCGCCGCCCTCGGACTGGGCGCCCTCGGCCCCCCAATGCCGCATCCGCTGCGCCACGGGGGGTCCAGCCCCGAGTGTCCGACAAACGCCTGGACGTTCGGCTACATCAAGAAGCGCTGGCAGTAGGAGGCCGTCAAGAGCCTCATGCAGCACGCGAGGGGCGGTCAAGTTCAAGCGGTGCTGTGGCGTCCGCATCCCGTCCGACAGTCTCGGGCCCACGGTTGCGTCGCGACTACCGGAGGCACCCTATGCAGAATTCTGAGCTCCTGGGCCCACCTGACCGACTCGAAGGTGCACCTGGAGGTCTTCAGTGCCTCCGGGAATTGGTCCCAGGCGCTGCGGCGGAGCATGACTTCTCGCTTGGCGCCGCGGGTCTTCGAGCTGGACATGGACCATGAGCCCACCCTCGGTGACCTCAGCCGGCGGCGAGCCCAGCGCGCGGTGAGCGGGTGGCTCCGTGGTGGCCTGTTGCAGGGCGTCTGGCTTGGGATGCCCTGCAGCTCGTGGTCACGGGCGCGGAATCGCCCCAACGGGCCACCACCCCTGCGGGGCGCCGCCCACGTGCTCGGCCTGCCCGACCTGTCGTCGGCTGACTCCCTCAAAGTCGAGACGGGTAACAAGTTATCGCAGTTCTCTTTCGGCCTGTTTTTGGAATGTGCCAGGCGCGGAGTCCCCGCAGCAATCGAGAACCCTTCCACCTCGTGGATCTGGCAGACCCGCTGGGCCCAGCACGCTGCGCGCCAGCCAGGGGTTAAGACTGTGGAGTTTGACTTCTGCGCCTTCGGCACAGCTTGGAGGAAGAGAACCCGTGTGATATATGCCCATCTCAATTTTGACTCGATCAGCTCTTGCAAGTGCACAGGGCGTGGCCTTCGTTCTTTCACGCACCGTCCACACCGAGCTCTGGAAGGCAAGACGCCTTCTGGAGCTTTCTGGGCCAAACTTGCCGAGCCATACCCGCCCAGCTTGTCCAGTGCCCTTGCCAGAGCCTATCGTGAAGCTAGATTGTCATCCACGCACCAAGCCTTGGTGCGATTGGCGGCCTAGGGCCAGTTAGATCTTCGGAGAGATGTTTCGAGGTCGCTGTTTTTTGTCCTGGCCCCCCGCGTCTCTGCTCGACGCGGATGGATGGTGTACTCTGGCTGGACAACGTTTGCGAACAGACACTGTCGAGATGCTGGCCTGGAAATTGTGCGGGGTCTAGGATATCTTTTGCGTGCATGTCTTTCCTTATCCCGTCCGAGTCCAGGCCGTCGATGTTAGATCGCTTCCGTGGGTTTTTGGGCTCAACCCTGCCCACCCACCCTTGAGCCTTGTAAAGAGATGCTCCGTCTGTCGCAGGAGGTCGCTGTTGTTTGTCCTGGCCTCCCGCGTCTCTGCTCGACGCGGATGGATGGTGCACTCTGGCTGGACAACGTTTGCGAACAGACACTGTCGAGATGCTGGCCTGGAAATAGTGCGGGGTCTAGGATGTATGTATGTATGTATGTATGTATGTATGCACTTGTGTATGCATACGTGCATGCATGCATGTAGGTGTATATGCATGTGCGTAAGTATGCATGTATGTCTGTATGTGTGCATGTATATATATGCAACCAAATATGCACCGTACACACACGTATATATAATATAAATATATATATAAATAAATAATATATATATATAATATATATATAATCTATGTGTAATGTATATACATATATATATGTATGTGTGTATGTGTCCCGCTGGCTGCTGGTTAGACGCGCGTGCCTTTCCTCACACGCTGTCAGGATGCAGATGAAGGGCGAAATAAAGCTCAAGGAGTGCAAGGCCACCGTGGAGAAGGCCAAGAAGGCGCGAGGGAGATGATCAAGACATGTGCCAGGGCAGCCGGGTCCCCTTACGTTCGCGTCATTTGTCCATTCCTCCCACCGCTCCCTCACCTCCGTGCCCTCCTTCCTTCCCGCCCTTTCCTCCTCTCCCTCCCTCTGTCCCTGTCCCTCGTCCTTCCCCCGTCCCTCTCCCCCCCCCTCCCCTCCACTCCCTCCCTGCCCTGCTTGTCCTCGTTATGTCCCCCTTGCTTCCCTCCCTCCTATTCCCTGTCCTTCCTGCCCTCCCCCCCTCCCATCCCCTGTCCTCCCTGCCCTCCCTCCCCTCCCTCCCTCCGATCCCCCTCGTCCTCCCCTCCCTCCCTCCCTCCCCTCCCTCCCTCCCTCCCTCCTCCCCTCCCCCCTCCCGGACTCAGCGTCCCGCTCCCCCATCCCGCGGCGCGGGGACCGCCCCCCTTCCTGCGCAGAAGGCCAGCGGCGCACACGTGCCTGCCACACGCTGGAACCCAGAGCTTGAGGCGTTAAACTCCAGAGTTTAGGGCTTACACGCACACAACGTTCATTTCTAATTCTTCGAAAGTTCTTTAGTTTTTTTTGGGGGGGGGCACGATCCTTTCATTTCTAATTCTTCTATCCTGGGCCTCTTCCTGGCCACTAGGGGGCCAGGAACAATTAGCAACGAGCGCAAATTGAAATGAGCACTGTTAGGAATGAACGACGTATACCGTCGGACCGAGGCACAAGAGCAAGGTCGGGACCAGGAGGGTACAGTGGGGGCCCATGCCAAGAAACACCCTGCTTGCCTCCAGGGTGCCCTGGGTTTCTTGGGGTTCGATGGCTTTGTTATGGAAAGCGTGACGTTCCCACACCAAAAATCAGGGGACGCCCTGGGGTCTCAGGGTTGGGTTTCTTGTGGCGGGTTTATTGTGGACTGACCTCCACTGTACCGTCGGACCGAGGTATAAGAGCGAGGTCGGGACGGGGAGGGTACGTACCCCGACGTTATTCGTGCCTCTTGGATGTTCTCGTGTGTCCTGGGGTAGGGTGCCCTCGAGTGTTCTTCGGTTTGGCCGGCGGAGGGCCTCATGTTCTTGAAGGATGTTCTTCTGTCCTGGGTCAGGCCGTAGCCCCCCCTACCCTCACTAGGCCTGCCAGACCATCTCGGTCGCCAAGTCGGCGCTCATCTCCACCGCCATGAGGGAGCTGGTGCAGAAGAGGGGCATCACGGTAGACGCCCTCTTCGATGAGCTGGCCGCTTCGGGCGACAAGATCTCCGAGGAGGCGTTCAGCAGGCGTGCCTGTTTGCTGTAGTCCTCAATGGATTACGTCACCTTCTCCCTCTACCAGTCTGGCTTCCCAGACATGCTCGCAGCGTGGAACAATCGCGACGGGTGGTTTTTGGCCATGTTCGGCCTTGGGAGCCTTCGCCGGGCCCCAGGACCGTCAGATGACGACCTGGGATGAAAGCTGGTCCTGGGGAACGGAATCGGGGCTTCCTGGGACCCCGAAGGGGAAAATCCAGACATCAGATGACTTAGTGGGCCCCAGAAACGGCAGGGCCGTTTTTTCACTGTTTCCGAAAAAGTGTCCCTTGAAAATGGAAACGGCAAAAAAAAGGCGACCGGAAACGGCAACAAAAAGCCTCCAGGATTGGAACCGGAGCGGGAACCCGTAAAACAACGGCGACGGAACCGGTACAAAAACGGCGTCGGAACCGGCAAAAAAACGGCAAAACGGAACCGGTGAAAAAACGGCCCTGCCGTTTCCAGGGCCCACTAAGGTCTGGGTTATGCCCGAGGGATGTGCGAGATCTCGCACGCGAGAGCGCAGCACAGTCGAGTGCGCGAGGCGAGGCCCAACAGCAAACCCGGCAGCGCCCTGCAGGCACGTCGCTGCTGCCGACGGCACCGCCCTCCAGCCGGAGCACGTCGCTCTGGTTGCGCGGAGCATCGAGGCGGGCGGCATCTCCAGGCGAAGATCGGGAGGCGGAGGCGGAGGAGGAGGAGGAGGAGGAGGAGGAGGAGGAGGAGGAGGAGGATAAGGAGGAAGCAGGGGAGGAGGAGGGAGGAGGAGGAGGCGGAGGGAAGAGCAGGAGGGGGGAAGGCCGGGGAGAAGCTTGAGGATGGACAGGTCGAGGAGCACCAGCATGGGGAGGGCGGCGAGGTCGAGAGTAGGGCGGAGGCAGGAGGAGGTGGCATCACCAGGCGAAGATTCCTCGGCTTCGTGCAGAGATATTACACGGTGGTTAAGCCTATCGCTATCACGGACGTCCTCGACGTCACGAAGGCGAAGACGAAGAGGAAGGCCGAGGTGAACGAGATTATCGAGGTGTTGGATGGTTCATGCATCGATGATGCGTTGGCGATACAGCGCATCGTCCCCGCCTCGTTCCCGACCTTCCTCTACCCCTCCTCTCTCTCTAAATATTTATGTATTCCCCCTCTGTCGATTCATTCGTACATACATTCATACATGCATGTACATGTGCATGTGCATGTCCATGCACATGTACATGCTACATGCGCATGTACACGTTACATTCACATATACATACACAAGTGTACAACCATATACTTATACATAGGCATATCCATACAACTATACATATACATATGTATATACGCATAGATACCACCATGATACCGGAGAAAAGCCCAAATCCGATTTTTGTTGGGGCAATGGGGCTATATGGGCTAAATGGCTATAGGGGTATAGTGATATAGGGTTATTGGGCTATTGGGCTATAGGGGCTATAGAACCTTAGGGCTATAGGGCTATATATGCTATAGGGCTATAGGGCTATAGGGCTCCAGAGCTATAAGGCTCTAGGGCTCTAGGGCTATAGGGCCATAGTGCTATACGGCTGTAGGGCTATAGGGCTATAGGGCTACTGGGCTATTGGGCTATTGGGCTCTTGGGCACCCCTGGGCACCCCCGGGCACCCCCGGGCACCCGAGCACCCGGGCACCCGGGCCCGGCCACCGAAATCGGCCACGCACCTCACCGGCCACCTGGGCACCCGGGCACCGCCGGTCACCCGGGCACCCGGGCACCCGGGCCCGGCCACCGAAATCGGCGACAAACCTCACCTAACCCTTTAATCCGCTAGGACCTCTACAGAGGCAAGCTCTGATTGGGGAATATACGCATGCATATGCATAAACATATGTGTGTATCTGTACATATGACTCTATTCCCACCTATGTTTCATCCTCCTCTACCACCTACGCATCTTCCGACTACTCACGCCCCCCTTGCCATCATTCCATCTTTCTTCTACTCAATCTCCACAACCTGCACCTATTTCCTCTCCTTCCCCTCCTTTTATCGCCTCTTGCCCCTCCTCCTGTCCTGCCCGTCCGCACCCTCTTCATCCTCCGTGCCTACGTTGTCCGCCTCATGCTTCCCTTTTTCTCTTCATTATCCCCCATCGCCCTTATCCCCCCTCACGTACACCTCCTGCATCCTCCTCCACCTTTCGTCGTTCTCCCTTCTTGCACCCTCCCTTCTTCCTGGTGCCGATTCTTCTCCCCCCTCGTCGAGGTGCTAGAGGGCCCGTGCATCGATGAGAAGCTCAAAATGAGCCGAATCAGGCCAACATGTGGGAGAGGAGGGGAGTGGATGAGGTGAAGGGAACATGTAGGATAGGTGGGGGGGTCATAGGAGGAGGAGGGAGGACAAATAATAAGGAGGGATGAGAATTGGGAGTTGAGGAGGGAGGGCTGTGGGTGTTGGTGCTAGGGGGGCAGAGAGTTACGTTGTATGTGCATCCGTATATAGATATGTATATATAAAGATGTATTTACGCATCAACACACATCCATACACATACATGTATATCTATTACACAAAGAGACACAGAGAGAGAGTGAACTATAAGGGAGCAAGAGGGAGAGAGAGGGAGAGAGAGAGAGATAGAGAGAGAGAGAGAGAGAGAGAAAAACAAAAATGAGGGAGAGGAAGAGAGAGAGAGAGAGAATAACAACATAACATTTACAGCACTATACATCTACATACATATATATATATATATATATATATATACATATACACATACACTGAGAGAGATAACAAAAAAAGAACAAGAGAGATGGATGGAGGAAGGGAGGGAGGGAGAGACAGGGGGTGGGGGGACGGGGCCAAGAGGGATAACCACCACCTCGAAAAGCTTTGGACTTGAGGGGCCAGAGAGCACTGGGAGCACTGGGAGCTGTTCAGCAGGAGGGCATATGAGGCAGATGCGAGGACGGACGAGCGAAGAGCGTAAAGGGGGGATGGGGGTGGGAGGGAGAGGGGATCGCTGGGAAGGAAGGAGGGGGGAGGGGATGGGGGCTGAGGACGGGGAAAGGAAGGAAGAAGGGGGGCTTCGAGGGTCAGGGAGGGGGAGGGAGGAGGGCCGAGAGAGGAGAGAGGGGGGAGAGAGGGGGGGGGGCGTTTCGAGCTTCTCGCCAGGGGGAAGTCTCTGGTCGACTCCGTGGAGGGCTGGATCAGCATCCAGGGCAACCAGGGCACCCCGTTCCTCACCGAGGCGCTGGGGCCCCCGTGGTGCTGACCAGTCGTCTCCCCTCCCCTGCTCCCGTCGCCCCTCCCCCTCCTTCCCCGTTCCCTCCCCCCCTCCTTCCTTCCCTTCCCTTCCTTCCCCACTGGGGAGGTGCTCGGGCCCCTTTTCCCTCGGTCGGGCTCGCGCCCGAGCCGCCTAGCTGTGCCTGCACGCTTGGCGCCGCGCCTGATGAAGCTTCCCTTCTCTTCCTCCCCGCTTCCCCTCCCTCCCCCCCGCCGTAACACTGTCGTTCCCTTCTCCCGTCCCGCCCTCCCCTCCCCGCCATCACTCGTTTTTGTTGCTGTCTTCTCTCTCTCTCTCTCTCTCTCTCGGTCTCCCCCCCCTCTGCATGTCTCGCCCCCTTTGCGTGACCGGGCGAGGGGTGGCAGTCGCGTGACGCGGGGTAGGGGGTAGGGCAGACCCCTCCCCAGAGGGGGTGGGTGAGGGGCGGTGTTGGAAGAGCCGACGCCCTCGGCTGCCTGCGCCTGGAGGGCTGGTGGGATTGCGCTCGCGCGGCGTGCGTGCGCACGTCGCGCGCCTCGGGCTCCCCTGGCGCGCACGTCGCTCAGCGGTGGCCCAGCGCCTGCTCCGACCGACTCGCGCGCCCGCCGAGGCCGAGCCAGAGCAGGGCGTGCGCGCACGCGCGACCTGTCTGCTCAGGGGCAGCAGCCCTGAGCCTCGGCGCCACCGCGTCGCGCGGGCAAGGCGCGCCGATTGGGCATGCCGCCAGGGCAGTGCCCCAGCCCCTGAGGCGGAGCGCTCGCACGCACGGGCCCAGGAGGAAAAGGTGCTCGCGCAAGCGAGCCAGGCAAGTCCGTGCGATCTTCCTCCCTCCTCCGTATCCTCCTCCTTATCCTCCTCCTCCTCCTCCTCCTCCTCCTCCTCCTCCTCCTCCTCCTCCCTCCTGCTCCCTCCTCCTCCTCCTCCTCCTTCTCCTCCTCCTCCTCTTCCGTCTTCCTTCTCCTCCTATTCCTCCTCCTCCTCTTCCTCCTCTTCCTTA
>CAUYUJ010010302.1:139898-198790 GCA_963575745.1 Prorocentrum cordatum | reverse complement strand
TTCACAGATCGCAGCCCGCCAGGGATGGCGAGGTCCCATTTGAGTCTGCGGTGAGTACCCACTGTGCTGGGCCCCCCAGCAGGCCTCGAAAGTGGCGACAGTTTCACAGATCGCAGCCCCCCAGGGATGGCGAGGTCCCATTTGAGTCTGCGGTGAGTACCCACTGTGCTGGGCCCCCCAGCAGGCCTCGAAAGTGGCGACAGTTTCACAGGTCGCAGCCCCCCCAGGGATGCGGTCAGTACCCACTGTGCTGGGCCCCCCAGCAGGCTTCGAAATTGGCGACAGTTTCACAGATCGCAGCCCCCCAGCTGGCACGCAGCGACGAGCGAGGCAAAAGGCAAGGGGGAAGAGAGGGGCGGGAAGGAAGGGAGGAAGAAAGGAGACGCGCGAGCCGTGCTCTATTCAAAACGAGAACCCAGAACAGGAGTGTTGGGAACAAACCCACCAGCCCATTCAGCGACGATGCCCACAGGATTTGCCTCGATCAGGGAAGTGGGCAGCACACAGACGAAGGGCCCCTCTTGGAACGCTCTTGGGACACTCTTGGGCGCTCTTGAGGCCGTCTTGGGGCTCTCTTGGGCCTCTCTTGGGTCTTAAGGGGCCTCTTGGCTGTCCGAGGAGCCTTTGGGAACGTCTCGGGGAGCGTCTTGGGGCATCTTGGGGGTCTCTTGGGAGCCTCTTGGGGGCCTCCTGGGCGCCTCCTGGGGCTTCCTGGGCGCCTCTTGGGGCCCTCTTGAGGCGCATTTGGGAGCCTTGGGAGTGCTCTTGGGGCCACCATGGAGGACATCGATCAAACAAGAGGGGAGCAGTAATTAGCGTTGCCACTCGGGAGCCCCTAAAGTCGCCTCCTGGGGCGCTCTTGGGCCGCTCTTGGACCGCTCTTCGGCGCTCTTGGGGCTGTCTTGGGGCTCTCTTGAGCCTCTCTTGGGCCCTCTGGGCCCATCCTGCAGCCGTCTTGAGGCCTTGGATGGCCATCGGAAGCGAAAAGGCGAGAAAGCAAAACACATTGATTCCCCCAAGGTTTTGGAAGGATTCTGTCCTCGGGGCCTCCTGGGGGAGCTCTTTGGCCACTTGGAGCGGTCTTGGGGCCTCTTGGAGCATCTTGGGAGCCATCTTGAGGCGTCTTGGGATATCTGGAGCCATCTTGGAGGTCATCGTGGGCTCTCCCAGGCGCTCTTGGAGTCATCTTAAAAGTAGTGTCCCCCCCAGGAGGCCAAAATGTGGCCAAAACCTTCGCACAAGTAGTGAGTTTGGCATTCTCGCCGAGGCATCTTGGGGCGTCTTGGGTGCCTCTGGGGGGCCACTTGGGGCCTCTTGGGGGTCTCTTGGGAGCCTCTTGGGGGCATCCTGGGGGCCTCTTGGGGGCCTCTTGGGGCCTGGGCGCCTCTTGGGGCTCTCTTGGAGTGCCCTTCGGAGCCTTGGGGATTATTTTTGGGCCATCTTGGAGAACATCAACCAAACAAGAGGGGAGCTTGAATTAGCGGGGCCCACCCAAAAGGCCCAAATAGGTTCAACACCTTCGTAAAACCAATGATTCTGGATTCCTCGCCGAGGCCGTTTTGGACGCTCTGACACTTCGCGACCGGCCCCGTCCAGGTCCAGGGGAGGGGGGAGAGGGAGGGGTCAAGACCCCCTCCCCGCCCGCAAGCCGTCTCGCTCACTCCCACCCGCCCTCCCAACACATACGTAGCACCCGAGTCTGGCCCGAGCCTCAGCATATTCAGCAGTCGTCTTTGGATGGGCAGGTACCGGGGGCCAATCCGCCGCCGCCGCCGCCAACGCTGCCGCCGCCGCCGCCGCCGCCGCCGCTGCCCGCCGCCGCCGCCGCCGCCGCCGCCGCCGCCCGCCGCAGCCCTGCCGCCAGCTAGCCGCCGCGCCGGGGGCCGCCGCCCGCCGCGCCGCCGCCGCCGCCGCCGGCCGCCGCGCCCCCCCTAGCCAAACCGCAGCCGCTGCCGCACCAACGCCACCGCATTTCAGCATATCAACGTATTCAGGACTGGGGGCCAATCCGCCGCGCCCACGCCGCCTCCGCCGCTCGCTAGCCCGCCGCCGCTGGCCGCCGCCGCCGTCCGCCGCCGCCGACCGTGTCACCGCTACCTCCACCGCCGCACCGCCGCCACGCCGCCGCCGCCGCCGCCGCCCCTGCCGCCGCCGCCGCCGCAGCCGCCGCAGCCGCCGCCGCCGCAGCCGCAGCCGCCGCCGCAGCCGCCGCCGCCTCCGCCAAGTGTACCCTGTATTGTTTTTTGACAGGGATGGTGGGGGGGGGGGGGGGCGCATCGGGTTGGCTGCGCATGTTCCGAATTTGGAGGCAGAGTGTGTTTTGTTTTGTTTTTGTACAAGGGATTGTGGGGGGGTGTCGTCATGGACCTGGGTTGGCCCCCAGTCGCTTGGGGCAGGGGGTGTTTATTAATAGGGAACAGTGATAAACCTCTCCCCGGAGGGGAAGAGGGGCAGACGGAAGACAAAGCACCCCAGACCACCTACGCCCTAAAGGGTTGGTGGGATTTTTGTGAGGGTCCTCAGGGGCTCCGCGAAGAAAGAGCTGAGGATGGGGACGAAGTCGCAGTGTAGGGCGAGAATGAGGAAGAGGAAGAGGAAACTTGAGTGAAGGATCGTGCATTCGATTATTGCATAGACGATGCCGGAAAAGGCAGCAATGAGTTATTGGTCCATGTTCCGCTTTACCTTATTGCCCGCCAACCTGCATGTCAAACATCAGGAGCACACGTGCAGTGCATGGCTGGATGCGCCAATGCAGTTTGTTGCACATATATGTACACATACATAGTACCCTCCGACTCTTTATACGGAATACCGGAGCCCTTGGATGTTTAGATGTCTAAGTTCGCCGCAGTTTGTGAATGTATACAGCACAAATGTTTCCGACATTTAGCTTGCAAAATATTGAAAGCACGCTCGGGACGACACGGGCACAGTCTCTAGTCTTCGTTATATTCGTCCCCCTCTCCCCGCCGCCCCCTCCACTTTCCTCTCCCTCCAACCGCCCGGCACCGTCTCGCCCACGCTCCCATAGCAACATTTCCCCGCGTTTTTTTCACTACGCCTCCCGTCCATCCCCGTCACCTCCACATCGCCATGATTGCCCTCACTTGGTTTCCGCGATTACCACTGAAGTCTTCCCCCCTTCTCCTTCCCTTCGCATCGCCAGTCGCCCCCCTTCAGCCGCACGCGGCCGGCGTTCGCAGGATCAGGAGAAGCATTGTTACGCAGCAGCAGTCAAGGCACATGCGTTCGAGGGGAAGCCTCTGGTTTACCACCCCTATTGGGGGGTGGGCGGCTTAGCGCCTCACGGCAGCAGAAGGACCCACGCGAAAATCAAGGAGAGAGAGAGAGAGAGAGAGACAGATAGAAAGAGAGACAGATGGAGAGGCACAGCGAACACGCGGAAGGAAGGAACATGTTGAGTTCAAGACGGGCTCCGTTTTTCTAGGTCTAGGCTGGGGAGTTTGTTCGTTGCCGAGGCTCGGCGTGGCCAGAGACGCCTCGCCGCTCCTGAGGTATCA
Organism: Prorocentrum cordatum; assembly: GCA_963575745.1. NCBI lineage: Eukaryota > Dinophyceae > Prorocentrales > Prorocentraceae > Prorocentrum > Prorocentrum cordatum. The sequence goes on along the minus strand of CAUYUJ010010302.1, from coordinate 195,266 downwards.
CGATGATTGTAAGGGGGAGGCGGAAGCGGAGGAGGAGGAGTTGGAGGAGGAGGAGGAGGAGGAGGAGGGGAGGCGTGAGGAAGGAGAGATAGAGGGGAGGAGGGGATGGGGCGTGTTCCGCGCGTCGGGACGCCACCGCAAGTATTCGGCGGATCCATGTTGGGGAGACCATCAGAGCGCCAGAGTGCGAGTGCAATTTGCAAAGAAGGATACCTATACGACCACCCTTGAGGAGGTTCGGGGGAGGGGAAAGAACCAACTGCTGGCAATTGCAAGAGGGGGGGATGATGACGATGCTGGTGGCGAGCCCTCGAGTTGGCGACGGCTCGTGATGACGGTGTTGCGCCGCGATGTGATGCCACGATCGACCCCGCTGTCGATCCCACTCGATCGATCTCACTCAACATCGATCTCACGGCCAGTCTTAGTATCGACGGATCCAGGGATCGATCCCATTAGCGATCTCACACTGAGCGGCGCTGCGTATCACATTAGCGGCCGATGCAAGCGATCGATCACATCAGCGATCTCACACTGATCGGTGGTTATCGGTCTTACGATCGATCGGGGCACCATCGGGATGCCATGGCGGGACGCCACGGCGGGACACCACAGCGTGACACCACGGGACGCCGTTGGACACCATTGGAAGACCGCGGGGCACCACGGGACACCACGGGACACCGAGAGACACCATCCGGACACCACGGCGGGACACCGAGGGACATCATCGGGACAACGCGGGACACCATGGCGGGGCACCCCCAGCAACCGCGCGCCCACCGAAGGGCTGGTTTTTTGCATCCGAATCGCCCTAGCGACGGCGGGATCCTTCCTCTCGCGCGCCCACGGCGACACACCGCCAGACACCATCGAGACAACGTGGGACACCACGGCGGGACACCCGCAGCCACCGCGCGCGCACAAGAGGCCCAGACTTTTGCATCCGAGTCGACATATCGACGGTGTGATCATTCCTCTTGCGCGCCCACGCAGCAACGCCTCGCCCGCACGCACGACACGAACACGATCCCGCCACCGATTTCCCGGTGGGGGGCTTTCTGTTCTATTGCGATGTCACCCCCCAATTTCCGATCACGCGGACTGATGCTGCGAGGTGGCATACGCCCATTCAGGACAGCGTCGGGTTTCTTTTGATGATGATACTTGGCGCGTTGAATTTAGGAAATCACGCTTCCGAAGGCACAAATATTGATAGTTCCGTGTTATTATTGCTGAATCCTGGGACTGCGCCCCCTCTCCCATGCAAGGGCATGGCGCGAGTCAGGAAGCGGCGGGCTTCCAGGGAATTTGCCCGGCGGTGGAGTGCAGTGCCGTGCTCCCCGCCGAGTAAGCAGCGATGCAATGTATCCAGCGTTGTCGGAAGATCATGTGCAGATCAGTTGCGCCAGTCGCCGGCCGCTTCGGAGACAGATCCTCACGAATCGTCGACTGCGCCAACCCAATCAACGATGGCGTGGTGGCAGGAAGTCGTCTACGATGCCGAGCCCAGGTGTCGTGGGCGAGGGACCTATCCGTATCCACGGCCCCACGGGCCCGGCCCCTGGGCCGTTACCCCGGGATGCGTGTTTTTTTTTCTCGCGGATGCCCCGCGCGGATCGTACCCGTGCGACCGCGCATCCGGCGGACAGCGCCCCGAAATACACACCGCGAAGGCGTGGACACGCATACGCTGCCGCTCGCGGATTGCGTTGTCTCGCAGGAGCTTCGTCCGCGAGAGCAGGGGGCGTTCGGGCCTTCCTGTCGTCAGGCGGGACTTGAGCGCGACGAGGAGGCCGAGCGATCGCGGAACGTCCAGAGGAGCAGCAGGAGCATTGCATCAAAGGCAGAGGCGCACCTTTGCTGCGCCTTGTGCGTAGACGTCGCATGGCGCTCGGTGTCAACGATGTTCCAAGAGGCATCGGAACGAGGGGGATCGCTGAGCATGCGCCTTCCACCGCAGCCGAGCCGTAGCCGATCTTCGGGCGGTGCAGTGGCTAAAGGGGGGGTGAAGAAATGCACAGCACCCCGCAGTTGCGGACAAGAGTGAGGGGGCGGCGGGGTCGTCGGCAGCCTGCCGCAGGCGCCGATGTTGAATCAAATGGTACAACGAGCCTGCCGCAGGCGCCGTCTTGTTAGTCAAATAAACTGGCTGGGTCGCGGGTGGGTCGTGGGTGGGTCGCGGGTGGGTCGTGGGTGGATCGCGGGTGGATCGCGGGTGGGTCGCGGGTGAGTCGAGCGGCAGGGCTTCTCGTGGTAGGACGAAGCGTACCTTTCGCCACTATTAGGATCTATGAGCATGTCTGGGCCTGTATCCCCCCAATTGCAGGGGAATATTTTCATGACACGATAAAAATTTTATCATAAAATGCCCAATCATTGAAAGTGATTTCTAATCTGTAAGAAATATTTTGCCCCCCTTTTATAGCATTTAGATTAGGTTTAATTCGTTTGTCTGCGGTGTGGGTGAATTCTTTGTTCGGTTGAGGTTGTTTGGTATTTTTTTTTGTACCTTCTTGTTGCTCTTCTTTGCAAACAACAAACATTTAACAAACACCACAACACCAACAACAACAACATCAACAACAATTACAACGACAGCAACAGCAACAGCATCAGCCTCAACAATGGCAGTAGCAGCAACACCAACAACCACAACAAAACCAACAGTCAGTTTATCATTGCTCGCTCTTTGTATTTTCGGTTGTCACTCAACACGTATTTCCCAAACTATCGATACCCCCCCCCCTTCGTCTTCGACCGTACCCCGGTGGGGGTATACCTTTCTTGCCTGCAACGTGTATTTCGTGCAGCCCCTGTGGCAGGGGAAGAGGGGACGAATGGAAAGAAGATGCAAGGGGGTGGGAGGAGGATGGAGAACGAGAGACAGTAGCAGGAGGGGGTTTGGCAGAACCGGACGGGCAGATTGGGCGGGTAGATCCTACCGGGCAAGTCGGGAGGGGGGGCCCAGGCGGCCAGGTCAGGCAGGCAGGTTGCCGAAGTGTGCGTCCTGCGTGGATCGCGCGGAAGTCTCGAGCGACAGATCGATTCCCCAATCAATCGTGAGGAAGCCCGCAGCGACGAGATCGTGACTCCTGAATGTCGAGGGCGTGGCGTCTGAATCAATTGCGAGGAGCTCCCACGCGAGAGCGCGATGTCTGCATACAGTGTAAAGAAGTTCCGCGCGAGAGCTCGATTTGGGAGTAACTTGTGAGGAAGTATCAGGTGGGAGCCGTTGTTGTTGTAGCCAGGGGCCCAACAACGCAGTTTGTGAGATTGTCCACTAGATCCCCCCCTTGCCGATGAAACCAGGCGTTCCTTCCAAACCTGGTTCCGAGCTCGGCCAATCCGTCGCGGGACTGGACTGAGATTGCCGAGTGGGGCCCACTTTTCTATGCCATTATCTAGGCACCAGTCAGAATCTCTTGCGTGAGTGGCGAGCCCCGCCTGAGGCGCACTGTTCCGTTGAAAGCAGACATATTACCAGAGGGGGAACCAACGTTAATAATTCTTCAGAAGCGAGAGTTCTATCATCTTAAAACTGTGCGTTTTTACTTGCTCGCGTTCCATTCAACACGTAAAACTCAAACCCCTCGATACCCGCCCTCTTCGTCTTCGATCGTGCCCCCTTGGGATGCATATCTTTCTTAATTGCCACCTGTATTTCGTGCACCCCGTGAGGCAGGGGATGGAAGAATGCTGGGAGAATGCTGAAGGGTGCCAGTCAGCAGCGAAGCCACAGCTGGACAATTACACCCCCCCCTCGGGGGGCGGCTCTCGATAGCACTCTATCTCCGAGACTTGGGTTTCAAAAGTGACTTGATTACACTCGACCCTGCCTCAACTCGGAGGCGCCCAGCTCCCTTGTCATTGGGCCACTTGTTGCCCTTTGGTGGGAGCCCTTTGCGCAATCTGCTAAGATAATTATCTCCCGAGGGGGTGGTCCAATCACGGCACGGCTTCGCCAAGAGCAAGAGACGGCCCCCCCCGTTCACCACGGTGCCCAGACTGGCGCATTCCCAACACCAAACTTGCCCGTTACGCATGGCCACGCAATGGGAGGGGTGGACATGCTTGTTGGCCGTCCTCAGCTCCGTGGTCACAGGGCGGGGCACAAGCACAACATTATCATTCTCGCTCAAGTGCCGATGGGTGGGGTCCCCCTTACAGCGTTTATTTTCGAGCCCGAGCCAGTCCACAAGCGACGACCCAGGAGGCGGCCCCAGACGGCACCGACGGCACAGCCACGCCCCATTGGCCAACCGCCCCAAATTGTGGCCCGACACACGCTCGAGCTCGACAACCCGCCTGGAAGCAGCCCCCCCTCCCCCCTCGGGAGTCCGTGCACACTGCTCGCGGTCCTGCGACGCGAGCTCCCTGGTCACCGCTGCCAGGCGCTGCTGGGCGAGGGTCGCGCAGGCGTCCGCGACGCCTAAGGCCTTGATCTCTCCTCTGATGGCCGCACTCGCCTCCTCAGCCCCTCTCTGGGCGTAGGCGTCGGCCAACTCATTCCCACGGGAGACGGAGGGAGGCTGGGAGGACAGGAGGTGGGAATGGGTATCGAGGTGGGAAAAACACTTGCGGAGGGTGACAACCCCAGGGCGGGATTGGGCAGCGGCACTGACTCTCTGCCACCACCCCCTGAGCACACCGCTGGGGTTGTCAAGCTTACCCCCGTGCCACCCATCAAAGACTGCCTGGTTATCAGTATTTATAATTATATCCCCAGTCGTGAGCTCCAAACACCACCACAAGGCAGCGAGCTCTGCTGCTGGGACGGTCTGGCGGCCGTCGACTCCCCCATACCACCCAGGGAGGGGAGGGGAAGGGTCCGAGGCTCCAGGGGCGGGAGGGCCATGCAGTCCCATCTGGAGATAGACGCCCCACCCAACACGCGCCACACGCGGGTCCGACGACGTGCCAGAACCATCCAAAAAGCCAAACCTCGCCTCCAGCCTTCGGGCTGGCGTCACTTCTCCATTGGGACCGATGGCGGGTGGTGGGGTGCCAACAGCTCTAACACGCCAGGCATTCACATCCCCCCACTCTGGTGGGGGAGGCACAGGATTCCATGACAGGGGAACGATCCCTCGGAGCCAAAGCGGTTCATTAACCCCTCGATCGAGGTCGCGGATCGCTCGCTCGCACAAGTGTCCCGTTCTGGCAATCCAAGGGTTCTCCAACTAGGCCAGACTGGGACACTCGTAAGTCCTATGACGCATGGTATCTGGGGCCCCTAGATCACACCTAGTGCACAAGCCGTCTGTCTGATAGCCAGCTCGCTTCTGGCGATCTCCATTCCAAATTGTGGCACACGCTATCCCCTCCAGGGCGCCAGCTTCCTGGTACATATCTTTCTTATGCATGCGCTTGACATTAATTTGCAACATGGTGAGGTCCCCCCCGTCCTTGAGGCAGGCTCCTTCACTGTGCAAGGAGGCTTGCTTCCACAACTGCTTCTGAACTGACTGGGCCAGGGCATCACAAATTTCAGTCACATCCTCGGACAGGTCGGGGTTGAAACGCCACTGAGCACCGTCGGGGTCCTCCCAAACGTCAGGCTCAACCCCGACCCATCCCAGGGACCGAAGGGTGAGCAACAAGGCCCCCATAGGCCCCGTTACTGCTCGCCATCGGGATCGGGGCTTCAACCTAGCAAGCTTAAACTTAGTGGCCGTCCACCCCCTCCGAACCTGCTGCCTGAGGGTGGGGTTGTTGGCCCAGAAAATGAGCCACTCTTTGGCCTGGCGCTTCACGCACGCAGCCCAAGGGTCCCCCTCCCCATACATCAGCAGCATGACCATCGCGGTGCAGCGGCCTTTCTTTCCAAAACCAGCTAAGTCCGCTGCCAGAGCTCTCCGCTTTCGGATTTCGGTCGGGGGGAGGCCGAAGAGAGGGCTATCGTAGGACATCTTAGCCCGCACGTTAGCATTAAATAGGCGCTTGCTTTTCTTACGTCGGGCCCGTCCCAAACTGGCGAACAAACCGGCCCTGGTGGCCCGAATTTTGCCGAGTCTACTCCTTCTTGTTGCCGTTTTTCTGGATCTACGTATCCCCATGGTGTTGTCGGTCCCCAGGTCCTTCATCTCCTTGCCTTTCTTGATGGAAACATTAAACTCGGCCAGGGGCCTCTCCACCTCCAGGGCGTCCTGGGGGTTCTGGGCAAGGATGGTTGACTTGTCGGAGATCCTGAGCCTCGCCTTGAGGCAGCCTCCAACCAGGACGCTCGCTGCTTTCGACACCGCTGCACCTACCACGTCGTCAGGGCCCTCGACCCTCACGGTGATGTCGTCCACGAACTGTCGCAACCTCGCTATCGGGACGGCTAGATGTACTTCTTCTAGCACATGATAGAGTAGTGCTCGCGCTCCGTGGTTAGCTTTCCCGCATCCTGGTACCATCCCATTGTCAGGAACGATCAAGTCACTGTAGATCTTATTAGCCTTGACTAGCCTAGGGCAGAGGTACGACATGATGCACATGTACAGCTCTACTGGGGGGTACTCGACCTGCGCTGCACGTACTGCTAATATGCCTAAGTCTACCAAATCGTAAAACTTCTCTAAGTCCTGGAAGAACGTAGCTTGGCTGGCTTCGTCTAGATTGGCCCGTGTTTCGTCCAGAACAAGTGTTAGCAGTGCCGACTGCAACGCCGAACTCTTCCTGACTGCCGCGTCCCAGAACCCCGCTTTTCGATCACACCACTCAGTTAATCGATGTTTGGTCATCTTACCCCAGACTCTCATCGTCATCGGCATCAGCCCTATGGGCCGCTCTTCCCCCGCTAGTTGTTTGTCCCCCTTTGGTGGTAGGGCATGCCATATCTGCATTATCTGATGTGGCCAAGTCAACTGCCTCTCGCACATCTTCAAGATGAGGAGGAACGATTCCTTGCACGACGGGCTGAGCGCTCGCAACTGGTCTGGCGCCCATTGATCAGCACCAAGCCCAGTCCCCGCCTGGAAGCTGCTCAGCGCCATGTCTAGGCACTCACGCGTGAGGAAGGGCCTTTCGGCGAGCGCCTCCAGTGCCTTGCTCTTCAGGTCGCGCATGGCTTGCGGGAGCTCCTTCGTGGCAAACTCCTTGTGAGCCGTCCATCGCCGTTCCCACTGCCGTCGTCGAAGTTGAATTCCTTTCTGCGGGTCCATCTCCCACTTCCTGGTGTCTGGGTCCAAGCATCCATCACTCGTGTCGATTCGCTCCTCGGAACTCAGATAACGATGTGCTCCTTTCATCGCATTGTCTGTTGCCTTCTTGGCCCATGTTCGTACTTGTGCTCGAGTGTCCCGCCAGGCCAGGGCAGCATGACGGGCTGCGCGTCGGAAAACTTCAGCTATCAGTTCTGCTTCTTCCGATGCTTCGCTCTGATCTGCTCCTGTTCGGTCAAGGGGCTCACCTAGCTCAGACCTCGACGTCACGGAGGGCCCACCTGGCTCGATCAGGGTGGTGGGGGAGTCGAGGGGCTCACCTAGCTCAGTCCTCATCTGCTCCTGCCCACTGTGGCCTAACCCCTCGCCACGCAGGGGGAAGTGACCGCTGTCTGTGCTGCCATTGCTATCACGAATCCAGCAAGCTTCCTGTCCGCCCGCGCCGCTCGCTGGAGCTCCCTCCTCCTGTGGCTGGAGTGCCCAGGGCGCGGGTCGTCCAGGTGGCGACGGCGATCCAGGGCTCCCTTGCGGGGCCCTGGAGCGTTCTGACATCCACGAACAACCAGTAGACAGTGACATCGGAGTAGAACTGCTCGCACTTCCTGTCGCTCTTGGCCCCAACCCCGTAGAGCGGGCCAGTTGGGGCGGTGTACTCCCAGTAGACGGCGTCGGGGGTGTCGAACTGCTTGCTTCCCTCGTCGCTCGTGGTCCCAACCCCGTAGAGCGGGCCAGTTGGGACGATGTGCCCCCAGACGGTGGAGCCATCGGTGTCGAGCTTCCCGCCATCAGGGTCCCTCGTGTCCCCAACCCCGTAGAGCGGGCCAGTTGGGGCTGCTCAGTAGACGGCGACATCGAAGTAGAACTGCTCGCGCTCCCTGACGCTCTTGGCCCCAACCCCGTAGAGCGGGCCAGTTGGGGCGGCGTGCTCCCAGTAGACGGCGTCGAGGGTGTCGAACTGCTTGCTTCCCTCGTCGCTCGTGGTCCCAACCCCGTAGAGCGGGCCAGTTGGGACGATGTACCCCCAGTCGGTGGAGCCGTAGGTGTCGAGCTTCCCGCCATCGAGGTCCCTCGTGTCCCCAACCCCGTAGAGCGGGCCAGTTGGGGCTGCTCAGCAGCACTTGCCGTCGCACCTTCCCCCTTTGCTTCAGCAGCCTCCTCCAGCTGCAGCTGCTGCAGGTTGGGCTCGTCCGCCTCCGCATCCATCTGCACGAAGGGGTCGTCCTCGCAGTCCATGCTGCTGGTGGCCACTGGTGGGACAATCTCCGTCGCCTCCTTCTGGGTGCCGCTCTCTCCGGCCTTCCGCTGCTTTTTTGACGGCTTTGGGCCCAGCGGGCCCCGCAGTGACTGACAAGGCTGGCCTGCTAGATACTGCGTCAAGTTGAGCAGCACCCTGCTGTCCTCCTCCTTGTCCCTGTCGGTGTCCTGCATGCCGCCCTTGGCCTGGTCAATGAGCTCGATGCGCTGACTGAGCGAGCGCATGACGCTCTCAACCAGCTTCAAGTGTTCATCTTTCTTCTGCCGCGCCTTCAGTATTGCCAACTCCCTCAGTCTGGCAGCCAAGGCCTCCCACAGATTCGCCTTTTCCCTGAGGGCCGCGTCCAAGAAGGGGTCTGTCTTCTCTTGAATGGTGACCTTGCGCAGCGTGAACTTGGGGTTGCATCCTCTTCGCAACTTATCTTTTGGCTTGGCATCCGTCATGATGCACAGTGACTGCTCCGCTGCTACTGACCATTCGCCAAAGTGGTAGGCCAGCTTGTTGGAGCCCTCAGGGTCCAGCCGATGCGCCCAGGAGTCTGCCACATCATCAACTGGGTCTTGAACCGCTCGTCCTCGGGTGTCTGCCAGCGCCTGAAACCACTGCTCATCGCTGGTCGCCTCTTTCTGCTTAGTGGCGTACGTCGTCTCCAGGAGGTGCCCATACTCATCATGATGCAGGTCTCCTGGTGTTGCTGCATTCTCGTCGCGCTCTGCTGCTGCTGCCACCATCTTCTGATACTTCTCACGATCACGTTGGGCTCGCTTGAGTCCTTTCTCTTTGTGGGCCGTGGTGGTGGCGATCTCGATCTTCACTGGCTGGATCGGCATCTGCACCTTGACCGAGGCGGGTCGCGAGTGCAGGCGCAGGTGGAGGCCCACATGCGGGCTCCATGGAACTTCCCTCACAGGCTTGAATTCCTTCACAAAAGGGCGAAAGTCTCGCGAAGCTATCCCGTAATCAATGAGTCTGCCTTTGCCTGTGGAACAAGTGACGGTACAATCGCTTGGTATCAGCAACTCTCCCCTCAGAGCCTTCAACCATGGTGACTGCTGCATCTGCGTCGGTGTGTTGTTCCAATCTCCAAGTGCTACCCATGGCACTCCTAGGGACTTCACCACGCGTGTCAGCTGTACCATCTTGGCGACGTTCGCTGGTCCGTCTAGTCCCACACTGCAATCAAGATACACCGAGATCAAAGCCAGCGTCGCCCCTTTCAAACGCCAGAGGATGATCGAGATGTCGTGCAGTTCTTTCTGACATACACTGTGCCCCGTGCCATCGGGCAAGTGTGCTGCCGTGACGTGGCCTGCTCTGGCAAGCCAGCACGTCCCCCCTTGAGTACCAGACTTACTCCGCATCGATGGTGTCGCAGGCGTCCACGAGAACTGGGATTGCCACCCCTTGAATCTCAGTTTCTTGATCTCCTGCTTGGCGGCCTTTGGGAGCAGGCGATGCTCTGCTAAGCCGACCATGTCAAAACTGCAGTGCTCCACGTAGCGTCGCACCTTTTCCCCGTAGTGCGTGACATTGGCGAACAGCACGTCCACATAGCCACTCTTCATTCGTGTAGGTCGTTCTTTCTTTGTGTCGACGATGGCGCCGTCAGGAGCTCGACGGTGCAACGCTGGCTGCCCTCTTGGCCCTGGCACGGAGCGCCGCTGTCTTGGCAATGTACTGGTCGATCGCACTCGGGTCCGTGAAGTCAACCGCCTCTGGAGTTGCCGCTGCAGCGCTCTCGTCTGGTTTCGCCGCTGCTGCATCTGCTCCTTGGGCTTCACCTCCCGCCCCTCTGCGCCTCTTGATGGAGTGGTGCAGCGTTCGCAGCCTCTCTGCAGCCTCTCGCGCCGCTTTGCCCGCGTCAGTGGCCGACTTGAGCAAGTTGCGAGCCTTCTTGTGAGCCGCTGCCGCTTCTTCGTACTGTTTCCGAGTGGGCTCATCGAGGGATGCCAATTCCTCGGTCTCCAACACTGGGAACTCTTCTTCCTGTTCTTGGTGAGCCTGTTGTGCTTGCCGTGCATCCGACTGAGGTCCTGCTGCCTTGGTCTTGCCAACCAATTCGTCGATCTCGGACTGCGCCGACTGGCATTCATCAATGTTGGTCCTGAGCTTGGTCTGCATATCTTTGAGCGTCTGAGCCGCCTGCGCCAGCTGGTTCTTGATCCGCCCCTGCTGCGCCTGGAGCTGGCGGAGCTGTTGCGCCTTCTGAGCCAGGCGCTCCACTGGTGAGGCCTCTGGAGGCGGCTTCCACGCAGCCTCCAAGTCTGGGCAGACGGCCAGGAGCTTGGTCTGGGCCTCCTGATCTCCGTCCTCCTTGGCCTTGTTGAACTTCGGGAGGAGTACCTGGAGGATCGGGTCCAGGCCCAATCCGCTTCCCTTGAGACATGATCGGAGGGGCAAGCTCGCGCCCCCCTCGTTCTCCCCCAAGTCGAACGTGACGATCGCCCTGGCTGGATCTTTCCACAATCGGCCACACTCTCGGCAACTCTCCCATCCCGTCTTCCCTGCCTTGTGCACAAACACCCAAGACCGAGGGCAATTAGGACATACCAGATACTCATTCTTGCGGCTGCGGCTGGACGAACGTGGGCGGTCATGATTGCCTCCCTTGGTCATCCGCAGCTGCAGCTGGTCCGTACAAAACACGCGCAACTTCCGCCGCCCGTCTGGGCGCCCCTCAAGCCGCGGGTGTGCCTTGCCGCCCTGCGCTCGCAGAGCACCGACACACGGTACGCGCGCGCGCGTGCGGGTCGGGGCCTCCCCCCAAGAAGGCCTGACCCACAATGGCTTGAGAGGAGGAGAAGGAGGAGGCAGAGGAGGAGGAGGAGGAGGAGGAGGGAGTAGGAGGAGCAGGAGGAGGAGAAGGAGGAGGAGGAGCAGGAGGATGAGGAGGAGGAGGAGCGGGAGGAGGAGGAAGAGGAGGAAGAGGAGGAGGAGGCGGAGGAGGAGTGAGAGGAGGATGAGGAGGAATATGATGATGATGAGGAGGAGGACCAGTGTAAACCTAAGAGTGAGCAGCGATATTGGAATGCACCCTCCCTCCAAGCTTCCTGTTCACAGGCCCCTACAACTGTTCATGTCCACTGAGGGAACTGCCCCGTTGGAAGACAGCCGTTTGAAGACCCTGAAGCTTGCCAAAACATTGTTTTCGGGATTCCAGCGCCACAGATCAACATGAATGTTGCGTCTTGACGATCCTGGATCGCACCAGATCGCCATTCCTGGGACTTCAGTACCGCGAAACAACATGACTGCTGCAACCGCATAGTCCTGAATCTTTCCGGAACACCACTGGCACGTCGACCATAGGAATCCGTGAAATTTTCGCGACCTTGAAAAACGAATGTGCGCGGTGCTAAGGCTAGAGCCACATTTTGAAAAGGAATTGCCCTCATTCCATGAAACTCTTGCTGCAAATCTTTAAAGCGAGTGCACGCGGCGCTAACGCGAGAGCCATATTTTGAAAACCACCCGCCCTCAATCCGTGAAGCTCTTGCAAATGTTTGAAGCGAGTGCAGGCGGCTCTAAGGCGATAGCCACATGTTGAAAAGGAACCGCCCTCAATCCGTGAAGCTCTTGCAATTTGTTTGATCGAGCGTGCGCGGCGCCAAGGCGAGCGCCATATTTTGAAAGCCACTCGCCCTCAACCCGTGAAGCTCTCGCAATTTGTCAGATCGAATGCACGCGGTGCTAAGGCGAGAGCCACATTTTGAAAACGACCGGCCGTCCATCCGTGAAATTGTTGTCAACGTTTAAGCTCCAGGGTCATACGTGATGAGGAAGTCTCAGGCGAAACGCCCCGCCCGCCCTAAAAGCTTGCCTCGGGGTGCGACAGGGAGAAGTTCTGCATAAGGGCAAGGAATGGACGAGGAGGAGGAGGGGAGGAGGAGGAGGAGGAGGAGGAAGGAGAGGAGGGAGGAGGGGAGGGGAGAGGGAGGAGGAGGAGGAGGAGGAGGAGGGAGGAGGAGGAGAGAGGAGGAGGAGGAGGAAGGAGGAGGAGGTGAGAGAGAGGAGGCGGAGGCAGGAGGAGGGGAGAGGTGAGAGGAGGAGGAGGAGAGGAGGAGAGGAGGAGGAGGAGGAGGAGGAGAGGAGGGAGCGGAGAGAGGAGGAGGCGGAGGAGGAGGAGGAGGAAATGCTGGTGCTCGTGAGCGGCCCTCCGAACCAGACGGGGCCCCCGCCGGCTTCCGAGGAGCACCCGTCCAAACAGGCTGCCCCGAGCGGTGGCCGCCGCGGGCTCTTGGGCGCGGCGGTGTCGCCCCGGGGCTGCGCTCTCCTCGCGGCGGCGCGCTCCCGCGGAGGGCTCTGTGCGGCGGCTCGCTTGCGGAGGGGCGGGGCCGGCCGTGGCAGCGGCCGCTGCTGCGGGCGGGGGCCGTGGCCACGAGGACCCGCGGCGGCGCCGCCTCCTCCCCATCCGCTTCCGTCCTCCTGCCCTCCTCCCCTCCTCCACTGCCCCTCCATCCCCTTCTCTGATCTCTGCTCCCCCCATTCCTCATCCTCTCGTCTCATCCCCTCCTCTCCTGCTCCCCCTCTCCTCGTCGTCGTCCTCCTCCTCCTCCTCCTCCTCCTCCTCCTCCTCCTCCTCCTCCCCTCCTCCTCCTCCTCCTCCTCCTCCTCCTCCTCCTCCTCCTCCTCCTCCCCCTTTCCCTTCCCCTCCTGCTTCTCTTTCCTCATTCCTCCTCCGCCTCCTCCTCCTCATCTCCTGCTCCTCTTCCTTCGCCTCCTCCTCCTCCTCCTCCGCCTCCTCCTTCTCCTCCTCCTCTCCTCCTCCTCATCATCATCATCATCATCATCATCATCATCATCATCATCATCATCATCATCATCATCCATCTTTCTCTTCTCGTTCATACTCCTCCTACCCTCTCCCTCGTTTCTCAAGGGGGATGGGTGGTGAGGGCGAGGACAGCCGTGTCGGCGGGCGTGGTGGGATCGCCCCCCTCCCCCCCCGAGCGCAGAAGCCGTATTATTATTGCACCGCGGAGCGGCGTTGGAGAAGGATTGCCCTCCCTGCTCCTCTCGTCATCGTCGTCATCGTCGTCGTCCTCCTCCTCCTTTCGTCGTCGTCGTCCTCATACCGTCGTCGTCTTCCTCATGCCGTCGTCGTCGTGCGTGACCGTCGCCGTTGCTGTCGCAGTCGCGTCGTCGCCGTCGTCGTCGTCGTCGTCGTCGTTCTCCTCATTCTCCTCATTCTCCTCTTCCTGCTCGTCCTCCGCATTCTCCTCCTCCTCCTCCTGCTTCTGCTCCTCCGGCTCCTCTTGTTCACTCCTCTCGAACCTGTCTCCGTCCCCCCCCCCCGTTCGTCCTTCTGTTGCTCCTCATCCCCCTCGTCATTTGCCTTCTTTCTGTTCTCCCTACTCCTCTCCTCCTCCTCCTGCTTTCCTCCTCCTCCTCCTCCTCCTCCTCCTCCTCCTCCTCCTCCGCACCCTCTTCTTGCATGCGGGACACCTCGCAATTCCGTAGCCCGGGTGGGAGTGCGTGTGCGTGTGCACCCGCTAGCACGTCTCCTCTGCTGTCGCGGCGCGTGCCGCCCGCGTCACGCTTTACGTGTGCCCGCCCGTCGCGCACGCGCCTCCGCCTCGCCTCTTCACGCGAGCCGTGCGTCCCGCCTATACTCTGGATTTCTTAATAAGCGTGGGGGTGGGTACCCCCCCGACGGGGGTCAACCTCGCCTCGTCGTCGCGCCGCGGCGGGGGTCGGAGCGCCTTCGCCGCGCGGTGGCTGCCCGCGACGGGGGTCGATGTGGGGCTGTCGGCGGGGGTGGCGCCCCCCCGACGCTCATTCAGAAACTCGGCGCATGCCCCCCGCCGAGTTGGACCCGCTGTCCTTGATACCATATGTGCGTCGCCCCCCCAGGGGCGACGCGCGCACCGAGAAATCTTACAGTCTTTGCGTCGTGGCGGGCGCTTTCTGGCCACACCGCTCGGGAAACGATGTGCTACAAGATGGGCATACTATATGTTCGGGTCGGACGCGCGCCTCCAAGGAGGACGTATAGCATCAGTAGGCCTCTGCGCGTCCCATGTAGCCCCCCGCGGGGTGCGCGCGCCTCCTCTTCTGCCGCTGCACGCGCCGCCCGCGCCGCCCCTGCCCGCCTCTGCAGCGGCCTCCTCGCCCGCACGCGCAGCCGTGCGCGCCCCCACGCCTCCTCCCCGCGCGCCGAGCTGGGCCGGCCGCCCTCCTGGAGGAGGCGCGCGCGGAGTCGGGCCGGGGCAGAGACGGTCGAGGTCGGCCAAGGGACGGTGCCCGGGTGCGCCTCGTGCCTGCCGGGCGTTTTTGGGCATCCTGGGGAGGGTGCCCTTGGCCGTTCGGTGTGCTCTGGCCGGCGGAGGGCCTCGCGTTCTCGGAGGGCGCTGCTCTGGCCCAGGTCCGACTGCAGCCCCCGTGGGTGCGTCCAGCTTCTCCACGCCGCGCAACGCCGGGCTGGTCCGCGCTTCCGCGTGACCTGTGCTGCGCAGCGCCGCCGCGCGCGCGCATCCGCGACGCCAGAATGTGTGTGTGTGTGGTGGGGGGGGGGGGGGGGGGGGCGGGCCGGCGCGCCTTCCTTCCCTCGCCCCCCCCCCCTTCCCTCCCTTCCCCCGCGCCCCCTCCTGTCGTCTCGTCTGTCGTCCGTCGCTCGCCGTCGCGTCGTGCCGCTGCGCTCCATCTGCGCTTGGGGTGGGCGCGCCCTCTCTGAGGCCGGCGCGTGCGTGGCCCGTTTGCCGTGCCCGACTTGCTGCGCCTGGACCGGCGTTGCGCGCGAGGCCGCGATCGTCAAAAAGTGTGTATGTGTGGGTGTGTGGGTGGGCGTTTGAGCGCGAGGTTCTGTTGCTCGCCTAGCTCAGCTGTCACCGTTTTTTTCGCACGCAACTCACTCTGCGAAGCCCAGAACCCTCCCATCTGCAATCGCCAGGTGGAATTGACACGAATTGAAGCTGAGCATGCCCCGCCTTAGCTCTCGCCGCAGTGACGTCTCTCGGTCGCTGGAGGCATATGCATATGTGTATGTATATATCTATCTATATATATATGTGTGTATGTATATGTATGTACATGTGTGTTCGGATGTCTAGGGCCAGCGCCATGTTTCGGAGATTCCCTGGAACTTCAGTGAGTTTCGGGTTTGATCTAGAAGTGGAGTTTAAGAAGAGAGAAAGACCAGAGGTGATCCAGAGCTCTGTCTGTAGGCCATCGTGGTTCAAAAGATAGAAAGATGGTAGCGGAGCTGGACTAGCTCCAGCTCCCAGTCCCGCCACTCTTCACACCCGCGCGCCAGCGCGCGCGAGATCCGCTACTGACGGCACGACAGACCGAGACGACGGAGTTCGGCACGACGAGCTCCGCGACAGACACCCACGAGCGTTGGACTCAGGTGGCCGTCGAGGACGACTGGCAACGGATTGTGCCGAAGTTGATTCGGTTCAGCCGACTGAAGGGATACTGGCACGAGTTCGGGCAGTACTTGGATTACGTGAAGAACCACAGGAGAGCTGAGCGGTTCGGTCTTCGAGATGGCGCTCCACCAAGAGACGTTCAACGAGATGCGCGACGCAGAGCAACAGGCTCGACAGGACATACACGATCTACGGCAACAAAACGCCGCGCCCCAGCGACAAGCGGACCAGGCCGGAGAGCTTGAGATCATCAGACGGCTCGACGAGGTGCTCGAGCGAGTCGCAGAACGGCCGCCGCCACCGGCGGCCCAGCTGAGTCAAGCGAAGGATATCGGGAAGCCACAGGCCTTCAAGAACGAAGAGTCGAAGTTCAGCGAGTGGCTCCAGAAGCTCAATAGCTACGCGCGCAGTGTCTTCGGCGTGACCTTCTGGCCGGTGATCGAGTGGGGCAGTTGACCAGGCGAACGACACGGTCACGCTCGACACGGCCGCTGCGGTGGAGCAGTTTGTGAATGAGGCCGAGGGCGGCGAGGCAGTCGACAATGTGGACGAGAAGCTCTCGCAGCTCTACGCGGTGTTCGTCTCGCTCACGGAGGGCGAGTCCTTCGACCTGGCGGTCAGCGCAGGCCAAGGCAATGGAGCTGAAGCCCTACGATTGCTGGTGCGGCGCTGGGACCCTACCAGCGGCGGTCGCCGCCACGTGCTACTCAAGAAGATCACGGCGCCGACCGGGGTCGCAGAGCTCGAGAACTTGGCCGCAGAGGTTGCGATATGGGAAGAGCTGGTCAGGCGCTGCGAGAGGCGCAGAGCCGACGGTCGAGACGCACACCTAGACGACACGATCAAGATGGGCGCGCTCGAGAGCCTCGCGCCGCAGGACGTCGAGATG
Organism: Prorocentrum cordatum; assembly: GCA_963575745.1. NCBI lineage: Eukaryota > Dinophyceae > Prorocentrales > Prorocentraceae > Prorocentrum > Prorocentrum cordatum. The sequence continues at coordinate 178,604 of CAUYUJ010010302.1, read as the reverse complement.
CACCTCGCCCTCGACCGCACCAGGCCCCAGGACTACACTGCGATGCGACAGGAGGTCAGGAGCTTCCTGGAGACCAGAGAAGCTCAAGGAGCCCTTGGTCGGTCGAGAGGCGACCCGATGGAGGTCGACGCGTTCGCCAGGAGAGGCGACGGCAAGGGCAAGCACGGCAGGGGCAAGGGCGAGGGCAAAGATGGCAAGGGCAAGGCCGGCAGCGGAAAAAAGGGAATGCGGACAACTCGAACGTGACCTGCTGGGACTGCCGAAAGAAGTGCCATCGCGCACGAGACTGCTGGAAGCCCACCGAGAGAGGGAGTAAGGATGACAAAGGCAAGGGCAAAGGAGACGGCAAGGATCCGAAGGGTCAGCGTTTCCAACGGCAAGGCGTTCGCCGAGGCTACCTCGACAACTTCGAGGGCGACGCGCAGAGCACGATCAGCACGCAGCTACCGGCATCGGCCTCGCAGGCCGGCGCATGCAACCAGTCGCCCGCCGCGCTCAGCCCCAACGCCTTCGAGCGCGTGCTGGAGCTGAACAGCGCGGAGGCGAAGGGTGAGAAGCAGTGCAGGAAGCGCATTGCGATGACGTTCGACACCGGCGCCGCTGCCACAGCTTTCCCGCTCGAGCAGGAGGGCGAGCACACCGAGGCCGACGGCAGCTCATGCCGCGCAGCCACCGGCGATGTCGTAGAGGACGAGGGCGGCGTCGGCATCAATGGAGTGTCGGAGTTCGGCGAGAGTATGTTCCTGAAGGGCAGGCGCGCGAACGTCGGCGAGCCGCTCCTGTCCACCTCGGCCACCGCCGCCAAGGGCCACTTCACGCGGGTCGGCGCCTTCGGCGGCTGCATCCTGAAGGAGAGCGAGCTCGCGCAGAAGATCCACCAGATGATCGACCAGTACGCGGCTGAGGGCAACGAGGGCATCGTGCCGCTGCACCTGCAGGACGGAGTCTACAAGATGGACGTGCTGATGGGCCAACCTGCCGGTTCCACTTCGTCGGGGTCGGCTTCTGTTGCCGAGCTCTGTCCGCGGGCGCCGGCGAGCGCGGGCCCTCACTGGCAGGCGACGGTCCCGCGGGAGGCGCGAGCGCCTCGAAGCCGCCGGAATCGCCGGCAGCGGGGCCGCCCGTGAGACCACCAGCGGCAGCGCTGGGGAGTAGAGATCCCGCCCCCCAGCCAGCTGAAGTACGAGAAGGGGTCGGAGACGACGAGGATTATGACGGCAATCCTCAGGAGGTTGCGCCAGCGTAAGTGCAAGGACGAAAGCGACTACCTACTCGAGCTGAAGTTGATCAACGCGAGGCTACAGGTCACGCCACATCTCGAGATTGGTGTGAAGTCTGTTGCGCAGCTCGAGGGCTTGGCCAACCTCATGAACTACAAGCTGAAGCTCGTGAAGGTGCAGATCCGGTTGTGGCCATCGACCTCGCGTTCATGAGCGAGACGACCGGCGAGGAGGACGAGGGCCAGGACAGGAGGACAACTTCCCGACGCTGGTGGCCAGAGATTCCAAGACGAAGCTGCCCTACTCGACAGCGATTCCGGGCGAGAAGGTCATCAATTTCATGATCAAGATTCTGATGGGCTTCATCCTGCACCTCGGCTACCGCAGGCTGATCTTCCAGAGCGACGGGGGGCCCGCGATCGTGGCGCTCAAGACGGCGTTCGCGGCGGCGACGCCGACGGTGGAGTTCCTGCCTCGAGAATCGCCAGCAGGAGAGCACCAGAGCAACGGAGGCATCGAGGTTACCGCGCGAGAGGTCAAGAGGCAGGTCAGGGCGAACAGGTACGCGCTGGAGGCTGGAGGCCAAGCTCGGCAGGAAGGTGGATGATGACCACCCGATCTTGAAGTGGCTACCCCAGTACGCCGCGGCCTGCATTGGCCGGTACCGACGCGGAACCGACGGCCTCACTGGAGAACAGCGGCGCTCAGGCCGCGACTGGAAGAAGCTGGAAGCAGAGTTCGGCGAGCGGGTGATGCACAGGCCGCTCGCGCCAGGAGGTCGCAGGAGCACCGTGGGGGAGCGCATGAAGTCCAGGAGCTTCCTGGGCTACCACATGCGGACGGGGGCCCTGCTCGTCATGACGTTTGACGGTGTGGGGAAGGCCCAAGGTGTCAAGAAATTGCCGAAGGAGCAAGCCTGGGGCGGCAAGGACTGGGCAGCTCTTCGAGGAGTTCCCTGGGCGACTCGCCCGGAGGAGGAGGCGCCCGCTCTGGCGAGAGCGCCGGCGGTGGCTACCGTTCGGATGGAGCCGCGAGCCCCGCGAGCGAGGTGCGTCCTACGCCGCGACATCGAGAAGTATGGCGCTACTGCGGGCTGTCCAGGATGTCTGGAGCTGACGCAGAAGGGCAAGATCACGAAATCCCACAGCGACGAGTGCCGCGACAGGATCGCAGAGCTGATGATGGGTAGCGATGCAGATCGAGTACGAGTTACCGAACACCACTTTCGAGCCGGAGACCAAGCAGCACGCGGTCGAGGTTCGAGGTCGAGAAGCAGCTGGAGAAGACCAAGCTGCCCCACCGCCGCCCTCTGGAGACGGCGATCGAGCTCCCGCCCCAAGCCGAGGGACACCGAGACGGCGGTGGCGCCGGCCGGAGGCAGTGGAAGCGAACCGAGCGCTGCCAGGAAGCGCCGAGGAGACGCACCCGACCCTGGACGAGCTACCCGGGCACGAGGCGATGCGAGAGGAAGCTCAGCACCTGCAACTGCTGAAGCTCGGCTCGCGCTCAAGCGAGCGGCGCCCCAGGAGGAGGCGCAGATGAACGTGGAGGACCTGGTCGACACAGCGATGTCCCAGGCAGCGCCATCAAGTTCAGCATCGGCATCGGCATCGAGACCGAGCCGGGCTCCAGATGGATCGATGGACGTCGACTTCCTGGCGCGGATCAACGGCCGCGACAAAGGCCGCACGTTTATCATGATCTACGAGCTGGCGATGTTCGAGATGCGGACGAACGCCAACGTGAACGACGCAGAGCAGGCGGAGGAGACCGCGCCACTTCTCACCGAGATGTGCGCAGTGTACATTGCGGAGGTTGATTCGCCGAGAAGGTTTGCAGAGATGACGTTCAGGTACGGCCTCGCGCGCGGCCTGGCAGTGGATATCGAGACTGGTTGGGATCTGCGATTGCCCGAGCAAAGAAAGGAGTGCAAGAAGCAGCTGAAGGACGAAGACCCGCTGCTGACGATCACCAGCCCCCCGTGCACGCCACTCAGCAACTTGCGGACGCTCTCGGACTCAAAGCGAGACCCGAAGATCGTGGAGGCGGAGATCCTGGAAGGCGAGACGCACCTCAACTTCAGCATGGAGATCAGCAATGAGCGCTACAAGGCAGGGAAGTTATTTCTTCACGAAGCACCTTGGTCGGCGAGTAGCTGGCACCGCCCAAGCGTTCAGGAGGTCATGCAGTTGGCAGGCGTATTCTTTGTCCATGGACCTGTGTGCCGCTGGCACATGCAGGCGACCGACTCCAACGGACAGTTGGGCTTCGTTCGGAAGGAGACCTGGTGGCTCACTAACAGCGAGCTGCTCGCAGAGATCCTCAAAGGCTACTGCCGGTGCCCCAGGGGTCCGAACGGAGAACTCGCTCGCCATGTTCATTTGGTTGACGGACGCGCCAAACATGCACAACGATGCCCTCCGAGCTTGGTGGCAGCTATTCTCAAAGGCCTACGAGAGGAGCTTCGACGACGAGAAGGGCTCAACCTACTTGCAGCTCTTTGCGGAGGACCACACCCACATGAAGAATATACTGTTCGCTGAGTACCAGGGCGACTACTTCATCGGCGATCTCACGGGCGAGATTTTGGACTCCGAGGGCGTGCAAGCCGCGAGGCAAGAAGAACTGGATTGGTGCCGCGGGAGGCAGGTATGGAAGAAGGCACCTAGACGCGAGATGCTCGAGAACGGCAAGAAGGCAGTGATCTTGAAATGGATCGACACGAACAAGGGCGACCGAACTCAACCACGGTATCGTTCGAGGCTGGTCGCGAGGGGGATTAAGAAAGCTAAGAGGTCCGGAGATCGACCATACCAAACTGAACTATTCTCGGCCATGCCACCGCTGAAAGCGTTCAAGGCGATGATTGGTGACCATCTTCGTCGACCGCGTGAACGACGTCTACCACGACGGCGACGCAGAGGGGATCACCTACAAGTTTTACGACATCTCGAGGGCGCACTTCTATGGAGATGTGAATCGCGAAGTGTATGTGGAGTTGCCCGAGGAGGAGACCTACGACGATCCGGAACCCGTGGTGGGCAGGCTACTCAAGACGATGCATGGCACAGTGGACGCAAGTCATGTGTGGCAAGACGACTACATCGGCCTGACGAGCTCGCACGGCTTCAAGAAGGGCGTCTCGAACCCAGCGCTGCTGTACCACGCCGAGCGCCATATGCAAGCGGAGGTCCACGGCGGCGACTTTGGTGCGATTATGCGCAAGTCCCAGGAGGGGTGGTTCGACGACGTGCTTTCGCGCAACGACTTTAAGGTCACGGGTGTTCCGAGCAGCAGGCCCCTGAAGGAACAGAGCGTGGTCTATCTCAACCGGGCGTTGATCTGGAACCCCTTCGAGCGTTCGGCCTACCTCGAAGCGGACACCCAGCGCGTGAAGAAGGTGATCAGGGACCTGGGCTTGGAGAACGCGGAGGAGGTGACTACCCCGGCTGTTAAGAGGTCTGTCGCGGAGATCCCGAGTAGTAACCAGACCTCGCCGAAGCTGGACGACGAGAAGGTGAAGACCTACCGCAGCGTGACCATGCGGATCATGCGCCTGAGTCTGGACCGGCCCGACACAAGCTACAGCGCGAGCACGCAGACTAGACGCATAAAGGAGCCGAAGGAGACCCACATGGAGGATTTGAAGCGAATTGGCCGCGACTTGAAGAAGTACCCCGCTGGAAGGTCGCTGTTTCCCGCTCAGAAGCTGCCTAGAAAGGTTTGTGTTTACTGTGGCAGCGACTACGCGGGTGATCAGATTACGAGGCGTTCCCGAAGTAGAATGGCCATTCTATGGGGAACGCATCTGCTGCAACATGGCAGCGCGGTCCAATCCACGGTGAGTTTGAGCAGCGGCGAGGCCGAGTACTATGCGCTACTGCGTGGAGCCTGCCACGGTTTTGGAGCACAGGCCACCTTGGCCGACCTTGGAGTTGAGGTGGACTACGAGATGGAGCTTTACACTTTCAGTGATAGCTCAGCCGCGAGAGGAATTGCAAGCCGACAGGGACTGGGGGCTGTTCGACGCTTGGATGTTCGATTTCTATGGCTGCAGGAACGTATTCAGAGTAAAAGACTGTTGCTGAAGACGGACGAGGGGCACTGGAACCCGGCGGACCTGTTCACGAAGGCCTTCGACCAAGCCACGATGGAGCGGTTGATGAAGCTGATCTGCTTCACGATGAAGTTCGACGGTAGCGTGAGGCACCGTGTGCTGTGATGTTTGACGCCGGCTGTTTGCCAGCGCGCGTCTCGTGAAAAATGATCGAGGCGCTGGTTTCGTTTTGGGCTTTCGCCCTTCGCCTCCGCCCAGCCGCGGCGACGAAGGCCGAGGAGGGGTGTTCGGATGTCTAGGGCCAGCGCCCTATTTCGGAGATTCCTTGGAATTCAAGTGAGTTCAGGGTTTGATCTAGAAGTGGGGTTCAAGAAGAGAGAAGGACCAGAGGTGATCCAGAGCTCTGTCTGTAGTCCATCGTGGTTCAAAGGATAGAAAGAATGTGTGTAAATATAAATATATACCCCGGCGGATGCACTTGCACCTGGTGGTGGTGCATGTACGTATGTATGCATGAATGTGAGTATGCATGTATGTATGTATGTATGTATGTATGCATGTATTTATGTATGTATATGTGTTTTTCCCGGAAAGGGCGTGGGCCCAGGGTTCTCTTTTAGCCGTTTACCCCCGGATCTGACGGGTCAAGCGCCGGCGAAATTATTTGCGATAAATAACGAGGTAAAGTGCTGATTTTTCCCGGAAAGGGCCTGGGCCCAGGGTTCTCTTTTAGTAGGTAAACCTGTCCCCCGGTGCCAACTTGAGGAGGCCGGCGAATTTTTTCCCTGATAAATAACGAGGTCGAAGGAGGCCGGCGAATTAAAATTTGAGGATGTCTCGAGCGAAACGCTTGTTTTTGAAATCCCGATCGATAAATCACAGGGTGCGGGCCACTTTTCGTGTGTTGAGGATGTCTCGAGCGAAACCTTGCACCGCAGAGTTGCCGAGGATGTCTCGAGCGAAACGCTCTAGTTTTGTCAGAGCCGACCGCGACGCGGAAAAGCGCCCCGCGCGAAGGAATTTCGATGATGTCTCGACTAATTCGTTTGTTTTTTGTACGATTTCCTGGAATTGTGGCAATGGATTTCTCGAGCGAAAAGCACGACCCCACCCTAGCACGACCATCCCCCAGCACGACCACACCCCAGCACGACCAGACCCCAGCACGACCCCACCCCAGCACGACCCCACCCCAGCACGACCATACCCCAGCACGACCACACCCCAGCACGACCCGACCCCAGCACGACCCTACCCCATCAAGACCACACCCCAGCACGACCACACCCCAGCACGACCTCACCACAGCACGACCACACCCCAGCACGACCACGCCCCAGCACGACCACGCCCCAGCACGACCACGCCCCAGCACGAACCCACCCCCCATAGTCACGACCACGTCCCCCCATTCACGACCAACCCCGAGCACAGACCCAACCCCCCAGCACGACCACCCCAGCACGACCTCACCACAGCACGACCACACCCCATCACGACCACGCCCCAGCACGACCACGCCCCAGCACGACCACGCCCCAGCACGACCACCCCCCAGCACGACCACCCCCCCAGCACGACCACCCCCCAGCACGACCACCCCCCAGCACGACCACACCCCAGCACGACCACTCCCCAGCACGACCACACCCCAGCACGACCCCACCCCAGCACGACCCCACCCTAGCACGACCACACCCCAGCACGACCACACCCCAGCACGACCCCACCCCAGCACGATCACACCCCAGCACGACCCCACCCCAGCAAGACCACACCCCAGCACGACCGCACCCCAGCACGACCTTACCACAGCACGACCACACCCCAGCACGACCACGCCCCAGCACGCCCACGCCCCAGCACGACCACGCCCCAGCACGACCACGCCCCAGCACGACCACGCCCCAGCACGACCACGCCCCAGCACGACCACCCCCCAGCACGACCACCCCCCCATCACGACGAAACGACCACGGCCCACAGCACTACGCAAACACGCCCCCATCACGACCACCCCCCACACGAAACCAACCACCCCCACACGACCACCCCCCAGGCACGACCACCCCCCCAGCACACTCAACAACCCAAGCACGACCACTTCCTCGTGGTTGCCAGCACACGACCACACCGCCTTGGTTGAGTGGTTGCCTGTCGTCGTGGAATGTTTCGTGGGGTGTCTCGTGGAATGTTTCGCGGGGTGTCTCGTGGAATGTTTCGTGAGGTTTCTCGCGGAATGTTTCGTGAGGTGTCTCGTGGGATGTTTCGTGAGGTGTCTCGTGGGATGTTTCGTGAGGTGTTGCCCCGTTGGGTATCGTGAAAACGTGCCCATGCTCCACATGTCTATATCCCTTTCCGGGTTCGTGGGTCCATCATGTTTTTGAAAAAGTGCGTTTTGTGCGTGCCCGCTCGAGGAAAGTTCGCCCCCCATCTCGGATCCTCGATAAATAACGGGGTCCGCAGACCCCCGCTTTCCCACGTAAAAAAGAGGGTGCGGAGCGTTTTTCGCAGAATCCTCGAAAAATAACGGGGTCTGGAGCCCCGACCGCGACTCGGAAAAGCGCCCCGCGCGCAGGAATTCCGAGGATGTCTCGCGCGTGCCGCGTCCCGCGCGCAGGAATTTCGAGGATGTCTCGACTAATTCGCTTGTTTTGTCAGGATTTCTTAGAACTTTGGCAGGATGTCTCGAGCGAAACGCTTATTTTACATAGTTTGTGGAGGATGTCTCGAGCGAAACGCTGGTTTCCGCAAAATTTGGAGATGTCTCGAGCGGGGGGCCAGAATTCAGAGGATGTCTCAGGCGAAAAGCTTGTTTTCGTGTCCCGCTCGCGGGAATTCCAAGGATGTCTCGCGCGGGCCGCGTCCCGCGCGCAGGAATTTCGAGGATGTCTCGACTAATTCGTTTGTTTAGTCAGGATTTCTTAGAATTTTGACCGGATGTCTCGAGCGAAACGCTTGTTTTTCATAATTTGTTGAGGATGTCTCGAGCGAAACGCTGGTTTCTGCAAACTTGGGGATGTCTCGAGCGGGGGCCTCGTGGGGGGCCAGAATTCAGAGGATGTCTCAGGCGAAATGCTTGTTTTCACGTCCCGCTCGCAGGAATTCGGAAGATGTCTCGCGCGTGCCACGTCCCGCGCGCAGGAATTTTGAGGATGTCCCGTAGCGCGTCCCCTTGGCACGGCCAACGGTGCGACCCCATGGCACGTCCCTTGGCACGTCGCCTGGCGCGTCCCTGGGGACGTTTCGCGGCGCGTCCTCCTGGCATGTCCCCCTGTCAATTAGCTCTGGGGCAGCTCCTATGTGTTCAGGAAGCTCGAGCTTCAGATCCAGATCAGTTCGGTCAGGACTTGGATGCAAAGGAAGACTCGCGCGCAGGAATTCCGAGGATGTCTCGCGCGTGCCGCGTCCAGCGCGCAGGAATTTCGAGGATGTCTCGACTAATTCGCTATGTTTTGCAGGATTTTCCGTAGGAGGGCCAAGGAGAGGCCCCGAAGGCTCTGGGAGCGGCGACGACGACGACGACGACGACGACGACGACGACGACGTCTCTTGGGGTTCTCTTGGACGGTTTGTAGAGTCCACGCTTACATGATCGACGGGTCGTGGACAGCGCGACGACGACGACGTCGCGGTGGCGGCGGCGTCCACCACGACGACAAAGTCTCATCTTAGAGCCTTGCGTGGGGGGGTCTCTTGGGGTTCACTTGGAGGGTCTCTGGAGGGTCTGTAGAGCCCACGCTTACACGATCGAGGGATCGAGGACAGCGCGACGACGACGACGACGTCGCGGTGGCGGCGGCGGCGACGACGACGACGACAAAGTCTCATCTTAGAGCCTTGCGAGGGGGGGTCTCTTGGGGTTCTCTTGGAGGGTCTCTTGACGGTTTGTAGAGCCCACGCTTACACGATCGAGGGATCGAGGACAGCGCGACGATGACGACCACGTCGCGGTGGCGGCGGCGGCGACGACGACGACAAAGTCTCATCTTAGAGCCCCTCGTGGGGGGGTCTCCGGGGGTTCTCTGGGAGGGTCTCTTGGGGGTCTGCAGAGCCCACGCTTACACGATCGAGGGCTCGAGGACAGCGCGACGACGACGACGACGTCGCGGTGGCGGCGGCGGCGGCGATGACGACGACAAAGTCTCATCTTAGAGCCTTGCGTGGGGGGGTCTCTTGGGGTTCTCTTGGAGGGTCTCTTGAGGGTCTGTAGTGCCCACGCTTACACGATCGAGGGATCGAGGACAGGGCGGCGGCGGCGACGACGACGACAAAGTCTCATCTTAGAGCCTTGCGTGGGGTCTCTTGGGTCTCTCTGGAGGGTCTCGGTTTCCACTGTAGAGCCCACACAAATCTCCCTAAATGACGAAATGATAGCGCGGTGCGCGGCGGCGGCGGCGACGACGACGACAAAGTCTCATCTTAGAGCCTTGCGTGGAGCGGTGTCTTGGGGTTCTCTGGGAGGGTCTCCTGGGGGGTCTGTAGATCCCACGCTTTCACGATCGAGTGATCGAGGACAGCGCGACGACGACGACGACGTCGCGGTGGCGGCGGCGGCGACGACGACGACAAAGTCTCATCTTAGAGCCTTGCGTGGGGTGTCTCGGGGTTCTCTTGGAGGGTCTCTTGGGGGTCTGTAGAGCCCACGGCTTTCCCACGATCGAGTGCTCGAGGAACAGCGGGCACGACGACGACCACGTCGCGGTGGCGGCGGCGGCGACGACGACGACAAAGTCTCATCTTAGAGCCTCTCGTGGGGGGGTCTCCGGGGGTTCACTGGGAGGGTCTCTTGGGGGTCTGCAGAGCCCACGCTTACACGATCGAGGGCTCGAGGACAGCGCGACGACGACGACGACGTCGCGGTGGCGGCGGCGGCGGCGACGACGACGACAAAATCTCATCTTAGAGCCTTGCGTGGGGGGGTCTCTTGGGGTTCTCTTGGAGGGTCTCTTGAGGGTCTGTAGAGCCCACGCTTACACGATCGAGGGATCGAGGACAGGGCGGCGGCGGCGACGACGACGACAAAGTCTCATCTTAGAGCCGTGCGTGGGGGGTCTCTTGGAGGGTCTCTTGGGGGTCTGTAGAGCCCACGACGACGACGTCGCGGTGGCGGCGGCGGCGACGACGACGACAAAGTCTCATCTTAGAGCCTTGCGTGGAGCGGTGTCTTGGGGTTCTCTTGGAGGGTCTGTTGGGGGTCTGTAGAGCCCACGCTTTCACGATCCGACGACGTCGCGGTGGCGGCGGCGGCGACGACGACGACAAAGTCTCATCTTAGAGCCTTGCGTGGGGTGTCTCGGGGTTCTCTTGGAGGGTTTCTTGGGGGTCTGTAGAGCCCACGCTTTCACGATCGAGTGATCGAGGACAGCGCGACGACGACGACGACGTCGCGGTGGCGGCGGCGACGACGACGACGACAAAGTCTCATCTTAGAGCCTCTCGTGGGGGGGTCTCCGGGGGTTCTCTGGGAGGGTCTCGTGGGGGTCTGCAGAGCCCACGCTTACACGATCGATGGATCGAGGACAGCGTCGACGACGACGAAACGTCGCGGTGGCGGCGGCGTGCGACACGACGAATTCCAGCGTTAAATGCATGCCCCCGCGAATCGTGTCAGTCGCATAGCTTTTTCCCGGAAAGGGCTTGAGCCCAGGGTTCTCTTTTAGATGGTTCCCCCCCGGGTTTGACGGGAAGAGGGCCGGCGAATTTCTTTTGCGATAAATAACGAGTGGGAAGAGGGCCGGCGAATTAAAATTTGAGGATGTCTCGAGCGAAACGCTTGTTTTTCAGAATTTGTTGAGGATGTCACGAGCGAAACGCTGGTTTTGTGTTATCAGATTGTCCTCTCCTGGGGAAACCCGAAAAATCTGAGGAATCTATCCAAGTGAAATGCTTTGTTTCACGTGCCCATGTGACTTTGAGGATGTTTTTCGGAGCGAGACGCTTGGTTTCACTCCTCCAGTTGCCCCCAAGATGTCTAGCATGAGGATTTGTTGAGGATGTCTCGAACCAGAGTCTTGTTTTCACGTGTCCAGGTCGCCCAGGCGGATGTCTAGCATGAGCATTTGTTGAGGATGTCTCGAGCGAGACGCTTGTTTGCACGTGTCCAGGTTGCCCAGGCGGATTTCTAGCATGAGGATGTGCTGACAACGTCTTGAGCGAAACGGGTGTTTTCACGTGTCCAGGTCGCCCAGGCACAGCACAGCCCTCGGCACGGTACATCAATATCGATACCCTTAGCATTGCAGCCTGGCATGTAGCTGGTGCCGTTCCCCGCGAGCCGGCACCATCGCGCGCGGTGCACGTCCAAAGGCACGTACCGAAAAGCGCGTCCCCTTTGGGACGTCCAGCGGTGCGTGCTCATGCCTCGGCGTGCTCATGGGCACGTCCCCCCTGGCACGTCGCCTGGCGCGTCCCTTGGGACGTTCCGCGGCGCGTCCTCCTGGCATGTTCCCTCTGTCGATTAGTTCTGGGGCAGCTACCATCAGCTCAGGCAGCTCGAGCTTACGCTCCAGATCAGTTCGGTGAGGACTCGGATGCCAGGGAGGACTCGATCCACAACGCTATATAGAGCACAATAGCGGCATGGCACATCGCAGTTCAGCGCCCGGCCCCAATTGCAAACATCAACAGCCGTCGGCAATGCGCATCCAAGTCTAAGTCATCAACATGCACCTGGCACGTGGCTGGTGCGTTTTCCGTGAGATTCCACCTGTGCACTTTCGGCGCGGCGCGTTCCCCCTGGCTCCTCCCGCCGGACCTCGTCCCTTGGCACGGTTCCGTAGCGCGACCCCTTGGCACGTCCATGCGGTGACGTGGCCCATTGGGCAAATTTCCCCTGGCAGGTCGCAGCAGCAAGCCAGGAGCGTCCCTTGGACGTTTCCACGGCGCGTCCTCCTGGCATGTACCCTCTGTTGGTTAGTTCTGGGGCAGCTACCATCTGCTCAGGCAGCTCGAGCTTAAGATCCAGATCAGTTCGGTCAGGACTCGGATGTCAGGGAGGACTTGATCCACAACGCTATATAGAGCACACTCGCGGCATGGCACATCGCAGTTCAGCACGGGGTAGCACAGCACAGCCCTCGGCACAGTACATCAAGATCGATACATACAGCATTGCATTTGCCCGTCGCCCACTCAGGTGTCTTTGAAACGTCGCCATGCCTTACATTTCTATATTCCTTTCCGGGTTCGTGGGTCGATCATGTTATGTATCGATGTATGTATGTATATATGTTTGTGTAGGTATGTGTTAACGTCGGTATGGCATGTATGCATGCATGCATGCATGTATGTACGTATCTATGTATATAACTGAGTCTGTAGACGCTTCTGAAGGGCTTCTAGAAGTTTCTAGTCGTCTCTGAAGGGCTTCTAGAAGGCCTGCTTCCCTCCTCCTCCTCTCCCCTCCTTCCCTGGCTGGAGCCAGACGCCTCCGAAAGGGCCCCTTGGCGCCTCTGAAGAGCCTCTAGACGATTCCGAAGAGCCTCTGGATGCCTCTAAAGGGCCTCTAAACGCCTCCGAAGAGATTCTAAAGGGGTTCTAGAGGCCTCCCTCCCTCCGCCTCCTCCACCTCCCTCCTCCCTCCCCTCCTCCTCCACCTACCCTCCACCTCCTCTCCCTTCCCACCCTGGCCTGAGCCGCATTGTTCCCTAAGGGCGCTGGGCCCAGGTACTCTTTTTCTATTGAAAACATGTCCCCAGGTGCCCCACTTGAAAGGGGCCGGCGAAAATTTCCCTGATAAATATCGAGGTCGCCGGACGCCTGTCGAAATATGTTTTGAGGATTGTATCCTCGAGCGACAACACATCTGTTTATTGAAATCCCGTATCTCGATATAATTCACATGGTGCGGGCCACCGGCTCTGAGTTTGAGGAATGTCTGCGGACAGAAAAAAGAAAAACGCTATGCTCCGCCGAGTTTGGGCCGAGATGATGTCTCGAGCGAAAAAACGCTGGTTGTTTGCGAGCCGACCGCGACGCGGAAAAGAGCGCCCCGCGCGAAAGCAATTTCGATAATGTCTCGACTAATTCGTTTGTTTTTGTACGATTTCCTGGAATTTGGCAGGATGTCTCGAGCGAAATGCACGACCCCACCCTAGCACGACCATACCCCAGCACGACCACACCCCAGCACGACCAGACCCCAGCACGACCCCACCCCAGCACGACCCCACCCCAGCACGACCATACCCCAGCACGACCACACCCCAGCACGACCCGACCCCAGCACGACCCGACCCCAGCAAGACCCCACCCCAGCACGACCACACCCCAGCACGACCTCACCACAGCACGACCACACCCCAGCACGACCACGCCCCAGCACGACCACCCCCCAGCACGACCACGCCCTAGCACGACCACACCCCAGCACGACCACTCCCCAGCACGACCACACCCCAGCACGACCACGCCCCAGCACGACCACACACCCCAGCACGACCCAAACCCCAGCAGCACGACCAGCATCCCAGCAAAAACGACCACACTATCCCGCAATCACGAAACCAACACCCCCGCCCGACCACAATATTAACCAACCAGCACGACCAACACCCGCCAGACACCTCAGACGCACCCCCAGTGGAATGTTTTCGTGGCGTGTCCTCTCGGTTGAGTGGTTGTCCTGATCGTTGGGGTGTCTCGTGGAATGTTTCACGGGGTGTCTCGTGGAATGTTTCGTGAGGTGTCTCGTGGAATGTTTCGAGAGGTGTCTCGTGGGATGTTTCGCGGGGTGTCTCGTGGGATGTTTCGTGAGATGTCGCCCAGTTGGGTATCGTGAAAACGTGACCATGCTGCACATGTCTTTATCCCTTTCCGGGTTCGTGGGTCCATCATGTTTTTCTCTCGAGCCTCTGGACGCCTCTAAAGGGCTTCTAAACGCCTCCGAAGAGATTCTGAAGGGCTTCTAGAGGCCTCCCTCCCTCCTCCTCCTCCTCCTCCTCCTCCTCCTCCTCCTCCTCCTCCTCCTCTCCCTTCCCTCCCTGGCTGCCCGCTTTGTTTTTCTCTCGCCAGGCTAAAGCGCCCTACGCCTTCTGCCCCCAGTGCTCGGCCAGGCGCGCTACCCTGTCCGCCTTCAAAGGGTGGTGGCATCGAAACCACCATTGGTAGGCGTAGCTCCAGAGCTCCACGTTCAGATTGCCCTCGCCGTCACTCCCCCGCGTTCCCTTCGGAGTCCAATCCTTGATGCGCGACCACCGCTCATCGATCAGACTTGTGTTCGCATCGAGTGTGCCATACCCACGCGCACGCGCCTTCTACTTCCAGATCCCCTTGGAAATAACACAAGATCGATGGCGTAGGCCATGCTCACGAGCGAGGCGGGCGCACTAACGAGCACCGTCAGAGACCGGTACCGGCTTGTTAGCGACGCGGCGAAGGCCGCCCGACGCCAAGACGTCCTCGCGGCACTCTACCTGGGAGGGAGAAAACCATACAGGTCAGTCTCTTGGCCCTCCTCCTCCCCTCTGGGAGGGAGGGGGAGGGAGAGGGGAGGGCCTCTGAGGGGGAGGGAGAGGGAGAGGGAGGGGGTGGGAGGGGGTGGGAGAGGGAGAGGGGAGGATGAGGGAGTAAGAGGGCCCCACATCATGAGAGGAAGTGTCGAACGAGAGGCCCAAAGAGATTGCGCCCTTCTGTGCAGCATGAACGAATTGCAGGAATGAGTCAGAAAACAACACCAAAAAGGCACTGTGCTTTTTGGTAGTGGACAATGATGATCAATACCTACACGACCGCCCTGCGGGCGATAAGGAGGTTGGGGGGGGATTGAGATCAAATGCCCACCCTGACTGACCTCCAGCCTGTCACCTTGATCTCATCTCTCCCTTTCTCTCTGTCTCTCTGTCTCTCTCTGTCTCTCTCTCTCTCTCCCTCTCTATCAGAGTCTCCCTCCACCACGATGATGATCGCGATGACGATGACATTGGATAAGAAAGCCCGCCGCAGGCGCCGACAAAAATGGATTGATGGATTGGGTTGGGTGGATTGGATAGGATGGGATAAGATGGATTGGATAAGATAAGATGGGTTGGATTGGAAGACGTGGATTGGATAAGATAAGATGGATTGGATTGGCCCGCCGCAGTTGCATAATCAAATGACTTGCTGGATTGGGTTGGGTGGATTGGATGGGTGGGATAAGATCAGATGGGACAAGATGGGTTGGATAAGATAAGATGGGTTGGATTGGACAAGATTGATTGGATAAGATAAGCTGGATTTGATAAGAGAGCCCGCCTCAGGCGCCGAAAAAAATGAATTATGAAATTAGCGACATGCTTTAGCGCCGGGACGCCCGGGACACTTGGGACACCCGGGACACCGCCCGGCGCAATTGGGACACCTCCCGGCCACTTGCGGACGGGAAACGGACTCTCGCTCCTACTGACACCCGGGACACCCGGGACACCCCCTGGCCCAACTGGGACACCTCCCAGCCACCGGCGGACGGGAACGGACTTTCGCTCCTACTTCGGCCTAGCTACAGGAGGATCACGCGCAGCTTCGCCTCGCCCGCACGCACGACACGAACACGAACACGACACCGATTTCCCGGTGGGGGGTCTCCGTTTCACTGCGATCTCACCCCCAACCTCCGATGTATACACGAGGAACTACCGTCACGGACCACTCTCTGGCGTAGGCCACCCAGCATCTAGGACACACTACCACCTACGAGCTCCTCCAACTGCCGAGCCGCAACAAGCCAGTCACGAGCCAGAGTGCCTCGTGCACGAGGTGTACACTTTGTGGCATTGCTGCTAGGACGAGCACGAATCACGTAACACTACCTAGCACACCTACCACCGAAGACCACCTAACACGAACAAGAACCGCCCACCGCCTACTACCACCAACAAACATGACCGGTAATGAACAACACAACGCCTACTATCCGTAGCCATTTTGGCTCAAGTGATGCCGCAGCTGGTCGTAGCTGCAACGAGTCGGCCAGTACGAGGTGCGCGTCAGCACAGCAGGAGGAGTGACCCGACCAGGGGTTGCTAGTTGCCGAGTCGGCTTATGGACCTGATGGGATCACACCGCATGATCAACCACAGCGACAGCGAGTCCATTGGTTCCAGGATCGAGAGCTCCTCGGGCTTCGGGGACGAGAGCTCTTCCGCGTTGAGCCACGAAGTCCTCCCATGGCACGGGCAGTCCGTGGTTGCTGGACAGCCCGCAGAAGGCCCTCATGTTTTTCTTGCGGATAGCGCGAGCAATGCAGACAGCAGCGTGCAAGAGAGTGGATTCGAGGAGAGCTCGGTCCAGAGTTCGGCTCTGGACAACCAGGGTAGTCTGCCATTGTGCGAGCGGGACGGCTGCGTCATGCAGATCTCCGACCGCTTTCCGGATATCCTCCGCTTGAGGCCGCACTACCTCTGCAGCCGCTGCTTTGGCAGCTCTCAGCAGGGCCACTTGGGAGGCTCCTCACGGAGATGGATGTGCCCAAGGTGCCGGAACGACACTTGCTTGCAGTGCTACCCGAAGGAGCCCACGGCGGAGCAGCCTGCGCCGGCCGCCGCCCGCCCCGGCGCCGGCACCGGCGCCCGCTCGGAGAGCGGCGGCGAAGACGGCGAGGATGAAGATCAAGAGGTCGCGGAGGAGGTCCTCATGAAGTCGTCGAAGGGCAGCGCGCAGCACTTCGCCGGCATTTGCAGGCCATGCATGTACATGAACACCCAGGTGGGCTGCAGGAATGGGGTCGACTGCAATTTCTGCCATGTACCTCACAAGCGAAAGCGCAGGGCGCGGCCGAGCAAGGCCACCCGGATGCAGTGCAAGCAGCTGGTCGCCATGCTTGATTCCGCACATGGCGACGACGATTCCCAGGTGGCGCAGGCAGCGGAGACGCTGGCGGCGGACAGCGCCTACATGCGCAGCATCCTCGCTGCCAAGGGCAGACAGCACCCTGGCCAGGCCGAGGAAGCGCAGGCCCAGGCCGCCCGGGGCAGCGCCGCGCAGTCGTGGGAATCGCAGCCGCCAGAGCTGACGGAGCCGCAGGGTTCTTCGGGCCAGTGGCCCGTCGCCCAGTGGCGCGGCGGCCCAGACCAGGAAGACGCCAGCCCCGTCGGCGCGCCGTCGACGAGGCAGCGCGCAACGGTGGCCAAGCAGAAGACCGACAGAGGAGCCGCTTCTGCCGGCAGCGGTGAACCTCGGAGGCACTGACGTGGCCTAAAGTCAGAGTGACGCGGGCACAGATATGAGGGTGGACTTTTCCTCGAGCCTGAAGGAGGCCCGACTAAATGAATTATTTTCTGGTGGGCTCAATCGGAGCGGCTGGTGGCGTGGATGGCTAGCCGCTCAGTGATAACGCCGTGCAAGTACAGTATACGGTTGGGCAAGATTTAATGGCAAGTGTGATGTGTTTTGGTATGTCACGTGCTAGGGGGCGCGAATCTAGCGCATTGCAATATTTCTCAAATGTTACATAGACCCACGTGGCTCCTGCGCGTAGTCATCGCCAGGGTCCTCGTTCCAGTCATTTGCTTCTGGATGGCTGGCCTGGTGCGAAGATAGATCGAGTAAGCCAAGGTGTGGACTCGTCCTCTCAGTTGCGCAGTGTAGAGCCACTGTTAGTGGTTGTTGCGATAGGGGAAAAAAACACAACGCCTACTACGAACGTCGATGACGACCAGGACCATCGACTAGAGAACCACCAGGTGTAAGTGCACCCGATCGGATATTCCTCTTCCTATATTTTTATAAGGCCGGGCGGGGGGACCCCCCAACAAAAATCGGACTCCCGGGATCTGGGGCTTTGGGACCCTCCTGACGGGCCTCGAAGCGGCCCCCCGGGCTTCGCAGGGCGTTTTGTCAAGCCTTCCCAGCACACCTAGGGCGATCAGGGGGGTCATCGGAGACGTCTCAGAGACCCCCAAGATAGCACAAGAGCGCTTCAAGAGTGACCGACGTGACCTCAAGATGGCCTCAGAGGCCTCCAGGACGGCCCCAAAGAGGCCTCCAAGAGCACTCCCAAAAAGGCCCCAAGAGGCAGGATTTTCTGTTGGGTTTTGGTGAATTCTGGGGTTCTCCTCTTTTCGGCTTCCCGACGCTCCAAGATGGCGGTCTTCTGGGCGTCCGAAGCCGCCTGGGAGGCTCCAAAATCGCCCCACAACCATCCGAAAGGGCTTCCAGGCAGTCCAAGAGAGCCCCAAGACGGCACAACAAGGGTCCAAGATGGCCCTCAGAGAGCCCCATGGCGGCCCAAGATGGCCCCAACACACCCTCCGAAGCATTCCAAATCGTGACCCGGTCGTTCAGGGAGACCGCGGTTGGAGGCAGGGTGGCCCGAGGAAGCCCCCAGAGGCTCCCAGAATACGCCCAGGAGGCCTCCAGAAGGCCTTAAGAAAGCCTGGAACAACTTTTGTGAGGCCCCCAGAGGCTCTCCCAGGAGGAGTCTCCGCAAAAAAGAGCTGAGGAGGATGGGGAGAATGCGCAGGGTATGGCGAAAATGAGGAAAAAGAAGCATGGAGGAAGGATAACGAATAACATTATCATAGCGGCGATGCCGGAAAAGGCAACAAGGAGCTATCGCTAAATTGTCGGCTTGACCTTCCTGCTATTCCGCCTGCATACCAAACTTCAAGGACCAAGGTGCATGGCGCGAAGCGCCACTGCAGTCTTGTATCTGTATATCTCTCTCTCTATATGTATATATATATATATATATATGTTTGTATGTATGATACCGGAGAAAAACCCAATCAGAATTTGTTTGGGGCTATAGGGCTATAGGGCTATAAGGCTATTATAGGGCGATAGGGATATAGGGCTATAAGGCTATAGGGCTACAGGGCACCCGGCACCCGGGCACCCGGCACCCGGCACCCGGGCACCCCACAATCGGGCACGCAGACGGGCACCCGTCAACTCGTGCAACACTCAAGAACAGAGCCCGGCACCGTGCATCCCGGGCACCCGGGCACCCGGCACCCGGCACCCGGGCACCCACCCGGGCACCGGGCACCCGTCACTCGGGCACCCGGGCACCCGTGCATCCGGGCACCCGGGCCCGGCCACCGAATCGGCGGCGAACCCGGGCACCCAGGCACCCGGGCACCCGGGCACCCGGGCCCGGCCACCGAATCGGCGGCGAACCCGGGCACCCGGGCACCCGGGCACCCGGGCACCCGGGCACCTGGGCCCGGCCACCGAATTGGCGGCACACCTCACCTACCATTAAATCCGCTAGGACCCCTACAGAGGCAAGCTCTGATTGGGGAATATTCTCATACGCACCTCTCCGAGGGAGCAGAGCTCAAAGGCGATTAATGCGTACGCGGGGCGCCGCGTTCGCGATTTTTCTGGCCGTTTCGCTGCGGACATCTTCGAAATTCTGAAAATCGGTGGCACCCCTCGCGCAGATCGTGACACCAGGGTCCAAAAACACATGGGAACTTCAACATGTTAACATATAACCTTCAAAAACACTTGGTAATTTCAATGATTTTGACTCCGATTCTCAGAGAATGGCGGTTTCGCCTGAAACATCCTTCCAAAATCGAGCCCCGACGTACCCTCTGGTACCCCAGACCCCGCCTTGGAGCCTCCTGGGGGCCTCCGCTTTCTGAACCTTCTGGTACCCCAGACCCCGCCTCGGAGCCTCCTGGGGGTCTCCTGAAACCTCCTGGGGCCTCCTGGGGCCTCCTGCGGCCTCCTGGAGCCTCCTGGGGCCTCCTGAAGCCTCCTGGGGTCTCCTGGGGCCTCCTGAGGCCGCCTGGGGCCTCCTGGGGCCTCCTGGGGCCTCAGAACTACATGCACACACAGAGACACAAGTCACGCCCAACACATCACACGCTGGACAAACATAACACACACAAACCTACAACGCACAAAAAGCACGCACAACACAGAGCAGACATCACACACACACACAACACTCACAATCCTGGGGCCTCCTGGAGCCTCTTCTGGTATCCAAGTCGGGCCTCCTGAGGCTTCCTGGGGGGCCCTGGTATACACATCGCAAGGTGTGGCAACCCCACTTGCGCTCGAGTGCGACTTCGCTGTTGCATTTCACTCCTGCTTCAAACGCCCCTTCAGTTTTTGTATGAGCCTGGGCACACACGTGCCACTTGTATATATGTGTATATATATATATATATATATATATATTATATTATAATATATATACTATTACGCGACGTGTTGTGTGATGTGTGTGTGAGTGGTATTGTTGCGCGGGTGTGTGATGTGTGTGTGTGCTGTGTGTGTGTGTGTGTGTGTGTGTGTGTGTGTGTGTGTGTGTGTGTGTGTGTGTGTGTGTGTGTGTGTGTGTGTGTGTGTGTGTGTGTGTGCGAGGCCTCTGCGTGTAGGCCCCAGCTTTGCAGGGCTGCCGGCGCGCCCGCACCCCGAGGCCCGCGCGTTTTCTCCCCCACATTAGCTCGCGCTTGTCGCCCCCGCTCGCCCCCGATTCCCTGCGCGCTGCCCGCGCGCTTCGCCCGCCCGCCCGCTTCCGGGTGGTTTGCCTTGCGTTCGCTCGCCTCGCGCAGCCACCCTCGCGCAGTGGACTTGGACTAGTGCGCGCCCCATTCTATCCCTCGCTGTGGTGGCGCCACTTGGCCGCTGGAGAGGAAATCGTATGTGCGTGTGCATGTGTGTGTGTGCGTGTGTGTGTTCATGTGTGCGTGTGTGCGTGTGTGTGTGTGTGCACGTGTGTGTGTGTGCGTCTGTGTGTGCACGAGTGCGTGTGTGTGTGTGTGTGCGTGAATGTGTGCGTGCGTGTGTGAATGTTTGAATTCATCTGTGCGTGTGTGTGTGTGTGCGTGTGTGTGTTCATGTGTGTACGTGTGTGTGTGTGTGTTCATGTTTGCGTGTGTGTGTGTGTGTGTGCGTGTGTGTGTGTGTGCGTGTGTGTTCATGTGTGCGTGTGTGTGTGTGTGTGTGTTCATGGGTGCGCTGAGGAAGAGGAAGAGGGGAGGAGGAGGAGCAGGAGGAGGAGGAGGAGGAGGAGGAGGAGTCAGGCAGGCCCCCCGTCAGGCCAGGGACAAGGCACTCCCGGGCGTGCCAGGCCGGGCAGGTGCGCCGCGTTGGTTGCACCACGGGGCCCCCTCGGACGGGACCAGGACGAGGACAAATCCGTTCCGGAGCGTTCCAGGGCGCCCTCAGAGCGTTCCAGAACGCTCGGAGAAGGCCGCGGCGCCCGATACGACTTCCAGCGCCGCCGAATCCCAGAGGTTCTCGATACATCCTCGCCCGAAGTGAGCCTCGTCCTGGTTTCGTCTTCGGTGTGCGGCCGGAGGTGGGTGGCGGAGCCTCGGCCTGCTCCCATGGTCTGGGCTCGCACCTGTCTTGCCCGCCCCTCCTCGTCGCCTTTCACGGCCTCTGTCGCCTCCTGCCCCTCCTCGTGGTCCTCGCTTCCCTTCCTCCTCACTATCCTCGCCCCTCGTCCTGCCTGGGGTTTGCCCCCCTCTGCCCGTTGTTTCCTTTCCTTGTGCGCACCCCCTCTTACACCTCCTCCCACTCCTCTTCCTTGTCCTCCTGATTATCTTTATGTTCCTCGTCCTCATCCCTCTGCTCACCATCTCCCTCCTCCTCATCCGCCTCCTCGTCCTTCTCCTCTTCCCCCCCCTCCTCCTGCACTCCCTGCCTTCGTGCCCCCCGGAGGAGTTCCAGACCTCCGAGCCGGCAGTGCGCACGCTCGGGGCGGACGAGATCGTGGAGCTGCTGGAGGGCCCCCGGAAGGAGACCTTCGCGCCGGCGCTGCGGGCCCGGGGCAAGGCCTGCAAGGACCAGGCGCGGGGCCTTTCGGGGGGGGGCGCGAGGGGAGCGAGGGGGAGGAGGAGCGAGGAGGAGGGAGGAGGAGCGAGGAGCGACGATCGAGGAGGAAGAGGAGGAGGGAGAGGAGGAGGAGGAGGAGGAGGAGGAGGAGGAGGAGGAGGAGGAGGAGGAGGAGGAGGAGTGAGGAGCGAAGAGCTAGGAGCGAGGCGCGGGAGGAGAAGGAGGACCGGAGCAAACCCACGAGGCATCGACGATGTTGCAAAAACCCATCCCTCCAAGTTCCTCCTCAAGGTCCATACAAGAACTTATGTTCACTGCTGGAGGTGACCCGCTAGAAATCCACTGTCTGAACATCCAGATGTGTGCTAAAACGCTGTTTCTGAGACTTTTACGCTGCGGATCAACGTGACTGTTGCGGCCGGACAGTCCTCGATCGCGCAAGACCGCCATTCCTAGGATTTCAACACCTCGAATCATCATGGCTGCTGCGTCCTGATAATATGCAACATTGCCAGAACACTATTCAATGATCCTTGGGACGTCGACCTCACGAATCCGTCAAAACGCTGCAAACCTGTAAGACGAATGTTCGCGGCGCGAAGGCGAGAGCCACATTTTGAAAAGGAACCGCTCTTCATCCTTGCCCTTGGCCCCACCACTCTTCGGAGACCAGGGCGTTCTCCCTTGGCTGATACAGACAGGTACTGAAGCAGGCATGCTTCCAGGAATATCCCGAACGCCGAAAGCGACCCATTCCCTGGGACCAGCTTCTCCTCCCGCGAGTCGTTTTGTTGACAGTCCTGGGGCTTGGCGAGGGCCTCCAGAGGCCGAAATTGGCCCAAAACCTCACGCGAGGGGGTCTGGGGCTTCTGCAGTGCACAGAGCTCATCCCTCGTTGCCTGTCCTCTTGCGCTGTCGTTTCTGCGCCTTGTGGCCATCGTTGCTTCCTCCTCGGCCTCGTCGTCCTCCTCTCCCTCGTTCCCTCGTCGTCCTCCGCGGCGCTTAGTGCGTGCCGCGGCGCTGCACGTTCGTCGGCGAGACACCTCGTCGGCGAGCCGAAAGGAAACACGAAGCGCATGCAGTGGAAACCCACGCCACGAACCGCCCTGCTTGCTTCCAGGGTGCCCTGGACTTTTGGGGCTTCGATGTTCCCGGAAAGGGCGTAGGGCGTAGGCCCAGGGTTCTCTTTTAGCTGTTTACCCCCGGACCTGACTTGAGGTGGGCCGGCGGAATTATTCCCGAATAAATATCGAAGTCGAGGTGGGCCGGCAGAATTATTTTCGAGGATGTCCCTAGCGAAACGCTTGTTTTTCAGAATTTGTTGAGGACCTCTCGAGCGAAACGCTGGTTTTGCAGAGTTGGGGATGTCTCGAGCGAAACGCTTGTTTTCAGAATTTGTTGAGGATGTCTCGAGCGAAACGCTGGTTTTCAGAATTTGTTGAGGATGTCTCGAGCCGAACGATGGTTTTGCCAGAGAGCCGACCGCGACGCGCCTTTTTTTCTTTTTTTGTTTTTTTTGTTTTTTTGCGGGAAAAAAGCGCCCCGCCGCCCGCAGGAAGTCCGTGGATTTTTGCGCGGGCCCGCGTCCCGCGCGCAGGGAAACAATTTCGAGGATGTCTAGATGAATTCGTTTGGACTAATTCGTTTGTTTTGCCAGGATGTCCTTGAATTTTGGCAGGATGTCTCGAGCGAAATGCTTGTCTTTCATAATTTGTTGACGACGTTTCGAGCGAAGCGCTGGTTTTGCAAAATTGGGGGATGTCTCGAGCGGGGGCCTCGTGGGGGGCCTCGTGGGGGGCCAGAATTTAGAGGATGTCTGAGGCGAAATGCTTGTTTTCACGCCCCGCTCGCAAGAATTCCGAGGATGACTCGCGCGTGCCGCGTCCCGCGCGCCCGCGGTGCGTCCCCATGGCACGTCCCTTGGCACGTCGCTTGGCGGGTCCCTTGAGACGTTCCGCGTCGCGTCCTCCTGGCATGTCCCTTTGTCGATTAGCTCTGGGGCAGCTACTATGTGTTCAGGCAGCTCGAGCTTAAGATCCAGATCAGTTCGGTCAGGACTCGGATGCAAAGGAGGACTCGATCCACACCGCTATAGAGCACAATCGCGGCATGGCACATCGCAATTCAGCACGGCGCAGCACAGCACAGCCCTCGGCAGGGTACATCAAGATTGATACACTCAGCAATGCATTTGCCCGTCACCCAATCAGGTGCCTTTGAAGCGTTGCCATGCCTTACATTTCTATATTCCTTTCCGGGTTCGTGGGCCGATCATGTTTTTGTTGGGGCTGTGGGAAGCGTGGCGCTCCCACACCCAAGGATCAATGGACGTCCTGGGGTCTCAGGTGCGTCGGGGTTCTGAGAAACTGCTGGTGTCACTCTGACTCTTCAGTTGGCTCCCTCCTCCCCTCAGCACCCGCGCGCCGCGCAGCATCCGGCTCTGGCGCGGCTCTGACCGAAAACCGTAGAAACGGGTGAGGGAGGCAGGGCACCAGCTTGTGGAAGGCCTCTCGTGGTCGAGCTCCCACCGTAGCTCAGCACACGCCGGTGCTGCGGCCGCTGGCCCAGCCCTGCCAGAGGACGCGGCCAGGGCCGACGCAGCGCGGGCAGCGCCGCCCCCTCGGGGCAGCGCCCCCCCTCCCTGGGGCACCGTCGGCGCGCTCGCGCGGCGGGGCTGCGTGCCCCGAGGCGAGTGCTGTTTGCTTCCCTGTGGGCCCCGACGCGCGTTGTGCCCCCCTGCCCCTTCCGCCCCTCCCGACGCGCGTTGTGCCCCCTCCCGCCCGCCCCCCCCCTCCCCCCTCGCCGTGGCCATCTTGGCTCAGGATGGCGCCCTCGCGCGCCTCGCGGGCCCCGCGACCATCTGCCAGTGGGAGCGCCGCGCGGGCCGCAGGGGCGCCCCGGCGCGCGCCGGGCGGGCTCCGCGGCCGCGCGGCGGCGGGGCCGGCCGCATGTCGCCGCGCGGATGGGGCGCCCGCACCCGGCGCCGCCACGAGGCCGCCGCCGTGGTGGCAGGCGGCGCGGCGGCCGCCGCCGCGGAGGGGCAGGAGCTGGCCGCCAGGCATGTGCCCATGGCGATCTCTCCTCGGCACGCCGCCCGGGTGCGGCCGCTGTTCCGAAACGCGAGCGCCGAGGCCCACCAGACGGGGCGGCTGCCAGACTGGTGTCCGACGCTGTCGAGGAGGGGCTGGCAGACGTGCTGCAGCTTCCGCGCCTTCGACGTGCTGGGGAGCGTCGGGTGCTTCGGGCGGTGGCCCAGCTGGGAGGTCCACATCTGCTGCGCCTCGCGCGAGGGCGAGGCCCAGCTGCAGCACCTGTGGCGGCGCAACTTCTCGGACTGGCACTTGCGGGCCGCCTGGGACCCTCTGCCTGGAGGCAAGCGGACGCAGACCTTCTTCATAGTTCACCACAAGACGGGCCATAAGCTGGTGCAGTCGCTGCTAGAGAGCCCCGGTGCCATGCGTAAACATTTGGGGTGGACCTCCGCACGGGTCAACGGGCTGACCTTGGATCGTCCCGAGGCCGCGTTGCCTCCTTTCTTCCAGAGTTGGGCCAGGCAGTACGTGGCGCAGATGGGGCCCGACAGCGACACAGAGGATATGTGGGACAGGTCGGCCTGGATGGTATCGAACCCCAGCTTCATGATGCCGCTCGCCGTGCACCACGGCCTCACCCGTCCGGTGCACGTGGTCCGCCGGCCCAGCGAGCTCGTGGTGTCGGCGTACCGCTACCACAAGACCTGTGGCGCGGCCACGGAGCCCTGGATCGAACTGATGGACCCGCCCTCCTGCCTGGGGTGCGACAGCCTTGCCTGGCGCGAGATCTTCGCCCGGTGCGACTTCGCGTGCAGCTACGAGCAGCTGCTCCAGAGAAGCCCAGTGCGCGAGGGCCTCCAGATCGCGGCGTTGAGCAGCAGGTGGCAGGTGCTCAGGATGCTGGACTTCGCGCACGAGTGGCACGACAGCCCGATGGCGCTCCAGGTGGCGCTCGACCGTTTCGAGAGCAACTTCGACCAGACCGTCCGCTGCGTCACGCGCTTCGTCCTGAACGAGCCCCCGCCGGCGCCCCCGTCGGTGGACTTGGAGCGACTCGTCGCCGAGGCGCGGGAGATCTCGCCCGCGGCGGTCAGGCAGGCTTGCGGCGGAAGCCTTGTCGAGGCGTGCACCCTGCAGCAGGGCGAGGCCGCCGATCACATGTCGCCACTGGGCGAGCGGCGCTCGCTGCGGTCCGAGCTGAGGCAGCTCATGCAGACGTCCGCGGGCTGGCTCGGCGCGCTCAGGTCGGCGGACCTCCTGCTGGACCGGCTGCTGCTCCACAGCGGCACGGCCCGGAGGTTCGGGTGCTGAGGGCGGGGGCGGCGCCGTTGGGGCGCGGCTCGCGCAGCGGCGAGTGGCCTGCTCGGGCGATCGGGACCGAGGAGCGGCCCACTGCATACGGTGGGTCCGCGTCGTGCCGACGCGGCACGCTCGCCGCCGCCGCCCACGCAATCAGGAGAGATGAGGGGCCGGACGCTTGTTGCGGATGTCGCATGCTCAGCGCAGCTTCTGGGTTGGTTGTTTTTCCTCCCGCGCTGCTTTTCAGAGCCTGACCTGCCACAGTCGGGCGCCGCACGGAAGCCCTCAGGGAGAATGCCCCCCCCCCCTCCCCCCTCGGTAACGCAACGCTCCCCCCCCCCTCCCCAGTGCGACGGAAGTGACGAGGGCGGCGGGTCCGCCCACCGTATATCGGTGGACGGCTCCGCTGGGCGCTGCGCGTCAAGGCCTCGTTGGCGCTGCCCGCCTGCGGCAGCAGCCGGAGCAGCTCGCGGCGCGCGCGAGGCCGCGAAGGGCGGCGGGAGTGAAAGCGGGACGGCAGCACTGCCGGGATCAGGATTTTCCAGGGTCCGCCGCGTGGCGCCTGCGCCGAGTGCACGGATCGCCTCCGCGGCTGCCAGCGCCGCCACGCCAGCGGGAACGGCGAGGCCGTCGCCAGCGGCACGGGGTCGCCCCCGAACGCAAGGGTCAGACTCAACGTGGGGGGGGGGAGTCAATCAGGAGGGGAAAAATCACACAGACACCATGAATCCTCGATTCCCCAGAAAATATGGGAAAATATGGGAAGTGTGGGGGAAGACAGAAACCCAGAAAGCATAGGAAAACATAAAGAACCATGTTATTATCCTGGCAAAGCAACCTAACAGCGATGTGTAGGAGCATATCTGGAAGCATTCCCCTCAAGATTCTGATGAGAATCCAGTTGTAGAATTCTGCTGTTCTCGCAGTCGTAGTCGCATTCGCGATGACAGTCGCAGTGGTAATGGCAGTCGCAGTCACAGCCTCAGCCTCAGCCTTAGCCTGCCTCAGCCTCAGCCTCAGCCTGCCTCAGCCTCAGCCTGCCTCAGCCTCAGCCTCAGCCTGCCTCAGCCTCAGCCTGCCTCAGCCTCAGCCTCAGCCTGCTTCAGCCTCAGCCTCAGTCTGCCTCCAGCCTCGGCCTCAGCCTCCGCCTGCCTCAGCCTCAGCCTGCATGAGCCTCAGCCTCAGCCTCAGCCTGCCTCAGCATCAGCCTGCCTCAGCCTCAGCCTCAGCCTGCCTTCAGCCTCAGCCCTCAGTCTGCCCATCGCCTCGGCCTCCAGCCTTCAGGTTTCTCTTTCCTGGCCTCAGCCCTCAGCCCTGCATCAGCCTCAGCCTCAGCCCAGCTCTTGCCCTCAGCCCCAGCCCCAGCCTCAGCATCAGCTCAGCCTCAGCCTCAGCCTCAGCCTCAGCCTCAGCCCTGCCTAAGCCTCAGCTCAGTCTGCCTGCCCCAGCCTCGGCCTTCAGCCTCAGCCTGCCTCAGCCTCAGCCTCAGCCTGCCTCAGCCTCAGCCCGCCTCAGCCTCAGCCTCAGCCTGCTTCAGCCTCAGCCTCAGTCTGCCTTCAGCCTCGGCCTCAGCCTCAGCCTGCCTCAGCCTCAGCCTGCATCAGCCTCAGCCTCAGCCTCAGCCTGCCTCAGCATCAGCCTGCCTCAGCCTCAGCCTCAGCCTGCCTCAGCCTCAGCTCAGCCTGCTTCAGCCTCAGCCTCAGTCTGCCTTCAGCCTCGGCCTCAGCCTCAGCCTGCCTCAGCCTCAGCCTGCATCAGCCTCAGCCTCAGCCTCAGCCTCAGCCTGCCTCAGCATCAGCCTGCCTCAGCCTCAGCCTCAGCCTGAGCCTGCTTCAGCCTCAGCCTCAATCTGCCTTCAGCCTCGGCCTCAGCCTCAGCCTGCCTCAGCCTCAGCTTGCATCAGCCTCAGCCTCAGCCTCAGCCTGCCTCAGCATCAGCCTGCCTCAGCCTCAGCCTCAGCCTGCCTCAGCCTCAGCCTCAGCCTGCTTCAGCCTCAGCCTCAGTCTGCCTTCCGCCTCGGCCTCAGCCTCAGCCTGCCTCAGCCTCAGCCTGCATCAGCCTAAGCCTCAGCCTCAGCCTGCCTCAGCATCAGCCTGCCTCAGCCTCAGCCTCAGCCTGCCTCAGCCTCAGCCTCAGCCTGCTTCAGCCTCGGCCTCAGTCTGCCTTCAGCCTCGGCCTCAGCCTCAGCCTCTGCCTGCTTCAGCCTCAGCCTCAGTCTGCCTTCAGCCTCGGCCTCAGCCTCAGCCTGCCTCAGCCTCAGCCTGCCTCAGCCTCAGCCTGCCTCAGCCTCAGCATCAGCCTGCCCCAGCATTCAAAATGTGGCCCGGGAATGGAGTTCGGGGAACTCGAAGACCACGAAGTGGCCTACAGTTGGCTCCGGGCATTCAAAATCATGCCCAGGAATGGAGTTCGGGGAATTTGAAGACCACGAAGTGGCCTACAGTTGGCTCCGGGCATTCAAAATCATGCCCAGGAATGGAGTTCTGGGAACTCGAAGAACACGAAGTGCGTTACTGTTGGATAAAAAAGGAGTCCCCGGATTCCTGGGGCACCCTTCCGGCATCTGCCCAGACCCCCTTGGGAAGTCATGATGCTCTCTTTTGACCCCACTAGAAACCTACCAGTCTTCGCTGTTAGGTAATTGGTGTGTACTTATTCGTTTGTCCTGGGGCCCCTTCAGTCAGGGGGGGGGACACGTCGCCCCCCAACGCCCACTCATCGCCGACAGATGCACCACCCCGCCCAGGAGCGTCCCGGTTTCGTTCTCGGGGGCGTGGATGCGATCCCCGAGCGCAGGGGCCAGGGGCAACGTCAGGGGGGGATCTGATGCATCGGCCCCCAAAGGCCCACCAGTCGCCGACAGGGGCCCGTTCGCCCACCCTGCCGAGGCGCGTGCGGTGTCGTTATTGGGGGCCCATCGCCGATGCATCGCCGATTCCAGGTCGATGTCCCCTGAGCCAGCCCCCTCCTGGCGTTTCCCCTCGCCCACGAACGCCAGGGAACTCCGCCGTGGGATGATGATGATGATGATGATGATGATGATGATGATGATGATGATGATGATGATGATGATGATGATGATGATGATGATGATGATGATGATGATGATGATGATGATGATGATGATGATGATGATGATGATGATGATGATGATGATGATGATGATGATGATGATGATGATGATGATGATGATGATGATGATGATGATGATGATGATGATGATGATGATGATCCATGGGCTGTGTTGTGCTGCGCTGCTCTGTGCCGTGCCGCACAGTGACTTGCCACGGGACGCGCCAAGGGACACGCCACGGGATTCGCCGCGGGACGTGCCGGGGGGACGCGCCGCGGAACCTCCCAAGGGACGTGCCAGGGGACGTGCCAGGGGACGTGCCATGGGAACGCACCGCGGGACGTGCCATGAGGACGCGCCACGGTAATTACTTGCCAGTGGACGTGCCACGGGATGTGCCAGGGGACGCCGCGCGACGTGCCAGTGGGACGCGCCACGGGACGCTCCACGGAACGTGCCAGTGAACGTGCCAGGCGACTCGACAGAGGGCGTGCCAGGAGACGCGTCGGGGAACTTGCCACAGGACGCAGCACGGGACTCGCCAGGGACGCGCCAAGGGACGCACCGCGGATCACTTGGAGCCCCCGAGGATCTCCGCGCCCCGTTATCAGTCGAGATGTCAAGAGCCACGCGATCCATCGTAAGGTACGCTGCGTCTGAGCTTCCTGGGCTGCGATCCATCGCAAATTCCGTTGGGGACCGCGCTCTCAGTGCCACGATTATCAGTAAATGATGCTGCGTCTGTTCCCCCAAGGCCACGAACCCTTGTAAATTGCGCAGCGTCCGCGCTCCCAGTGCCACGATCCCTCGCAAATTATGCTGGATTCGCGCTCCCAGTGCAATTATGTTTCGTACTGTGCGCTCGATCCATGATAAATTACGCAGGCATGCCGAAGGCATGCCGAAGGTATGCCGAAGGTACCCTGAAGGTACGTCGGACACACTCGTTGAATATACACCGAAGGTACGCTGAAGGTATGCGGTTTCTGTATTGCTATTGATCAGAAACGTTATTGAAGGTATGCCGAAGGTCCGATGAAGGTACGCGTGTCCAAGTCAGCGAAGGTACCCTCAAGGCACGCCGGAGGTAGACAGGAGCGGGGGGGTGAGAGGACAGACCCCTCCCCCAGACCCTCGCTCCCAAATACCCCGCGGACCCAGAAAAGGGCCACGCGCGTACGACGGGGCCGCGATCACTAGTAAATCGCCAGCGCTCCCAGGGCTGCGATCCTTTGCAAATCACGCCGCACCCGCGCTCCCAGGGCTACGATCCTTCGTAAATTACATTGCGTTCGCTTCCTTCATGACAACGACCCATTGTAATTACGCCGCGTCCGCGCTCCGAGAGCCACGAACCCTGGCGAATTACATTGAAATCTGGTGCGAATTACGCTACATCCGCGCTACCAGGGCAGCGATCTCTCATGAATTGCGCTGCTTCCGCACTCCCAGGGCCACGACGCATCGTAAATTATTTTAGGTTCGCGATCCCAGTGCCACGATCCCTTGTAAATTACGCTGCGTCCGCGCTACGAGGGCAGCGATCCCTCGTACACTACACGGGATTCACTCTCCCAGGGCCACGGTTTTTTTCATGGTTCTTCGTAAATTACATTGGGTTCGCGCTCCGAGGGCCACGATCCCTAATGAATTACACTGTGTCCGCGCACCCAGGGCCACGATCCTATGTAAATTACATAGCGTCCGCGCTCTCAGGGCCACGTTCTCTTGTAAAACGCGCTGGGTTCGCGCTCCGAGGGCCGCCATCCTTCATCCATTCCGGTGTGTCCGCGCTCCCAGGGCCACGATCCCTCATAAATTACGTTGGGTTCGCGCTCTCAGGGCCACAGTCCTTTTGTAAAACACATTGCGTCCGCGCTCCCACGGCCACGATCCCTTGCAAATTTCGCTGCGTCCGCGCCACCAGGGTCACGAAGCACCGCGCGGAGGTTGCCCAAAAGGCCCCCCCCTCTCCTGGGCAGAAGCCATTATCTGCCTGCATTGTAGTATGTGTTCGGGGAGCGCTCTTCTGACCCCCCGCTGCTTCCTGAAAGTCAAACGCTGGAGCCGAAGACGCGAACCTTCGTACATTACGTTGCGCCCGCGCGCCCACGATCCCTCGCAAATTACGTTGAAATCGCGCTCACAGGGCCGCGACCCGTTGCAAAGTACGCCAGAGTCGCGCTCCCAGAGCCACGGCTCCTCGTAGATTACCTTGGGTTGGCGCTCCCAGGGCCACGATCCCTCATAAATTACGTTGGGTTCGCGCTCTCAGGGCCACAGTCCCTTTGTAAAACACATTGCGTCCGCGCCCCCAGGGTCACGATCCCTCGTCAATTTCGCTGTGTCCGCGCTCTCAGGGTCAGGATCCCTTATAGATTACGCTACGTCAGGCCCCCAGGGCCAGGATCCTTAGTAGATTACGCTGCGTCCGCGCTCTCAGGGCCACGACCTTGTGGACTTCGCTGCGTCCGCGCCCCCAGTGCTAGGATCCCGCGTGAATTACATTGCATCCGCGCGCCCAGGGCCAGGATCCCTTGTAAATCATACCGTGTCCGCGCCTCCAGGGCCAGGATCCCTGGTCAATTACGCTGCGTCCGCGCCTCCAGGGCCAGGATCCCTCGTCAATTACGCGGCATCCGCGCTCTCAGGGCCGCGATCCATGTAGATAGCGGTCCGACCGCGCTCCCAGAACCATTTGGGCATCCTGGGGCGCCCAGGTTTCAAGCGCTGCAAGACAAGCATTTCGCTTGCGACATCCGCAGATATTCGGCACGCAGGGCGCGCTATCCTCGAGCGGGCACCCAAAAAGCCAACATTCCTTCTGCAAAACAAGCGCGGGGCTCGAGACATCCTCGAAATTCCTGCGCGCAGGACGCGCCATCCTCCAGCGGGCATGCAACATGATCGACCCACGAACCCGGAAAGGAATATAGGAATGTAACGCGTGGCAACGTTTTCAAAGACACCTGATTGGGTGACGGGCAAGTGCAATGCTGATTGTATCGATCTTGATGTACCGTGCCGAGGGCTGTGCTGTGCTGCACCGTGCTGAATTGCGATGTGCCATGCCGCGGTTGTGCTCTATAGCGTCGTGGATCGAGTTCTCCTTTGCATCCGAGTCCTGACCGAATTGATCTGGATCTTAAGCTCGAGCTGCCTGAACACATAGAATCTGCCGCAGAGCTAATTGGCAGGGGGACATGCCAGGAGGACGCGCCGCGAAACGTCCCAAGGGACGCGCCAGGCGACGTGCCAGGGGACGTGCCATGGGGACGCACCGTAGGACGTGCCAAGGGGACGCGCTACGGAACGTGCCAATGGATGTGCCACGGAATGTGCCAGGGGACGCGTCACGCGACGTGCCAGGGGGACTCGCCAAGGGACGCCCCACGGAACGTGCCAAGGAACGTGCCAGGTTGCAATGCTGATTGTACCGATCTTGATGTACCGTGCCGAAGTCTGTGCTGTGCTGCACCGTGCTGAATTGCGATGTGCCATGCCGCGGTTGTGCTCTATAGCGTCGTGGATCGAGTCCTCCTTTGCATCCGAGTCCTGACCGAACTAATCTGGATCTTAAGCTCGGAAAGAGCGTGTTCTACCGCTGCTGGCGGAAAACCGGGGGGGGTCATTACCGGTTCGAACCCATCCCCCCCCCCCTCCAGAAAACCGGGGGGGGGTGACTACCGGTTCGAACCCCTCCCCCCCCCCCAGTTCATCATGAAAAAGGGGGGTGACTACCGGTTCGAACCCCCCCCCTCCCCCCTCCCCCCCCCCCTCGAACTCGAAAACCGGGGGGGGTCACTACCGGTTCGAACGCCCCCTCCCCCTCGAAAACCGAGGGGGGGTGCGGACAGTGGTGGGGACGGTGGTGGTGGGGACAGTGGTGAGGGGACAGCGGGACAGTGGTGGGGACAGTGGGACAGTGGTGGGGACGGTAGTGGTGGGGACAATGGTGAGGACAATGGTGGGAACAGTGGGGACAGTGGGACAGTGGTGGGGACGGTGGTGGTGGGGACAGTGGTGTGGGGACAGTGGGAATGTGGTGGAAACAGTAGGACAGTGGAGGGTACAGTGGTGGTGGGGACAGTGGTGAAGGCGGTGGCGAGGACGGCGGTGGGACAATGGGACAGAGGTACAGTGGGGACAGTGGTGGGGACAGTGGGGACAGTGGTGGGAACAGTGGGACAGCTCAGTGGTTCGAACCGGTAGTGACCCCCCCCTCCGATTTTCGAGGGGGGGGGGGGTTCGAACCGGTAGTGACCCCCCCCGGTTTTCGAGTTCGAGAAGGGGGGGGGCTGAGGGGTTAGGGGAGGGGGGGGGTTTTGCCCGGGGAAGGGGGGGGGGGACCCCCGGGTTCCGGAGGAAAAGGGCGGCAATTTTCCACAGTAAAGTGGCGGTGGATCACGCTCTCTCTAAGCTCGAGCTGCCTGAACACATAGTATCTGCCGCAGAGCTAATTGGCAGGGGGACATGCCAGGAGGACGCGCCGCGAAACGTCCCAAGGGACGCGCCAGGCGACGTGCCAGGGGACGTGCCATGGGGACGCACCGTAGGACGTGCCAAGGGGACGCGCTACGGAACGTGCTAGGGACAAGCGTTTCGCTCGAGACATCCTGTCAAAATCCTTGACCTGGACACGTGATCACAAACGTTTCGCTCAACGCATCCTTAACACATTCTCATGCTAGACATCCGCCTGGGCGAACTGGACACGTGAAAGCAAACGTCTCGCTCGAGACATCCTCAACACATCTTCATGTTAGACATCCGCCTGGGCGACCTGGACACGTGAAAACAAGCGTATCTCTCGAGACATTCTCAACACATCCTCATGCTAGGCATCCGCCTGGGCAACCTGGACACGTGCAAACAAGCATCTCGATCGAGACTTCCTCAACACCTCCTCATTCTAGACATCCGCCTGGGCGACGAGGACGCGTGAAACCAAGCGTCTCGCTCGAGAAATCCTCAACAAATCCTGGCGCTTGACCTCTGCCTGGGCAACCTGGAGGCGTGAAACCAAGCGTCTCGCTCGAGACATCCTCAAGACCTGGGCACGTGAAACCAAGCATTTCACTCATTGTGACGGCCGGCGTCGTGCAAAAAACCACCGCGCCACTCAGCGCCACTCAGCGCCACTCAGCCACTCAGCGCCAGTCAGCGCCACTCTACGCCAGTCAGCGCCACTCGGCCGTTGAATGGCGCAGAGTGGCGCAGAGTGGCGCAGAGTGGCGCTGAGTGGCGCTGAGTGGCGCTGACTGGTGGAGTGGCGCATTGGTGGCGCGAAGCGCGAAACGGTGCTGGGTGGCGCTGAGTGGCGCTGAGTGGCGCTGAGAGGAGGAGGGGTAAGAGGAGGAGCATCAGGAGGTCGGGGAGGAGGAGGAGGAGGAGAAGGAGGGGGCAGGAGAAGCGGGAGGATGAGCAGCATGGAGGATGAGCATCATGACGAAGAGAAGGAGAAGGAGGAGGAGGAGGAGGAAGAAGAGGAGTAGGAGGAGGAGGAGGAGGAGAGACAGGAGGAGGAGGATTTGGAAGAAAATAAGGATGATGAGGAGGATGATCAGAAGGAAAAGGAGAATGAGGTGGAGGATGGAGAGGAGGAAGAGGAGAAGGAGAAGGATGATGATGATGAGGAGGAGGAGCGATGAGGATGATGAGGAGGATGATGACGACGACGATGACGACGACGATGACGACGATGACGACGATGGTGATGGGGAAGACGGGAGGGAGGAGGATAACGAGGAGGAGGAGGACATCCCGAATCGATGGAAATCGAATCGTGTAGGAAAGTACACCCTATGATGCCACAGGTCTCTACATCATACCATGTGATAGTACACCATACCATGTGATAGCGAGGGTCTCTCAATACATCCACCGTTCTGGATGATGACCGTGGCATGAGGAGTGAGGTGGAATGAGGAGTGATGAGGAATATTATCAAAGATGAGGGGGAGGAGGAATACGAGGAGTGAGGACTGAGGGGCCAGAGGACAAGGAATACCAGGATGAGAAATCGGAGGAGGAGGAGGAGGAAGAGGAGGAGGAGGAGGTCCCGAATCGATGGACATCGAATCGTGTAGGAAAGTGTATCCTATGATGCCACAGGTCTCCACATCATACCATATGATAGCACAGCATATTGTATTCCTGCCCGCGAGGGTCTCTCAATACATCCACCGCTCTGGATGATGACCGTGGCATGAGGAGTGAGGTGGAATGAGGACTGATGAGGAATATTATCAAAGATGAGGGGGAGGAGGAATACGAGGAGTGAGGACTGAGGGGCCAGGGCCAGGGCTTACTGAAGGCTAGGCTTGCCGAGGGTAGGGCTTACCTATGGCTTCAGGTTATCCCTAGGGTAGCCAAAGGGTAGCCCTGCGGTTAGCCCAAAGGTAGCCTTTAGAGTTGCCCTAGGGTAGCCCCTAGGGGTAGGTAGCCCTAGGGGTAGCCCCAGGGTAACCCTGGGGAGCCCACCCCTAGGGGTAAGCCTAGGGTAACAATGGAGTAGGCCCTAAGTGTAAGCCTAGGGTGGCCTTAGGGGTAGGCCTGAGGGGAAGGCCTTGGGCAGCCCCAGGGGTAGGCCGTAGGGGTGGGCCTAGGGTAGCGCAGAGGGGCAGGCCCTACGAGTAAGCTTAGAGTAGCCTTAGGGCTAGGCCCGAGGGGTAGGCTTAGGGGTTAGGCCTGGGGTAGCCTTCCCTCGGGCGATCTATAAGGCAGACTTGGGAGAGCTGCTCGACTTGATGGCGGCCAACCGCTCCAGCGCAGGGTTGCCGCCGCAGGCGGTAGCGCCCGCTAGCCACTCCACAGACGTGTACGGGAAGCACCGAAAGCTGCTGAGGTCGCTGTACCACAGTAAATTCCCGCCCATGCGCTTCCAAGTGCACGCCGACGCGCCCAAGGGGCAGGCTCGGGCGTGCCCCCTGGCGGCCTCGCACGGGCCCGGCGTCGTCGTCACCAGAGAGCCTATGCGCTGCGTCTTCGAGGTCAGGAGGCTCGTCCCAGCGAGCGCCAACGACACCAAGGTGTTCCTGGCGGACTACAAGGACGCCATCACCCGGTTGTCGGCGGCGAGTCCCCCACCGAAGGGCGACGGCGCGGGCCAGCCTGAGGACCTCGAGCACGAGGCGGAGGCCCTGTTCGAGAGGTCCGTGAGCCAACTCCCCCCGACGTTCCGGCGGGAGGCGGCGCTCGACCCTGATAACATGGAGCGCGTGCGGACTTTCCTGGCCCAGCCGCGCTGCGCCAGGGCAGGCACCTGGAAACGCGTCTTCGGTTCTCAGCCGCCCAGGGGCGCGCTGGCCCGGATCGCCCGCCTCTGCGGTGCACAGCTGGACAGCTCCGCCTCGTATTGCAATTACCGCACCGACAAGGCGT
Organism: Prorocentrum cordatum; assembly: GCA_963575745.1. NCBI lineage: Eukaryota > Dinophyceae > Prorocentrales > Prorocentraceae > Prorocentrum > Prorocentrum cordatum. Next base: position 141,818 of record CAUYUJ010010302.1, on the reverse strand, counting down.
TCAGGGCCGAGCTGCGGCGCGTGCAGCACTGGTACCGACCGGGGCGCCGACAGCGACGGTGGCGCACCGGCATCGTGCGGGACCGGCGGCAGGCCGCCCACGTCAAGGGCGTGCGCAGCGTCATCACGCGGAAGGTGCGCGACCACTTCCGCAGGATGCGCCGCCGCGTCAAGGTGGAGGGCCTGGTGAACTGGCGGGATGTCGCGCTCGCCACGCGGCAGGCGGGCATCCCCGTCCAGTCTGGCACGGTCCCAGTGGAGCGGTTGTGGTCCTGCTTGGAGGACATGATGCCTGCAGCCGCGCGGGGCGTATCGCTCCGGTGGTTCAGGGCCCTTAGCATGGTTATGTTCATGCGCTACAACTACACGCACTTCAACAAGGACAACCTGCCGACGATGGCAGAGCGGGACCCCCTGCTCGGCCAGCGTCTGGCGACGATCGCCATGCTGGCTCGGGCCGTGAACGAATCCGATCAGGGCTTGTCGCACCTGGCGCTTCTTTTTGACCCGTTCGGCTCGTGCTGACGCGCCGCGGGGCGCGATTTGTTGTTGTCCTTCCCTTTTTCGGTTGGTGCCCGCGGCCTTGGCCGCGCGCCGCGCTGTTCGGCAAGGCGCCCGGAGGTGCGGAGGGGGATAGGCTACCCCGCGCTGCAGACTTTCACTTCGCGGCGTTGCTGTCGGTTGCCAAGGTGCTTCCCTGATTGAGCAACGCTGTCATTATTGTGTTCGTGCTGCGCGGTCCCCGTTGCATTTTCGTTGCGCGCGTCCGTTATCGCGGAGGCCGCGCGCGGTGCCGCCGCCGCGGCCACGGCCGCGCGCGGCATTTGCGATTGGACCGCTCAGGAGAGGCAGAACCCCAAAAAACGAAGTGGCGAAGAGGGGGAGGGCGAGAGGAGACGGGAGGGGCGGCCCTGGCGGCAGCGGGGAGAGGGAAGGCCCCGAGGAGAAGGGAACGCTGAGGAGGGCGATGATGGGGAGAGCGAAATCGACGCACCCGCCTTGTTTCTAGGGGACTTTCCGTGGGATCAGATGTTTTGCACGTGTCGCAGCAAGTTGTTCAATATTTTGGGCGTTCGGGTCCCCTCGCATTCCTCTTCTTCTCCATGCCAGAGGGGTGGGTTCCTATCGGAGTCGATTGAAAAGCGCGCTTGTGCTGTAAAGGAAAACAGATCCCACGGGAAATGATTCGCATTTGACAGAGTTTGCTGAGCGCCCCTGCTCTCTCGGGGTGATAATTTCTATTCAGGTTTTCCCTTGAGCTCTTCCCTTTCTCATGCGTTTGCTTCCTCTACCTCGCCCCCCCCCCCCCCCATCCACGCTCTACCCCGCGAGGAGCGGCCCCGGCGATAGCGGGGGGAGGTGAGGCCCCGAGGAGGAGGAAACGCCAAGGAGGGCGAGGGGAGGAAGGACGACGACGCACCCGCCTTGTTTCTGGGGGACTTTCCGTGGGATCTGATGTTTTGCACGTGTCGCAGCAGGTTGTTCAACATGTTGGGCGTTCGGGCCCCCTCGCATTCCTCTTCTCCTCCATGCCACAGGGGTGGGTTTCTATCGGAATTTACTGACCAGCGCAGATTTTTTCTAAAGGAAAGCAGATCCCACGGGCAATGGCTCGCATTCTACGGACGTTTGCTGAGCGCCCCTGCTCTCTCGGGGTGATATTTTCTATACAGGTTTCTCCTTGAGCTCTTCCCTTTCTTTTGCTTTTGCTTCCTCCTCCGCCTCTCCCCCGAGGAGGCCCCGAGGGGAAGGAAATGCCGAGGGGGGCCCCGAGGAGAAGGAAATGCCAGGGAGGGCGAGGGGAGGAAGGAGTCCACAGGGATGGGTTTCCATCGAAGTTTATTGAAAAAGCACGCTTTTCATTTATCAAGGAAAGCAGATTCCACGGGACATGGCTCGCATTTCGCGGATGTTTGTTGCG